>NW_018921324.1:820274-849637 GCF_002207925.1 Prunus avium
AAAAAAAAAAAAAAAAAAAAAAAGGAAGACCCGCCTAGGGCCTAGCTCCAAGCGCCCACGTGTCATAAAGTTATAGCCGGGCGGCAATACTATTTTTTAATAATTAAAAAACCGTAGTATAGCCGAGTATATTATATTTAGGAGTACATCGCCGAGCGGCCATACTAGTTATTAAAAAGAAATTAAAAGAAAAAGCCCTTCTTAGTTTATACTTTATAGATATTAATTTGCTAGTTTCGACATCTCCAAAGTAGATATTGAAAAGAGAAATTTCACAAATCAATTTGAGAGTTCAATTTTTTCTTCTTCTTTTTTTGTGGGAATGTTTGCCTTTGGTCTAACTCGTTCTCTTGAGTGCTACTAAATTCTGTTACCGCACACATTATTTTAGAGAATTGCATGTTGAGTTGGAGTGTTCTTGGTAATTGCTTCACATTTCAAACAACATTTTACATGAAGAATATACAACCACCTCACTTACTACTATACCCATAAATCTTTGTTTGATATTGTTGTTCTAGTTGGCAAAAAGAGATTGCAAAATCACCATCTTGCATTTTTGTTACAATAAGTAAGAAATAATCTTAACCACTCACATTCTTTCATAATTAGTAAAATACGGAACAAGAAAAATATGAATAAAATACGTACGTGTTTTATTCAGCAATATTTTAGGTAACTTAGATGAATTAGGTTATCTTTTATTAGGTACATAAACATAAAGGCTGGTGTTGTCTTCATCCAAACGTCTCACAACCCAATCAAGAGGAAACTCAAACTTAAGATATCCCAAATGTAAACCATGGCCAAGTGGGAAATATATTGGATTAAATCTCAATTTGGTAGGCAGATTAATGCTAGCATTACATAGTATCTAAACTAGTAGCATTATTAATCACTGACACTAGATACCAAAAGCATTCATTAAACTGAGCAGAATAGTGAGGAAACAGAAAAAGGGAACTGGTTTGGTGAGGCATATTCAAAAGAGACAGTTGCACCGGTGGCAATGGGGATCCCATTATTAACAAGGCACTCATTGGGCCTCAATATTTGAGGACGTATGAGTCTCTCAGAATGAAAATAGCCACAACTCAGATGGATTTGGCCAATTCTGCATCCACTTGGGCACTCATTCAGAATTTGAACCTGGAAAACTTGGCTTCCTGAAGGGAGCTTGGTTGTGGGGACTTGTATCACCTCAAGATACTGTTTCGAATATTCCACCGTGTTGGCATCAAGCACCATCCTTCCTGCAATGTCACCGCAAGTTCAAGATTAATAAACATGTGGAGTATAATAGTAACATTCTCTTGTCAAATATATGACATGTTACATTTGAATGTTATGCGTATAAAAAAAAATATAAAGTTTCAAGATTAAAGTAAATATAAATACATATAGAGAATGTGTGGAGAGAATGAGAATGTGTGAGAGGTTAAGATTATTTCTTAATAGAAGAAGCCAAATTGTAATGAGAATGGTAGGGATGGCTCTCATCTTTTCCTCTCTCTAATGGACAAACCGAAGCGGCGAGTTGTGAAGAAGCAAAAGATAGAAGTTTATAGGGTTTGATTTGAATTGAGTGGTATTTTTCACCACTTTATACAAGTTTTGCAGCTCTGCTTGTTTAAGAAAGAAACCTTACAATTAATGCCATAACCCTAAACCCTATAGCCATCGTTCTACTTTTTTTTATTAGAAAGAATTCACTCATCTTCTCTTCCTTTCTATCCTAGCCTCTTTCATTCTTTCAAGTGCTCTCTTTTTTTCTTTTCTTTTGAGGGATTTTCAAGTGCTCTGTGTTTGTATTAAACTTTGCATTTTTGCCCGTTTTCTGACCAAAATACGTGATCTAGAAGAGACATTGATGCGCTGATGAAGGACTATGTGGCATTGCTATTGGATCTTATTACTATCCAACAGCATGACATATCAAATAAAAGAAGTAATATGTGGCATTGCTATGGGATCTTATTATCCAACCGCGTGACATATCAAATAAAACAAGTATAGCAACTGATAATTCATGATCATGAGATCTTGGAGCTATAGCTTGGTATGATTAAGCTTATTTTTATTCTTTTTGTTTCTTGTTGGTTGTAAAGTACTGGTTTTATCAATGAATAATGATAGCTTTCCATTACATATATGTTTATATTACATTATATTACTGATAGCTTCACTAGTTTTCATTTTTAAACATGTACATAATTATTAATTCCATACCTTAAAAGTGTAAATCCATTCCATCTGCATTATCACATGTGGATTAGTAACAGTACGTAGCACGTATGTCCAACACAAATTTTTATTTCCATATTTTTATGGAATTTGACTTATTTATCCGTTCATTACAAGCAGAAACTGGAAAAATAAAAATAAAAAGTGGCTTCAATTGAGAGATTACACAATTCTCTGTATCACTTCCATGATATTCTACTTTTTGCACTTTATTTTGGTTTCTCCAGTCTTATACTTCATAGGGTTGCAGTCTTAAAGAGACCTGACAACGCTAACTGTTGTTTAAAACGCTCTTTGTGTTTCTCAGTACCGTTGCTTGGTTTCAATGCCATCTCAATAGCTCTTACCAGTATTTATCTTCACAATATTTTCACACATCATTTCCTGAATAAAACACTTTTTGAATATCCATGTCTTTAAATAGTGTATATGCAAATATATTTTATTATTTTGTTCGTATATAAAACTTAGGAATTCTTCACCATAATAGCTATTACACGAAAGTACTTTAATAAATCGTTTTGTATTTAAAGTTGGGAACGGTTTTGACCAAGCCTGCATGCACTCAGCAAGCTAAACACATATACATACTCGCACTTTTTAGTTCTAATAGTGTTGTATTATGATTATGAACGAAAAAATGTCAACAATTTCTACAAAATATTATTCAAACAAGGAGGAATTACACAAAAGGAACTAATTTTGCTCGTACTGTGCAAGCAAAATTGGATTAACCCTCGATATCGCTCATAAGGTAATCCTCGAAAAACCTAAGTTGATCTTCAATACTTGTGCCCTGCTGACCGTACTGTGCAAGCAAAGCGGGATTAACCATGTTGTCCGGTTCACCCTCGACATCGTTCATAAGGAAATCCTCGAGAACCCTAAGTTCATCTTCAGTACTTGTGCCAACCACGTCCTGTTGATCGTACTGTGCAAGCAAACTTGGATTAACCATGGTGTCCTGTTCACCCTCGACATCGTTCATAAGGTAATCATCCACAAACCTAATTTGATCATAAGTAATTGCGTCAATATGTTGCTGCTGATCATCATGCACATGCTGGGCCTGGATTTCTCCATGGGAAGCCATGTCAACTTCATGATTTTGTCGTTCTTCTAATTTGCTTTTGCCCGATGTTTCTTTCTTTCTAACAAGACAAAGAACAATTGTCTCTTTGTTTCGCACTCGCACGAGAGATTCATCAAGCTGGAACTCAAGCATGATCCAACGGTCATCGTGGGGCGAGCCAGGGTTCATGTACCGAAATCGTTTTCTGATGCCAATATCACTCCCACGAGCACGTATTTTCTTGCCGGAGTCTTCTCCTTTCCAAACTCCGGTACCGGTGGCGCCAACTGTTCTGCAAAACCGCGAGCCATTTGGAGTCTTCTTCTTGAGTGTGGTGAAGACGTAGATGTCTTCTTGATCATCTGGTGATGAGTGGAAATCTCTCCATATTTCCCATGGTTCTTTTGTACCGTAGAGATCGCAGTCAGGAACAACGCCCTTAGGATAGTCCTCTCCATTCATTCTGGGGAAAAGGTAGTGAAGAAGTAGTTCTTCTTCTGAAGGCGTGAACCTGTACCCAACTGGAACTTGATAGCCACCCATACTTAATTCTTAACTAGGGTTTCTAATTAATGATGCATGCGCAGTAAGAGAAAAACCAAATGCTGCAAGTGAGAGAGCAACTAATTATTTGGGGTGTATTATAGTGGTTGAATTTCTTGTAACCTAAGTTCAGGTTCCGAATTATTTGGGTAATTATTTGATGGACTAATCAGGGCTTGACATGTAAGGTGAATTGAGATAAACGAGCATATATACCGGGTGTATTTTGTTGCAGATAATTATGCCAAGGACAATCGTTGATATGTTATATATTTCTCTTAGATAAAGATAAAGATAAAATTTTAGATAATTTGAAAAAATTTATTAGATGAAGATATGATTTTAGATCATTTGAAAATTAAACCATAAGGATCATATAGATATATATACATGAACAAACGCCTACTGTAATGAAGAAATTATATTTTATTTTCGATGTGTTTTTACTCTATTACTCTATTATGATATGGCGGCTGAAATGATATATATATATATGTACAAATATGATGATATATTTTTGGTCTGTTTTTAGGGACTTTTTCAAATTTTCTTTAACTGAAATTTTTTATAGTTGTAATTGATGTATATAAGAATGGAGATTTTCGATTTATCGAGAACCTGTCTAGAAAAAAATTCAATCTTTTCAACTTGAAAGAAATTTGTAAAACCATAGTATATCGAAAGATAATAAATGGCGGGAAAAACCAACCTATATGTATTGTTGTATTGAGTATATGGTTATATATGTAAGGTAAGGAAAGGGAAGTTGCACACTCTAACTTTGTGGGGGGAATGGTAGTTATAGCATCTAGAAAGACTGGGCCTCACACAATTGCTTCTCTCTTGAGGCACAGTGACGTAGTCAGAGAAAAAATAGGTACATTATTTAGAGAAAAAATAGGTTCATTTAATAAAATTGTTTTTCATAAAACAAATAATAAGTACTTTATTCAGAGAAAAAAGGGTACATTATTTAGAGAAAAAATAGGTTCATTTTTAAAAAAAAATATTTTTCATAAAACAAACAATAAATAGGTTATCAAAATACTTTTCAACAAAATTAGAATGTACACAATCATTTCATAAAACTATAATAAAATAGATTACTAGTAGTATAATTCATAAAATGAAAACAGCAAAAAAAAAAATTAAATAAATCAAAACGTTAATCACACGTAGATTACTAATACGTTAATGTTGAATTTAATATTTAATTTCAAATAAGTTTCTAAATTAATTCATACATCCATTACAACCATTTGAATATCTTTCCAAATTCAAAGTGTGTCATAACTTTTAAACATGGGTAGTTTTGGAATCCGAAAAATAGAATAAATCATATTTTAAGCTAGATTAGGTAATTTGCTTACTAGGATCCTAGTCATCGGGTTTTATTTGAAAAAATTGGGTATTCTAAATAGAAAAATAAAGAAAAGGATTGTAGGGTGATTAAAAATAAATTTTATGGGTCTAAGCTCAATTTACTATAAACTTAACCCATGCTGTTACTATAGTCGGATATGATACTATCAAGATGATGGGACTAAGTATTGGTTGGTCAAAAAATCTTGGGGAGACCAATGGGGGGAGAGTGGATACATGAGGATTCAAAGAGACATTGATGCTCAAGGACTATGTGGCATTGCTATGGGAGCTTATTATCCAATTGCATAAAATATCGAATAAAAGAAGCTGCTAATTAATTCATTATCATGAGATCTTGGAGCTATAGCTTAGTATGATTAATCTTATTTTAATTCTTTTGTTTCTTGTTGGTTGTAAAGTTCTGGTTTTATCAATGAATAACCTTTCAATTATTTATATGCTGATATTATATTATATTGCTGATAGCTTCATTTGTCATTTTATAACATGTACATAATTATTAATTCCATACCTTACAAGTCTAATTTGGGGAGTTATTAGTACGAAGAAACAAACTTGGCCAAAGAAAAAACTACGAAGAAACAAAGTAAAACTATACAAAGCCTAATTAGCAGAGAAGTTTCCCAAAAACCGATCAAGCCTCCATATACAAAGATTGTCTTTCCAGTTCAGATCAGGGTTCAAATGGGTTCGATGTCAAAGCGTCGAGTGGGAGATAAAGATATGATCAGTAAAAACCGGATGCACTTCTTTGCCTTCCTTCCAATAACATGTGCTCTGTGAGGACCACCTTCTTGTCTACAAGGTGGAACAACGTATGGACTGCTGTGTTCCCAATCTAGATCCTTTGACAACCAAAGAGATTTTTGTTATGCCGGGAAAGCTTAACCTTTAGCCTTCAATGGTGAAGGAGGCTACTTTTTTTTGTTTCATAGAAGCGTTTTTAGGTGCAAAACACTCATGCTCCTCCCGCTTCAGGGTGTTTCCAAATCTCAAATCCCTCGATGTTAGAGTTCATTGTCCTGGTAAGAGCTTAATGGAAGAGCTTTTTACAAACTTGCACTTGAATATTTGACTATGGATGGATGGATGGACTTCTTAGGAAGGATGTTTCTTACATGTCCTGACATGATGTCTCTCGAATTATTCTTTGGATGCAAAATCGGGGAAAAACAATTTTTTTTATTTTAAATATCACAGAATTTATGTAAAGAGTACAGCCGCGCGGCTATACGTAAAAATTACAACCAAAAAAACACCCCCATAAAGCCGCGCGGCCCTACTCTTTTTCCACACAAAAAATCCCGAGTATAGCCGTGCGGCTAAAAGAAGTATAGCACAGCTATACTATTTATTAAAAAAAATTATAAAAAAAGATCTTTCTATTTGCAAGTGAGGGGGTTGGTTGCTACATAGAAGCCAAGACATACATTTCACAATTGTATATCCAATGTTGCAAGCCAAGACATACATTTCCAAATGAGGGGGTTGGTTCCTACTATTAACTTAACAATATTTTCACTTCCTTGCGCAACTTTGTCTTAAATAAAGCAGTATTGAATATCCATGTCTTTAAGTAGTGTATATGTTTTATTATTTTGTTCGTATATGCAACTCATGAAATTCTTCGCCATATAAATAGTTATTACATCAAAGTTCTCCAATAAATTCTTTTGTATATTAAATTTGGAACCGTTTTGAGACTAAGCCTGCAGATAAACAAATGCACTAAGCAAGCTACATATATATACTTAAAGTGTTGTATTAAGAATAGAGAAATTACAAAAAGATAGAGGAATTAATTTTGCTCCTACTGTGCAAGCAAAATTGGATTAACCCTCGATATCGCTCATAAGGTAATCCTCGAAAAACCTAAGTTGATCTTCAATACTTGTGCCCTGCTGACTGTACTGTGCAAGCAAAGCGGGATTAACCACGGTGTCCTGTTCACCCTCGACATCGTTCATAAGGAAATCCTGGAGAACCCTAAGTTGATCTTCAGTACTTGTGCCAACCACGTCCTGTTGATCGTACTGTGCAAGCAAACTTGGATTAACCATGGTGTCCTGTTCACCCTCGACATCGTTCATAAGGTAATCATCCACAAACCTAATTTGATCATAAGTAATTGCGTCAATATGTTGCTGCTGATCATCATGCACATGCTGGGCCTGGATTTCTCCATGGGAAGCCATGTCAACTTCATGATTTTGTCGTTCTTCTAATTTGCTTTTGCCCGATGTTTCTTTCTTTCTAACAAGACAAAGAACAATTGTCTCTTTGTTTCGCACTCGCACGAGAGATTCATCAAGCTGGAACTCAAGCATGATCCAACGGTCATCGTGGGGCGAGCCAGGGTTCATGTACCGAAATCGTTTTCTGATGCCAATATCACTCCCACGAGCACGTATTTTCTTGCCGGAGTCTTCTCCTTTCCAAACTCCGGTACCGGTGGCGCCAACTGTTCTGCAAAACCGCGAGCCATTTGGAGTCTTCTTCTTGAGTGTGGTGAAGACGTAGATGTCTTCTTGATCATCTGGTGATGAGTGGAAATCTCTCCATATTTCCCATGGTTCTTTTGTACCGTAGAGATCGCAGTCAGGAACAACGCCCTTAGGATAGTCCTCTCCATTCATTCTGGGGAAAAGGTAGTGAAGAAGTAGTTCTTCTTCTGAAGGCGTGAACCTGTACCCAACTGGAACTTGATAGCCACCCATACTTAATTCTTAACTAGGGTTTCTAATTAATGATGCATGCGCAGTAAGAGAAAAACCAAATGCTGCAAGTGAGAGAGCAACTAATTATTTGGGGTGTATTTATAGTGGTTGAATTTCTTGTAACCCAAGTTCAGGTTCCGAATTATATGGGTAATTATTTGATGGACTAATCAGGGCTTGACATGTAAGGCAGATTGAGATAAATAAGCATATATATCGGGTATTTGTTGCAGATAATTATGCCTAGGAGAATAAACTAAATCGTTGATATGTTATATATTTCTCTTAGATAAAGATAAAGATAAAATTTTAGATAATTTGAAAAATTTCTTAGATGAAGATATGATTTTAGATAATTTGAAAATTCAACCATAAGGATCATATAGATATATATACATGAACAAACGCCTACTGTAATGAAGAAATTCTATTTCATTTTCGGTGTGTTTTTACTTTATTACTACTTGTAAGTTGTAACCTATTGAAGACCTCTAATCTCCTCGACCCCTCCACTTGCCGTTGTTTCTCTTTTTGCCGTTCAACATTTTTCATATATATATACACAACAATGATATATTTTTTGTCTGTTTTTGGGAAGTTTTTCAAATTTTCTTTAACTGAAATTTTTGATAGTTGTAATTGATGTGTATAAGAATGGAGATTTTCGATTTATCGAGAACCTATCTAGAAAAAAATTCAATCTTTTCAACTTGAAAGAAATTTGTAATCGAAAGATAATAGATGGCGGGAAAAACCAACCTATATGTATTGAGTCTATGGTTATATGTAAGGTAAGGAAAGGGAAGTTGCACTCTAACTTGGTGGGGGTAATGTTAGTTATAGCATCTAGAAAGACTGGGCCTCACACAATTGCTTCTCTCTTGGGGCAGGATTTTATGTGTAAGGGGACCTCTTATACAATAATAATATTTGTCTACAAGGTGGAACGACGTATGGACTTCTGTGTTCCCAATCTAGATCCTTCAACGACCAAAGAGATTTTTGTTATGCCGGGAAAGCTTAACCTTTAACCTTCAATGGTGAAGGAGACTACTTTTTTTTGTTTCATAGAAGCGTTTTTAGGTGCAAAACACTCATGCTCCTCCTGCTTCAGGGTGTTTCCCAAATCTCAAATCCCTCGATGTTAGAGTTCATTGTCCTGGTAAGAGCTTAATGGAAAAGCTTTTTACAAACTGTCCTGCACTTGAATATTTGACTACTGAAGGACTTCTTATGAAGGATGTTTCTTATATGTCCAGACAAATGATGTCTCTCGAATTATTCTTTGGATGCAGGATCCCTCGTCAATGCCAATATTGTTTTATGGTACCATTATTTTGCAGCAGGCTGAGGTCAAAGATTCCTACAGATTTCTAAGATCTTCAGTTGACAACTCTATCTGAGTTGTGAGTCTGCTTAATTGTTAACAGAGGTGAGTTTCAGCTTGAGGATCCACAGTTGATCAATCGCACCCTCGGCTAAGATTGCTTATTGCATTACTTACATGATAGATGACGGGTCTCGTAATGCTAGAAAACGCCCTAAACATATCATAATGGAGAAAATGAGACCCCCTGATCTTGCAGAGTGGAGGAAAAAAAAAGAGGTTATGAGAAATTCGTGTTCTAATGAAAATGAGGGGGTTGGTTGCTACATAGAAGCCAAGACATACATTTCACAATTGTGTGCAAAATTTGTATCACAAGCTCATTATCAGCCATATGTTGGCAATAAAATTCAATGTTGAAATTGAAATGTGCTTATGTTTTTACACAATGGGCACTTCCACTTATAAGATATTGATATAATAACAGACTAATCTATACATCAAAGGCTCAAAGACAATACATAGATAGCCGCAAAAATTGATCTTGCAAAAACAGAATAGTATGTTATGCATCTCTAGCCCACTCAGCGACTTCTTATTATCCTGCAAAATTTTAAGCAAAAAATTTATAAATCACTCATATCCAGTCAATGCACTATATGGAAGTTTAATTAAAAAAAGAGTGATATAAATTTCTTGCCTTCCCAATCGAGAGAGTTCGGGTTCCGCAAGAAGCATATCTTGCAGTGGTTTTGCATTCTTTTCCCTCTCAGCAGAACTGCAAGACATGGGAGGCAACTAAAGGTTCAGTAATTTCAAACCAGGATTGCTAACTCATTTTCCCAGATAACTAGATGGTAAACAAAACATCAAGGCTCTAATAATTGCTCTCTGAAACCATTTTATTATACCCATCACCCAAGTTTTGACTGCTTCCCTAAATAAAGTTTCACAGTTCCTTCATACCTTATCTCCGTGGTAAATCAAATTTATCTTCGTATGCATGAGACCTTTTTCCCCTTAATATGGTAAATTTAATGCAGTGTGGCTGAGAACTCAATATTTCAACAATTACTTCTCTAATAGAAAGAAAAACACAATCAACATAAAACTCAAGGACTACATTTTTCTAATAATCTTTGCAATTTCCCTACCGTTTAATAGGCCATACATAGTACACCCCTACAAGTTTGAGTTACAGTTAAGATGTCCTGACCAATAATTTGATTAATCCCTATATGAGAAAAGCGCAACAGAAATGAAATTTAAAACTGCCGTTTTTCAGGCAAGGCAAAAGTAGTGAACTACCCACCTAAACATTTGATCAAGGGAGATAATCTTGTTGTGAATAGTGTGTTTGCTGCCAACATAAGTCACAACTAAGCTACCAGCATCTGGGTGGGGCCAGCTCCTTGAAGTAGGAAACCGGAGTACAAATGTACCAGATTCCTGTAAACCCCTTGAACCTTGAAGCGAAGTTTCAGCTTCTTCCTTCGTAATGAATCCTTCTATCCACTTGGGAGATGTTGAACTCCACATTGTATTTATCCAATCTTTTGATAACGTTAAAGCTACAGGATATAACCAACACCACATCTTTTCAAAGTTCTCTTGGGCCAGATATTCTTGGCAACCAGCAATTCTCCTCAGTAGCTCGAAGTCCTGAAAACATTTCCCAAAGGAAAAGAATAAACACTTTTTGCAAGCTAAATCAAACATGACAACTTCATCCTCAAAACTATTTCCCACAGAGTTTTCATTATGACATATTATCCACAGTGTAAAAGCAACAAGCTTGATATGAAACAATGTTTTGGCTACACATGATGAAAATAAAGGTATAAGGTAATCAACTTCACAACAAGAAGAAATTAAATCTCATAAGTTACACCCCTGGATCCTCCAAATCTAAACTAAAGCAACCACATAGCTATTTATGATATTTGTTAAAAATCTTCTCTACAGAAAAATTTCACAAACTTAATGGATTGAACACAAAGGTAAAATTTATTGAAAAGATACAACTCATCAGAAAGCTTTGATAGTGTGTAGTGTTGATTGCTCAACCAACTTCAATTGTCTTGTCATGCAACAATCCTTGATAAATGGTTGATTCTGCTCTAGGAGCATCATCATGAGCATAAGATGCATCTTGATCTCATAGGAGATTCAAAATGTCTACATCTTAAATATCTCAACCAAGAGTACACTTGAGAGAGAGAGAGAGAGGAACCTGTTGCGTGAGAGCCCGAGAATTACAAGAAGCAATCTTCATGAATTGCTCTTCAATTTCAAAAACCACACTTTCCCATGGAACCTGCTGTTTATTTTGTGAGATCAAATTCCAAGCCTTATTTCCTTCCTCTATCAATCGCTTTGCCATTGCTATTTGGTGCCTGAGGGAATAAATAAAAAAGAAAAAGGATTCTGATTATACAAGGATAAGGAAATATATGGTATCTAAAGCACAAATCAAGGATCACTAGGCAGTAGCATAATCAAACTCTAATCCTATTCTTTTTTCTTTTAAACTGAGAAATTTTTTCTTCTCTTGGGTGAATTGATATAACTATACACACGAAAGGGGGTTTGGTGATTACATGATCAGTAATATACTGAGCCTGAAATGAAAACAACGGATCTGTTGTATTCTTACTCAAAATTAGAAACATAGCAAAGGAAGGATGCAAAGAAAAGAAAAATATAGCTGTTCCCTACAATTCTTCTGGATTTGACATGAGTCAGTTTTTACAGGAATGTCTAGTTGGAATCTGAAACTGAAAAGAAAACTAAGTTTGGCAACCAATGGAATAGAAGGGTTGAAGGAGGATTCTGTTTTTTTCTGTCATAATGAACAGAAATGACAAATATCATGCAAGAAAGAATATCATCGTATATTTGTTAACTCGACCAATAGAGTCTGTAATATTTATATTAAGAAAAACACTAGTGATTACCTGTGGTGTGAACATCCTGAATATAAGGAAACCTGATGGGAAAAACTCAAAAGTTCTTCGTTAGAAGCAGTGCTGGAAATCTCCTTGAGCAGAAGAGTCTTCTCAGTTAAACCTGCTAGGCAGTATTTAAAAATGGTTGCATCCGACATTGGATTTCTACTACTTGACGTACTCTTGAGAGCTGAGTTTCTCGCTTCGGGGCTCTCTGAATCAGTTTGGGAGTCATCTAATTCTTCAAGACTGTCGGATCTCCTCACCACATTTTTAACCTAATTTTCAATTTATTTCAATTAGACTCTTGTCAATATTCACAAAAAGTAGGCATTTCCATATATCGATGTTACAAAATTTATTCTAAAGGTTGCATATTTTTTGAAATAGGATCATTCCAGCACAATAAATTAAATAAATACCATGATCCAAGCTACTTACTATGATAATCTTCAAATTCTATGCTCAAAGGTAGTAAGTACATATCTTGAAAGACAATGTATGCTTCTATACAAATAATGTGTTAAATATATTTTTATCTTTCCTTATGCTCAAATGGAAACATTAGCAAAAATGTAAATCATTCTTTTTCAACATTCAGCCTTATCAGGAATATTAATAAATTTTCAAAAGTTACATTCTTCGGAAATTATCAGATTTTTTTTTTTCACTGAACAGAAATAAGTTTAAAAAATATCCCTTTCTTTCCAGCAGAGGTTGAAAAGAATCACACTTTGAGAAGAGTTTACACTGTTTTTCAACTCTCCTTTTATTTTGAAGTTACTCATATGGGGTCCCTTATATAGGAAGACTTTTGACAGAAAGTGCTGGAGAAGACAAATTCGGTTATGATCATTAGCGTATCTGGGTTATCTAATTGTTCATTATATTACTTCCAACAGAACAAGAATTTCAAACAAAAGCACCCCATGGAATATTTTTGTATCATGAAACTCACTTGTCAATATAAGAGAAAACGGATGAATACCTGATTAGCAGTTCTGGAATGAGAGTTGCATTCGTCATCTTGTCCCAATCTACACCGCTTTGATGATGGACTCGGTTTTTCTTCATGAATAGAACTGTGCTGAAGTTCTAACGTTTCATCATCCAATCCCGATAATTGAGATAAATTAAGTTGATCATTGGCAGATGCTGGCCTTTTCCACAATCTAGAGGATATCCGAGTACTACGATTCCTTGAGATACAACGAATTGGAGGGGAGAATGCCTTGAGGAAAGGATACGTTTCCAGTTCTGGCATGTGAAACATTATGCGGAACATCCGATTATCACACTTAGATGAAAGCTGAAATGATAAAGAAGGATAGTCATTGAAAATTTCTAGCAGAACATAGAAACATTTGGCAAATAAGTAGATCTTGCACTAAAACTCATCAAAATAATACACCTATGTGTATTCACCTCAGAAATGGAACATTTTCAACAGTAAACCAATCACAAGATGCTAAATGAGAGGGACATCAGTGTCGATTGTTCTCACACATGCAGGCGCACACATGTACACCCATATGCAAACAAGTGACTTCCTCCGACTACAATAGAATTTAGACCTGTAACATTGAGAGCATATGATAGGTTGGAATGATGGCTAATTGAACAGTACATCGATAATTTTGCAGGGATGATTTCTAAGGGGAACCTAAAAGATGGACAGATCGGATCATTAGACCACATTGCATGGCGGGCCCTAACAGTTCATTAATTTAGCTAAATCAAGGGATCCCTTAGTGTTTGGGCCCTAACCTGAAGCACTAGAGTTCGTCATGATGATGAGGAACAATTTTCACAATTTCGTCAGCATAAGAGAATTATCAAATAAACATCTTGGATATTATCGATATTTAATATCATGCTTGTAAGTACCAATGTGTAGGGAAGTATCTCATATATCTTCACAAAAGGTGCCAAAAAGATATGTTCTCTCTAACTTAGAACCTGAGATATCTTCAGCTTAAAAGACGCATGCCCATGCAGCATTTTACTTGGTCTATCACAAGAAGCAAATTCAACCCCATCTTGGCTTGCCAAAAGAGGAGCTTCCCCATCACTTGTCTTCTCCACAGGTGCCCCATTGTCAGCATACACGAGGAAAGCAATAACCTTTAATAAAAGCAATGTGTCAACCGTGCATGCTAATATTTAGTCACTGTTGCACATGAAATTTAACAATGCATGTAGTGTACAAAATCCAAATACAAACCTCCAACTCCTTGTTTATAGGATGGGAAAAGGCATCTAACAGTACAACATCCAGTGAAAAAATCCTGCGACAAGAGGCCTGTGATATGGTAAATAAAAGTGGCAATATCAATTAGGAGATATCTCATTGCAGTAGTCATGGATTATAACTTGAGTTATATTAATAAGGCAGACAGCATCCATTACTGTTATAGAATGTTTATGATCACCATTTATGCCCGTCGGAAAACTTTTGAAAAAAATAATCAACATATCCAATTGAAGCGATAACAATTTGAATCAACAAAGTTGTAATTCCAACTACTTGGATCCTTGACATTGTACATATTGAGATTTCTGGAAAACAAAATCAATTTTATAAAAAGCATCGTCACTACTGGTATATTGTAAGAGTAGACAAACTTTGTATCAATGAATTCAGTTCATATAAGGAATAATATCTCCAATTGTGCACCCAAAATGTGCACGTTTACCCTTGGCATAACAATGAAAATTGTTTCTCTTATAGGAAATATTAAGGATGTTTCTAAAAGCTTGTCCACAAAATCTTAGTTACTCCCAGGGCTTCACCTGAAACAGCACAACGTAATTCTGTCAAAAATTTTGTTAAGGAAAAAAGTGAGTTTACTCCTTTTGGAAGTTGAGTGGTTTATCTGAGCATGATTCCTTTAAAATAAGTGACAAACAAAGAATTATAAGGTTGCATCTTTAAAAACCCTGAGATTTTACTGCTACAACACTTGGAAAGTCATAGATGTTACAGAAATAATACAAGGCGACTTTGATGGGAATTTTGAGAGCAATAAATATGGCAGTTTATGTCATAAGAATTATTAAACTCGTTTTCGGGAATTCATGTCCATCATATATATGTATTCTTTAAATGATACTGCTGGAGAACAGTGAAATGTAACTCTGTATGTTAGTACGTTTCGATTTCCCACATGCATAGAGTGGTTGTAATGAGGACCACGAAAGAGATATTATAGAAACTCAAACTGACCTTGCCACCAACAATACTCCAAACACCATCACCGCCCTCTTCAATCTCCGAAGCAGATGAATTATCAATGGATAATTGTAGAGGTGGGTCCTGGAATACAAATATATTTCTCTATAATAAACATTTACTTTGGTGTAGAAGGGGCTGGATGGGATAGGAAAGTGAGTAAATTGAGATGTGAATTAAAAGAATCCCTTAAGGAATCACAAGGTTTGCAACTACTACACACCTTAGCATAGTATTCCATAATAGATGAAGTTAAAGGCAAAACTTTATGATTGTGGACATAACCCTGCAAACTGTTGTCATCTCCACCACCACAAACCAAAGTGATCTTCGTCAAACCATTTGAAATGGAATCTTTGTTGAACAAAGATGACATAGCTTTCTTTCCGGCAATTTCACCATCAATGTGTAGCAGCACAAAATCAGACGAAACCTAAAGTGAACCCATAAACTCTGAGCATCTCATATATTAAACACAGAAGGTAAACACTAATTTCACCAATGACAAGGGCTACCGAAAGTGCTTTTCATATGTAAGAAACAAAAAACCAAAACAAAAATCTTTTTTTCTTCTTCCTTAATATACTTTTATCATTAAATAGAATCTGAGTTCTTTTTTTTTCTTTTCCTTAACATAGATAGCTTCTTAGTCACATTATGCTCTTGTATTTACCAATGTAATAAAATCCATGCTCTCCCTCCCCAAACAAAATGTTCGAAATGAGTAAATCTTTCAATAACTAATACATCATACCTCACACCCAATATGAATCCATTTCTCCATAGGAAACTCAGTCTCCATAGCTACATGTGGAACTTCTGACAGTGAAGTCAAGTCACAAGTTTCAGGAGCTTCCTTGTGTAAGATACCCAATGGCAAGAGCACCATTTTCTTCTTCTCACTCAGAACAAGAAAAGGAGCACCTTCCGTGGCACCCGATTGCACCTGCATATCCGACACTCAATGAACAACCATTTCACAAAATGATCCAAAAAACATAACAGAACACATAAGATTCAACAAACATTCAAAACAAAGCACTTGGGTTAAATTTTCCATATCGATAGAAAAACAAAAAACAAGACAGAATTTAACAAGAAAACATGAACAAACAAAAATCAATCATCATAAAAGTCCAAGAAACCATCAGCAACCCTCAAGAACACAAAAGTGAGAAATGGGCATTCATCCTAATACCCAAAAGAAGTAAAAAGAAATACAAAAGAAATGAGGAAATGGGTAGTTTAAGACAAACCTGAATGAGCCTGGCAGGGAAGGCAGTGGAGCTCATGAGGTAAAGCCAAAAGCAAAGAGAGAAAGCTCCTTCCTGTACTTCAATTTCCGCTCTGAAATCCTTTAGCGGCGAGTAGTCTTCCACGCTATCTTTTTCCTCATCAGCCATTGTTCTTCTTCTTCTCAGCCTTTGCTCAACAACCTCAACTGGGTTTCTTCGTTGCTTTTGTTTCTCAAAAACCTTAAAACCCTCTCGCTGTCTGTCTTCGGGAACAAAACAGCGGTTCTTTTTAGTGATCGCTGTCAACTAACGGTTGGTACTGTTGGTGCTGTGTTCCGGTTGTGCTTGAGATGGGTAGTAATATGGTGCTCCGCGGAGTGGAAGGAATTTGACTACAATCAACTCGCGCCATATAAAAGGGCATGAAATCTAGTAGGGCCTGGGCCTAACAATAGGGCCCTGAAGCCCAACAAAAATATATATATATATATATATTCAGAAGCAAAATATACATCTACAGAGAAGACTTTTTGTTTAAAAAAAAAAAAGGATAAAGTGATTTAAATTTTTTTTAATAGGATAAAGCAAAAGAATATCAAGATGAAAGAAAACCAAAATGAAGAGCTCAATTCAGTCCTTAACCCAATTACACAAGGCCAAGTTGAGGTTTGATATTTTTTTTTTCCTTAGGGTTGGGAATGCACGGGTAAACTTAATATGAAATGAAAATATAATTAATTTTTCTCTTTGAACCCATATCTTTTAAATTTTTTCCCCATGACATAAAATACTAAATAATATTAATTTGATTAGATGGTATGAGGTCCAATAGTAATCACCACAGCATTTTATTGTTGGTTTGTTGTTTCCGTTATTCTAGTTGAATATATTTTATGTGTTTATGAGAGAGAGAGAGAGAGAGAGAGAGGTAGTAGAAAAGGTTGGTCTACAATAAGCGTTAGTCATTTAAAACAGGTTCAACAATATACTTTGAAACGATGAGCACCACCACAATACACCCCCTAATCAATTGGACATTAATTTAACATGTGCAAATCTGCTGAAGTAGTGAAAAGTATGCCACAGAACAAAATAAGGGATCATCAGTGTCTGTTGATACAAATCAAAGCATTCTATCATCCGTATCGGCGAAACAAGTTTGAAGCTTTGACAATTCTGGAAAAGGTTAGCATGATGGAGGGAGCATATGAGAGACCTGAAAACACCAGAGTAATTTCATGTTTATAATTTTCTTCTTTAAAAAAATCTGGATGTAATAATTAAGAGAAGATCAAGCACAAACCTTTCCTACTTGCAGTCTGGAAGACAATTTCAAGGGCATTTTCTTTGTACATAAGAAGCCCCATGCTCCTCATACCTGTTGATTGCAATTACATGAAGCAAAAAATCAATAGAGAACCACTAAACACTCTGTATGATTTCTTAATCATCACTTAAAGACGTATATCATTTGATACCGCTAAACAAGATAGTCTAAGTGCAGGCACAGGTGAAATCATGAAACTTACTCAGCCTTGGAGAACCACATTTGCTGGAATGAACCAAGAGACGCCAGTATACTCCCACCTATCCAAACACTGCAAAAAAAAAAAGCCATAATGAAATCAAGGGAAGAGAAATTGTACGAATGTTATTTTACCAACATTACATTTAATAACACAAGCAAGTAAAACTATAACTACATAAAGGTGAAACTTGAAAGGATTTTACTGAGTGAAAGCTTTATCCAGTTAAATATGCTCTAAGTGTATTCTATACGAGAGAAGTAAAAAGGTTCAAGTTAAATATGCTTATGTATTGGCTTTACCTGAATCTCCTTTCAGTTGAATTCCCACTCGCCAATACTTTAACTCTAGCAGCTTGAGGAGACTCCTGCACAGAGAGAGAGAGAGAGAGAGAGAGAGAGAGAGAGAGAGAGAGAGAGAGAGAAATTATTAACACCAACCCATTGAAACGATATAACAAATAGAATCCAAATTCATTAACCAAACATTGGCTGAGAAAAAAGAAATATGATCATGTTAGTGCTTCATTGAAAAGCAATACCTCCAGCAAGTCTTTCTCAAGGCGTTCCTTTAACTGTTGCATTGATGCTGTGCCACCGGCAAGCTGATTAAAAAAAGGAGCAACCATATCATATTTCTGAAGCGTGTTCCACTAAGTTGTACATCAAGGAATTCCAAGAATGTAACAAATTAAGCAATTTTCAGGAAGTCTTCATATTTACCACAGAGATTTTCAACACTTATTCAGTAAGTCCCACCCAAACATAGTTTTTTGCATCCAGATGTCTCTACTAAACTCCTTTATGCTAATAGGTTTTGTTAATTAGTTGGGGAAAAAAATTCATGCATTTTACCAGTATACTACTAAATAATTCACGACGAATGTCCACGTCACACTTGTTAATGCTCTCGATAACCTGGAGAGAACAAACAATAAGAGTAAACCATCTGTTAAAAAATGAGGGGGAACAAAAAGAAAAACAGATAAACAACTCCATGGAAGCACCCACTCATTGGAAAATAAAGCACGAATTACCATTTGAGGCAAACCACGAAGAGGAGCAATCTCTGCAAAATTCTCAACACCAGGAATTGTCTGACATTTCATAGAAACAAAATAAGATAGATAGAACTTGTAGGAAATGTACCAACTAAAACATATATTTAAGCAACCAATCCATCAAGAAATCTCTTCAACAGAATAGCATTTGGTAACATTGATATCACAGTAAAATCAGAGATCAAACTTTTTTTATCAAGTGCAATTTACAGTTAACTTTTAAAATGTGGTCCAACCCTTTTTATTTATATTGTAACATCAAATCCTCTAAAATTCCAACTGTGTAACCACGTATAAAACTGGCCAATTTCCTAAATTTCATTAAGAAAATTATGTATCAAAATATCACCAACTTTAGTAGACATGAAAAGAAGTTACTACTCTTCCTAAAGCCAATTTACTGATTGAAAACTTAAAACAGCCCACAGAAACAAGCTTAAGAGATATTCTTTGAGCCATCAATTATCTAAGTGGAAAGAACTACTGAAAATGCACAAGGTTCACATATGATGGACCTCTTGTCCGCGCTATTTTGTGCATTATCTTCTCTTTTTCAGTAAAGTTATTGTTTCTTGTCAAAAGAAAAATGCTCAAGATGAAACAGCCATATCTCACTTTACACAAGGTTCACATATTAAGACAAAATTGGAAACTTGAAAGCGTCAATTACATGAAATTATGTAACAGACAATAATAAGAGCATGGTTAAATGCAAATATGTCCCATGAGATTTCCAAGCATTCAAGAAAAAGTTAAAAGCAGGCATCATGTAGTTTAGAAGACATCCACCTGAGCCAAGGATGGGTTAAATAGAATATCAGGAATCTTGAATCTATCCGCTCCAATTTCAATTGTCCTGTATCATGATCACAAAGTCACTACATATTTATAAAACAAAGAAAAATTAAAGCTAATTAAACAGTATTCAATTTGCACAAGATTAGGCAGTCATCATTTAATGAGTTGCACCATGAATTAGCAAGACCGATAACAGACCTAAGGAATTCGAAGATGCAAAAGAATAAGGGAAACAAGAACCCGCTTAACAATAGAAAATCATAAAGTAGAATAAGACTCACTGGCCATCAGGAAGCTCATATGAGGTCGTTGGAATGTTTGAGTATGCGCTTTCTGGAAAGAAAAAAAAATGAAAATCCTATTAGAATTCTAAATGAACATTTTTGTTTTCCTTGAAGATTAAAGCATTTAATACAGCTATGGACATAGCAACAAGCCTTCTTAAATCACTAAAGCGCATAAGAGAAAGGAAGAATAGCAAACCATCATATGGAGTGTCAGGGGCTCTACACACACATTCTTTGATATCACTAGCAACCACCCTCTGCCACAAAGCAAAATTCAGTAGAAAAGGAAAAAGAATACGACTTTTTAATAAGAAATATTCTGGTAAATCACAGACCTGGGAATAGAGTTTGTAGCTTTCTGTGGTATTTGGAAAATCAACATCTACCACCTACAACATTGAGATATGGTAATAATGATATAAAGCTATAAATAAATAAGTCTAAAGCTATATATGTGCATCTAAGTTGAATATTGGCCAAGTCTCAAGATTGATTAAAAAATAAACACGTGCAAATTCCAGAGGAACATAATAATCAGGCAGCTGGTATGCACCAAGCCATCAATACAATTTTCAGACTGGAAGCATATTGCAACTCTTAATCCTCAACTATTTGTGAATACATCCAACAATAAAATCAAAAAGTACCTGAAACTCTCCAGGTCGCGTTTCCTTTCTCTTGAAAGAATATCTGGGTTTAATCTACAAATAAATACGAAAATAATTAAATAAAAAAAAGGAGAGCAACTTCAGGCAAATGATTACCCTCCAAATGAAATTTACTTAGTCACTCACCGTCATTCCTTTACTTTCCAAACTTTTTGTCAAACAATCAGTAAGAAATTCTCCTCCAATAGGAGAAGATGCCACAGCCTGTAAAAAGTTGAACAAGCAAAATATGATAGTATTAAACTTTTAAAGCAAAAACCCTTCTTAAATTTCCCATTTAATTCACTTCTGACAGAAGGTTGGTAAAGGCATTTATAGAGTGCAAGAGGCCACTATACGAGTAGCTTACAAAGAAAATCAAGTAAAATTTAGCTCAACATGAAATGTAACTATATAAAAATGACCTACAAATTAACTTGTTCTGGAGGTCAATCATCTAATTTGATTGGAAAGTGAAAAGTACCTTTTGAAGAACGTAGCCATCATGAACTGGAGCAACTGTGGTTGATCCTCCACCACTGGATGAATTTTGCAATTATGCGCAATACCATATGTTAGTTTTGCACGCCATAAATCCAGAAAAAGCATAAAGGGGCAATAAATACATCAAATCATACTAGAAGCAGTATTAAAAACTTCAACAAGTACATTGCACAGTAAACAATTTCAAATTCATAGATGTAGTATTCCCAAAATTTCAATTGATACACTGTCTAGGTTTATGATTTCCTAAAGCTACATTCAAAATGTACTTATTTTTCTTCAGATTTAAGAAAATTTCTGCATTTTCGTCCACTTTTACTGACATTTCCACTGAGATAGATACTTTGGTTGACATGTTTTGAAACTGAACTACTGATATTGAATTGGTATAAACATTCTCTTCCTTGGCAAGACATGCATCTTAATCTGTCCTCCTATTCCTACTTACGATTAACATAAAGCAAATAGGTATAGGTCCATGGTCTGCACCAAACCCCAAGTTGAGCCCCAAGTGAACAATTTGACTTAAAATAAGATTATGTATATGTGTGGAAAAGAAAGGATGCAACAATAGAAATGATATACCAAATTATATAAGATCGGCTTAAAACAAAAAGAAGATGTGAAAGTACTAAAATTATATGCAATCATAGTCAAAATTATGTAACCTCCTACCTATCAACTACTAACGAGGTAGCACGGCCTGATGCAAAAGATGTGAGAACCTGGCATCAAAAGTATTCCAGTTAATCACCAATTGCAGACTGATTTTTAAAAGGAACAAAAGAACAGATTCTGTAATACTAATCCATGTTCTACAAGTTGGAATCAAGGAGATGAGATGAAGAGGGGACATACAGCATTCTTGGCCAAAAATAAGGCAGGAACTTTGTACTTTTCAAACATAAGCTCCGCCGTCCTGTCAGGTACAAGACAAACCTTAATCACTGAACATAATAACTAAAAACATATAGACACACCAATTAAACCATAAATAATGATGGAGCAGATAATACCATTTAGATCAAAACCTTTTATCCAGTGGGTTGGGCATAATTATTACAAGTTAAAAACTTTAAAACAACAAAATCAAAGTATGCAACAATGGTACAGGAACATAATGAATACATCAGTATGCAACATAATCAAGACACTGATACTGATAGTGTGGTTCTTCCCCTCTATCCCAGAAATTTGCCTGATATAGCAAAGGTTCCCCTATATTCCCGAGATTTCCCTGATATCTGCCTTCAACAGAGCAAAAATGCTTGATTTCCACCGACATGATCCAACCCTAATAACCAAAAAAACCCCCTTATTTAAGCTATCTGTACGGTGGATATTTTTATCCTTGACCGTGAAGTCCATGTTTGTCACAAAAGAATACATTAACAATTACATAAGCATTTTGGTTTAACTAGAGAGTCACAATTGTGAGCTAATGAGAAAATTTAAGAATTGCTAGCTTACCTTTCTCTCTGTTGTTGAGTGTTAGAAGATGGCTCTGCAAGTAGCATTGGATGCTCTTTAGGATCAACCAATAGGCATTCCCTGAAACAAATAGCAAGCACTTAGTGACATGGTAATATACAGAAACAGAATTAAATAATTGGGAAACCGAAATTGCTAGATGGACAAATAACTGGGAAAATGTAAAATCCAAGCCTTTGGGTGGTAAAGTGAAGCTACAGTATTACATACATCAGTTAAGTCCAAATTAAAATTACTTGAATAACAGAATACAGTTGAATATGAGAAGCTTCTAAACACATGAAGATACTCCCAGAATAATTTGAAAGAGTAAATAAATTTAAAGCATAGTAGAATACTGATTCATCCATTAGTAGTTACCTAAAAGCATGGTCCCATATACCCTCCACAGCTTCCCAGTCAACAATAACTCCATCCTTTATGGGTGACAGCACCTGATAGAACAGCAGTAGTTAATCAAAGTCTTATAGAAAAAGTGCTCGAATGACAAAAGCTTTTAATTAGACTGACCTCCATATGATCCCGACGGTACCCTAAGGCTTGAGATCCCACATATAATTTGCGTTTTCCCTTGGCTTTGTCAGAATCAAGAGATTTGGAATTACTTTTTGGATCTACAGCAGGTCCAGAATTATTTTCTGTTTCAGTTTCAACTTCCATTTGATCAATCGATCCAACAACCTTAACAAACAAAAACAGATACCAACATCAGTTTTAAATTTTTAATTTACATATGAACTAGTAATAATAACTCTCCAATTAACGGACTAAAACATAGTAAACAAATTCTACACCTAATTCGACGAATTTAATAAGTAAGGTCCATCCTCTAATGCTCAGAAATTCAAAGCATATATTCTAATTCCATAACTAATAAATTCAAAAAATAAGAAAAGTTCCAGCCATTCTGCAAAAATTCCCAACTGATTCAAACGCAACCATGAACTTCCCACCTAACTGCATAAATCCCATCAACTTTAACACCCCCTCTACTGAAGATGATTTTCCACCAGTACTGTCGCCTTATCCATCATGGTGTAGGAAGGAAAACTCTTAATCATTCTTCTGGATAAACGACAACCTATAATTCTAAAATCTTTGGGACGGTCCTAACACCAGACATGTACCCAAAAGGCTACAATTCTTTAGCTATGGTTTAAAAATTTTCAAATGGGTAACTACAAAGCCACACACATTCTGCATTGTCAGTAACTTGACCCAGATTGTAACATTTCCTGGATCTATGAAGCGGAAATGCTTAGTATTAAACTACAAGTTTGCATTTTGATTAGGCACAGCAACAAAGTTGTGAACTTTATAACGGTAACTAGTAATTGAACAAGAAAAAGAAGAACCCAAAGTAAATGTGATTGACATTATGAAAATTTTAGCTGAACTATTTAATAGAAATAAATAAGCACATACTGATGGGAAGACTGCCTTGGGAGCATCCTCGCCGGCGTAGCCAGCTTTGCAAGTGTGGGAGCCGAGGTCAAGAACAATAGCCGATACTTCATCTGCAAACCAGAGAAAAAGAAAGCCCCAAAAAATTCAAATCAGAGAAATCTAATATAGCATGCAAGTGTTGTTAGGTTTTTCATGTACTCACCGCCTCCGTACATAATTGAAGTGGAGGGAGAGACGAGTGAGGGAAGAAGAAGATGGTGGTCTGGGTCTCGGCTCTGCGAGAGCGAGAGCGGGCGCGGGGGAGAGAGGGAGAGGGTTTAACGGGTTTGGATTTCGGGGTTAAATATTATGGTGGGGGGTTTTTGTGCGTACAGTTGTTTCTTGGATTTGGGTTCCACGCTTCCAGTAACAACGAGTAACGACTAGCTTTTCGAACGGGTTAGCTCAAAATTCATATATTTCTTCCTTTCATAAAAGGTTAAGCTTCAATTGAAAATGGTTTTTAGCTTACTGATTAATAGTTTTGGATTTGAACCCCATGATATCGTGATAATGTATGAGAAAAATCCCATAATAATCATGATATCCTGCAAAAGGCTTTTTTTTAAAAAGTTTAAATTTATTTTAGAATTAAAAAAGATAATGGATAGTTGTGTTCCATAAAAAGATGATCCATTATCTGATTTTTCTTTTAATTTTAAATTTTTTTAATATGAAAAAGTGTGAATTTACCATAATATCCTCATTTAATTAATAATTTTAATTCTTAATGTTTGCATTAACCAAGGGCATTTTATGGTATTTTGAATGTTTCACCACTATCTTTTGCTTTATATATATAGATTATAGCTTGTATTTAAAAATATAAAAAATTAAGTTCGCATATGCGGATTAGGTTAGTTAGTTAGTGTAGTGAATTTGTTATTGTACTCAAGTTCGAATCTTCATTCCCATAAATTTGCTTTGCTTGATACTCCTTCCTATGGATTCCTTTCCATGAATCAAATGTCTCCTAAGTAGGGGTGGGCACAGTACAGTACGGTATTTAGCTCGTACCGCTTCCAATACCAGAAATTAAAGCCGGTATGGTACGGTATGGGATTATCGTTTGCCAAAGTTGGTACTATACCATACTGTGCCAAATGGGTATCGGTACCATTTCGGTACCAAAATGACACAACTTAAAAATGAACCAATTCAATATTCAACATATTCTTTCACCCAAATAAGTGATGCCTAGGTTATAGATTCAAAGATTCAACATGCTCAATATCCAAATCCTAATCAACATATTCAATATCCAAATCAACCAAATCAATATCCATCAACAGATACATCAAATCCAAATGGTTAAAACTCATGCCTTATGGCTTACAAACCAAAATAGTTAAAATTATGTCTTATGCCTTATGGCTTACATACCCAATAACAAAGCTTAGTCAATTTTTAACAAAAGATTCTCTATATTATTATTGTTTTTTATATGCTAATACAGTGATGATGCCAAAACCGTCACGTATGATTAGTCAATGAAAGAAACCATATAAATGATGCATACATGGAAATTTAAGAACAAAATAATGAAGATATTGATCTTCTAACTAACAGAACCCAGAGGCCACTCTGAAAACTATTCTAGGGTAGAATAATACTGTTTTGAAATTTAATACAGGAGGTTCTTGTTTGTATCCCACAGAAAAAAGTTAATGGAATTCATGTCCTAGTTACAGAAAGGCTTTTACATGTTTCTATTTGAAACATCTTTTAATTATCAAATGAATCAAAGAAAAAGGCTCTATGAACATACACACAAAGGCTATCAAAATATAGAAAAAGTAAAAAAGCAACAACACATCACAAATGGCATAATCCAGAATCAATAACACAACACAAATACTTATATTTCAATATGAAAAAAATATATATATATTTCAGTATTCAGTACGGTATGGTACTGACCGGTACCAAATACTTGATACTGCTACCATACCATACTCTATTGGTACAGTATGGTATGGTATCGAATATCTTCCCATCCTAAATGACACGGTATGAAATCGGTATGGTACGGTATGGTTAGTGTACGATTTCAGTATTTCGGTTTTAGATGCCCACCCCTACTCCTAAGTAAAATGAGATTTCTTTGCTTGATGCTCCTTCATATGAATTCCTAATCAAAGCCTCCTAAGTGTAAAGAAATTTAGTGGAAAATTATATCTCCTCCGTTTGGATGAAGGAATTAAAAATTATATAGAATTCAAAAATGACGAAATTTAGATTTACATCGTTTCAATTTATGGCAATTGAAGATTTCAGTGTTTGGATTTATGTATGTCGAATTTGTAAATGACATAATTTTGTAAATGACACTCTGGAAATTGTGAAATGACACATATTTTGGTGGAAATTAAACTCGAGAATTTGATGCCGCAATTTCCACGATTTTTTCCGCGCATCATTTAATAAATTCTGCTCTTAAGTTACCAAATAAGGGAATGTCAATTTCTCCTTTTAAATTCTCGACCTTTAGCTAAATTCCGAGTAATTTTGCCTCATCCAAACAGAGGATTAGCTTAGGATTAGGCTACTCGGAGAATTTGATTCCTTCAATGTAACAAGAAAAAGACTACTGGAAAATTTGTTTCCAAATACTAAAGTTATGAAACAAATGTGTTAAGCACCTATACTTTATTTATTTATTTATATATATATATTTGGTTTAATTACAATACACGCAAGTCTTCTCGAACTTATTTATTTTATTTCTTAATCCCATCATTTTATTAAATAGATAATTTTTTTTTAATTTCTTTTATTTCTTAATCCAATCCTTATATATATATATATATACAGTTATTCTCTTATCCGGATGTTCGCACGTTATTATCGTGCGGATCCTATTGTAAACAGGCAGGAAAACAGAGAGGGGTAGTACAAAATACACTGCGTCCGCACGATAATAACGTCCGGATGTCCGCATAAGAGAATTTCTGTTAATATATATATATATATATATATATATATATATATATATATTTTAAAAAGCGTTTTTTTAATGAATCAATTAAGAAATGAAAATTACAAGAAAGATACAAAGAAGAAAGCAAAGAAGAAAGCATTCCTCTTCCTATTTGCCTTTCCCTCTTCTCACAAACATTGAACTTTCATGTCAAGAAAGAGGTGCCTGATCATCGAGCTACCTCATAGAAAGAGTACTTATATTAAAAAAGCACAATACTTCTCGGAACTCCTCCTTACAGAATAATGTGGCTTAATTACAAATTAACATGTGTCCTTTTTTATTTAAAGTCTCAAAAGTGTTTTTTCATTTTCTTTCATTAGTATAACTAATTTCTTTTTTTATTTCATACCTTAGTTAAATTTTAAGTCTTTTGTGGACTTTTCTAACTCCTTATTGGTAAGGAGGGAAGTATTGTCCTCTTAAAAATGGAGAGCAAACTGAACAGTTTCGTAGAGGTGTTAGTGTAGTTTGCAAGGGGAAGGCCCAAAATGTTGATATTAAAAGAAGCAATTCCGCCAATATCCTGCAATCTAATCTATACATGAGATATTAATATTAAGATGTATATTTTGCCTTAGGAATTGCCCATATACACTTTAGGTCCTCATAAACATGGCTAACATCTTCTTTTTCATGAAGAAACATGGCTAACAGTTTGAATTTGTGAGTTCATGAAACAGTTCTGTCCACGTCTGTAACCGACTGGCAATCCTCCGGTGAGCCGGCACAAAAGAGTCACCCTCTTGCGAGATTTTGCTTCCTACTCTGGTTTTAGTTTCAGAGAGGCACTGCAGGGGTAGTTTCTTGTCATAACAAGTCCACTATAAAAGCTGAATATATGGGGAGAAAGGGCAAGAAAAAAAGGAAAAGAAAAATATGGGAATCGATTACTTACCTGTTTATACAGTAACGCTTTCCTGTGGGTGGTGGTCCATCATCAAAGACATGGCCAAGATGAGCATCACATGCGGCACAAAGAACTTCCGTGCGAGGCATGATTATAATTGACAAGTCTAACTTGGACTTCACATTGTTTCCTATTGGCTGGTAATAAGATGGCCAACCGGTTCCACTATCAAATTTGGTAGATGATCTGAAGGAGAAAATATTTTTATCGATCGATGTTAAAAGAGTGCGCAAGAGCATAATATTCAATGAAAACCCAAAATTAGCTAGAATAGTACTTACTCAAATAGAGGTGTGTCACAACATATGCAATGGTAAGTTCCTTGAGTTTTGGTATTCCAGTATTCCCTGAAGATTAAGATAAAAAGGCCAACATGAATAACAGATGAAATTTGATAAGAGGAATGCAAGTAGCTAACTGTCTCCATCGACATCAGTTGCTTGGTTGTGCTCATGTGGGAAGCAAGCATGAGCAACATTTTTCATTCCACCACGTATTCAAGCTTGCAACTGGTAAAAAGATTTTTGCGGTTGAGCAAGGCTCAAGGCTGAAAAGAGAAAAAATCCATCCTTTATGCTCTATACTATGATACTATCCTAAGTACTTTTGTCCTCACCCTTTTCCTAAGTCAGAAGCCAGATTCCAACCCTATAAAATGCATACAGAAACTTGCTCATGTTCGCCTCGTGACATGGTTAGAAAGTCCTTCTGACTTATTATTACGCAAACACAGCCAATTACTAGCTAGCCATTCTTCAATTGTTTGTAAAGAAAGGCTAGTAATTGTCTTTGTTTGGTCAGGCTTAGGCCCTCCTCCATTCGAGAAACCAAAAAAAATGGCTAGTAATTCTACTTCTGAGCTAGCGGAAAATGTGCATGCCACATAACTACAATGCATGAACTGCAAGAAAAATTTTCCCACATCCTATATAGATATTTTCCTATTATACAAGATTCAAGGGGAATAAGATAGCAGAGACCACAAAGAACTAATCAGCATCCCTCTATTA
>NW_018921324.1:849693-919370 GCF_002207925.1 Prunus avium
TCTTTAGGTCTGAAGAGCCTAACATAACTTGCAAGATGAAAATTTTGCTTTGAAACTTCCTAGTAGGTCCTCAAAAGCTCCCAAAAATGAATAAATTTTCAAGTTCAAAATTTCAGCTAACAAAGTTGGAAAGATAGTGGATCTTCTGCAATAACAAACATCAAATTCCAGATTAAAGAAGCAGATAATATACCCAGTGAAAGCCCTCTCTGTTCCCTTTTGACGAGTGATGTAAAACTGTTCCTGGGTAAGCCGCTTCTTCCATTCTTGATCACTTATAGATTTATAGTCAACCACACCTGTCTCTGCACATGACCAGCAAACAGAAACACAACATAAAAATTATGATAATCAAAGATTCTTTATCCTGCACATACATAAATGAAAATCCATTTCATGTGAGAAAATATTTGAACTTTTAACAGAACTGGGCATCACCCAACAGCACAAGGATATTAAATAACATATCTTTCTACAAAATCCAATATCAATTTTCAAAATGGAAAATAAATTCAGATTGACTTCTTCATTGGGTCACCATATATATACACCTAAATAGAAAATACCTTGAGAACTTCTGTCCGGTGAAGAAGCATATGAACCCATTGCACGAACAGAGAAGCAGAGCCTCTTGGGTTTGGCCAAAGGTCGGGAATTCAATACAAAATTCTTGGATTTCAAGCCAAAGACGAACTGGGTTTTCGAGGAAATGTAAGCTGCTGTTGTCGGTAAGCTTAAACTACAACCAGAAGATGCCATTGACGAACTGAAACTCAACTCTCTTATATAGCTTCTACGTTTTCCAACAACAATCGCAAATGGGTATAAAATCGTTAGCCGAGAATGATCTTCTGTTGTCGATATGAAACGAGGGATGGTGGTAGGTCAATGCTGGCCGTTCGATTAGTGTTTTGTTTCGGTGTTGATTTGAGATCGGCATTTTGATTCGATAGATCACGGACTTGGAGCAGCAAGATTTGTGTTTCGGCCACGTGGCTTCCGTTTACATGAATTTGGAGAACGAGGCTCTCTGATGACCACGTTAGGTCGTTTGGATTTTTTTAGATTTTACCTGACTCGTCCCAATTTTCATCTAATTTGCGGGAAGGGAGATACAAACTGAGGTGTAAAAATGTGAAATCACTGTTGTTACCAACTCGCCAATCCACCTGCTAAAAAGTATTAGAATTTTCGATTAGTCCTACAAAGCTACTTTCTGAGAGAGAGAGAGAGAGAGAGAGAGAGAGGAGAGAGACTGCAATGAGTGCCATGAGAGCGGTAGCATTTTCACCATCAAATCAATGGTACGATAAAATCCAAACCCATTTCTCAAACCACCCAAACAGAGCAATCAACACAAACCCACATCTTCAATTCAACAACACCACCCAAAACCAATCCAATAGAAGAAACCTATTTCTTTGTTTCTCCACAGATGCATCAAAAACTCCAAACCCACCAACCCCTCTCACCATCACAAGCTCACCTCTTGTTGTAGTGGGCTCAGCCAATGCAGACATCTATGTGGAGATTGACAGGCTGCCCAAAGAAGGCGAGACCATTTCAGCCAAGAATGGCCAGACCCTGGCTGGTGGCAAAGGCGCCAACCAGGCTGCCTGTGGAGGCAAGCTTTCTTACCCAACATACTTTGTGGGTCAGGTGGGTGAAGATGCCCATGGGAAGCTGATCACTGAGGCTCTGCGGAGTGGTGGGGTCCACCTTGATCACTTGAGTGCTGTTTCTGCTGCACCCACTGGGCATGCTGTGGTGATGTTGCAATCTGATGGGCAAAACTCCATCATCATTGTTGGTGGTGCCAACATGCACTGCTGGCCTGAGAAGCTTTCTGATGAGGATTTGGAGGTTGTGAGGAATGCTGGGATTGTTTTGCTTCAGAGGGAGATCCCAGAATCGGTCAACACTCAGGTTGCAAAGGTCAGGGCTTTTCTAATTTTTAAAATTTTTAAATTCACTTTTGTTTATTTATTTAATAGTAATCAAATTGGATGTTACACTTTGGGTAATGAGGAAAGATGGTAAGCTTCTTGGAGATTGTTGTCTTCTGCTAGATTAGAATCACTTGCTCTTACAATGACTTTGTGAAGTCTTTGATGATTTAGTTTTGATTTTAATCACAACAGGATTCGTTTTGTTGAAGGTGTTTCAACTTGAAATCTAAGGAAGTTTCATTTACTTTGTTACAGAATGGAAGATGATTGGCCATATGATAGAGGAATTGAAATTTATGTTATTGGCATTTGTGATTATGTATGTTGGGTATTAGAAAGCTTTGAGCTTTCTTGGATCTAGTTAAAAGGGCTGATTGGCTATTGTATGCGTGAATCTCTGCAGTATTGATGTTTATTTTAGGCTTTTTGTTCTGTTTTTCCGGCAAGACGTTTCCTTCAGTTTGTTGATGAGAATGTGGCAGGAAGATCAAAGGTAGAGATATTGTGAGTTAAACTGAAGGAGTTTTAATAGTACATTTTTGAGTTGTGGATTTTTATGGGGTTTCCAAACTGGATGTGAACAACAAAAAACAGTATTAGCTCAACAGCACACTGGTTCTTTAGTAATCAACATAATAGCTTGATTGGTTTTGTGGGAGAAGGAAGATCCATGTAGCTTCTGGAAGGCATTAGTTCAACCAACTTTGTGTTTGAAATTACAAGTGATGTCTTGCTCAGAATAGCTTTTTCAGACTAACTTATTGAATAGAATAAATGCTCAGGAAGGTATACACTTATATTTTACTTGTCGCATGTGTGTGAATCTAATTAAATAATCTATGTTGTTTTTTGCCATGTGAAATTGAATGATTTAATAGTGACTTCTTAAACTGTATGTGACAATTATGACTTCTACAGAGCTGTAAAGGATTAAATTGGTGTGAAGTGCTATTGATTTGGATATTTGAGTCTAGAATTGAGGCCTGTGCCTTGTAAACAACATAACACCATATAGGATCTCTGCAGGCATAAGGTAATTTGCTCAAGGATAATCAGTCATTTGCTTGATAATCTGTTTAATCATAGGATCTTTTTTTGGTTTAGTGCTGATTGGGACTGTAGTTGTCTTGTTGGCTTTACACCATACCTTCCACTGATAACCATTTTGTGTTAAAGTTGAATCCGATAGCAGACCACACTCAAGTCACTTCAAGTACATGAGGCAGTTGGTCTGTTCTTAGGCATCAAAGAGTGACCATATAGGCCCTTAATTTTAATTGCCTATTTATCACATAAAGTTTATTTATTTTGAATTTCAACATTGTGTCCCTTTAAATAGTGGATAAAACTATAAACATTCTGATTCTATTGGTCTGTGTTGTTGTTTGTAATAATTTCATGTATAGTCTGATATACCATTTTATATTTAGGCTGCCAAGAGTGCAGGCGTACCAGTCATTTTGGATGCTGGAGGAATGGATGCACCAATCTCCCAGGAATTATTGAACTTTGTTGATATTTTGAGCCCAAATGAAACCGAGCTTGGTCGTTTGACAGGAATGCCGACTGAAAGCTTTGAACAGATTAGTCATGCTGTGGTGAAATTTCATAAAATGGTAAGTTTTGCTGCCAGAAGTCTTCAAAGCTTTGAACAGATAGTCATGCTTCAAGACTGCCATTTTCTATGATTTGAAGATTTTTGTTTTTGGTGTCTGAAACCTGAAGATTCATTATTATGCATATCATCTAGATTTGGCATAAAAAGAACCAGGAAGGGAAATACCATGCAGATATTGGAATCTGGTATTTTTATGACATTCTAACACTATTCCTATCAGCTTTCTTGTGTTGGCTCTTATGTTGTCATTTGGTATTGATTTGGATGATAGTATGTCATTTAAGCACAATTGGAAGGTGCTCGTATATCCTAGCTTGACTAAGCCATAGTTTCATTCTATGTCTAATTTCAGGGTGTTAAGCAAGTCCTAGTGAAGCTTGGGTCCAAAGGGTCTGCTCTATTTGTAGAAGGTGAAGAACCAATTAAACAATCTGTCATCTCTGCTGCAAAAGTACTCGATACAACTGGAGCTGGTGATACGTTTACTGCCTCTTTTGCGGTGGCTCTTGTGGAGGGCAAGTCCAAAAGGGAGTGCTTGAGATTTGCGGGTATGGGCTGCATCAACCCTTATTCTATTTTGATTATGTTTCTTTAAAAAAATTTGCTCATGATTTTTTCTGTTTTCATTTTTTCCAGCTGCGGCAGCTTCTCTTTGTGTTCAAGTGAAAGGAGCCATTCCTAGCATGCCGGAGAGAAAATCAGTTTTGAATCTTCTTCAGTCTCATTGACGATAGCTTGTATCTAAGATAGGTACAATAAATTTTCAACATGCTTGATGGATGTTGCCTTTCAAAATGTATGCCTTTAAACAAAGAAGCTTGCGGATGGCACACTTTGAAGTGACTCCTACAAGTCCAGAGGTTACTCCTAAAAGCGCAGAAATTACAAAAATCATTAATTTCAAGGCAAAGATTTTAGTCTGCGGATGCAGCAAGCAGCAATGTGGGATGTGAGAGAACGTTCAAACGCTGAACCATGAGCGTTCGAACGTGCTCACAACCCACATTAGAGAATTCGTTGGAGGAATATATACACCCACTTTCCATGCCATGCCCCGCTGGAGGAATATGTTCTTCCCACAAACAAGTCCTATCAGCACCGAATATGAACAAAGTCGGACCAACCAGAACCAGAACCAGATATGGTTGAAAAAGAACCAAAAAAAAAAAAAAAAAAACTAGTGGAGCTATAAAAGCCACAATTTGCTCATCCATTACACCTAAGAAATAGACAGAAAAGTAGTTGTGGTAACACAAGATTAGACAAAAACAAGAGAATACTCTTGCTTTTGGGCGGGAGTAGGATTATGATAGATATAAGGTTCCATTTTTTGCAGTGTGACAAAAAATAAAAAATAAAAACATTACAAATACACTCATATAATTTTTCAATGAAATAATGAAACACTTTTTTTAAAATACATTATATTTTATGTTTTATAACCTAATTTCCTCCTTTATTATATTTGCCGATTTTATTACTTTGGCCCCGCAATTTCAATTTGTAGCGGAATTATAAGAAATTTGACTGATCTATAAGATGTTTTTAAAATCCTCTAATTTAAAATGATAAAATTAAGCCTAAAATTAACAAAATAGAAAATACGTAGATCAAAGTGGTAAATCAGCAAACTACAGGGACAAACTTTTTACCTTTTATTTATTTTCCAAATTTTTATGTTCTTAATTGGGTGGAGATGTGGCAAGTTCTAATTGGATGAGAATCCTACTCAGCGTAGGTGAAGTGGCAGGGTTTTTCTTATATAATAAAGGAAAACTCCGCGTAGATGAGAATCCAACCAGAAAAACTCATTTCCTTCGCCGCCGCCTCCTCTAAGCTCTCCTTCGCCCACTCTTTCTCAGCTCTGTCACTCAGTCTCTCTCTGTCTCTTTGCGTCGAAGACACACGCCACCGCACAAGCGCAAGGCGCACACCATTGGTGCGGCGTCACACCGCCTTAAGTCAAAGATTCCGTTCTCTGGCTCGCCGTGAGCTTAGTTTGTCATCTTCGTCTCGGCATCGCTTGCCCATCTCCGTTCTCTGCAATCGGGTAATTTTTCATCCGGATTTTTCACCTTTTTAATGTTCATTAATTTTGATATATAGCTTATGTATATGTAATTCGAGTTGATTTATATGAAGTTGTGTGTGTGTGTGTGTGTAAATATGTTGTTGAGTGTGCGTGTCGTTGTGGGTCTCATTGATCTGTCATCTGTTTACTGAAATTTTTATTCTTTTTGCTTTTTCCTACTTGGCCATTGAAATTGCAAACCCAGAAGAGTGAAGCATATGAGAATTAATCTGAGATGGATAGCACATTCATGCATATTCTTAATTTAACGAAACTGCAATGCTCAAAATGAAACGTATGGTTGTTTTTGTGTGGATTGACAGCGTAGTATTTAATTGAATCTGCAATGCTTAATTTAATTGAATCTGAAGTTTTAATCTGGTTTAAATATTGACAGCTATTTCATAGAGAAGTTTTTGAATTCCGACTTTTTGCCTTAGGTTACAAGTTACAACACCTAATGGCTGACGATTTGACTGCGCAACTGGCCACAGCAACCTTAGACAGCAATGCCTCCGTTCAAAGAGCGCAATTTTCTGATAGAGTCCCCATTAAATCCATCATTTTGCGGCCTGATGGAGGGTCCGGGTTAGCCGGGAAGCTAGCCCGGGTTGGTGGGTGGGTGAAGACCGGTCGGAAGGCAGACAAGGATGCATTTGCATTCCTGGAGCTGAATGATGGGTCATGCTCGGGCAACCTTCAGGTCATTGTGGAAGCAGACAAGGCTGACCTTGGGCAGCTTGTGATGACTGGTACAAGCTTGGTCGTGGATGGTGTGCTTAAGCTTCCCCCAGATGGGAAAAAGCAGAAGGTGGAGCTTCGGGTCGCTTCCCCCAGATGGGAAAAAGCAGAAGGTGGAGCTTCGGGTCGAGAAGGTGATCCATGTGGGTCTGGTTGACCCATCGAAGTACCCGTTGCCCAAGACTAGGCTCCCCCTTGAGTTTTTGAGGGATTATGTTCATTTGCGTCCCAGAACCAACACGGTAAGCTGTTTGCATTGACTTGAAACATGCATAAGCTCATAAACCATGCACAAGCTCATAAACCATGCACACAGATATACTATGTGACTGTATATATATATACTTTTTTGAATTTTGTTGTTATCAATGTGATTAAACTCTATATGCTATACATTTATTGATTAGAAACATGATCAACATTTGTGTGATTAAGGTAACTGTATATGCTATACATTCAGTGGCGCTTTAGTTTATTCACATTATAGGGACATTACGTTTTCTTCTTGTTTGGTTGATTGGAAGCAGCTGTTTCTTAGGAGCGTAAATAATGCTTTGGTTTTGGACTGATGTTAGAAAGTGCATTTTTTTCCATTGTAGCTTAGTCCTTACTGATGTGATGCTGATTGGACAGCTTGTCCACCCTGGTTCTACTTTCTTGTTTTGGTATTAATAAAACTCTGTTTTCTTACAGAACAAATAAATGAAATTTAAATTTAATGGTTGATTGAACATGAAACTGGTTTTTGACGGAGAGATGTTAAAGAGCAGTTGTTGATGATAATATGTTGCCTCCGAGGCCTTTTTCTAATTTCACTTTTTTATAGGACCTCTTACGCTTTTAATAATTAGTGTGTGATTATCATGTATCTTGTGTATCCACTTTCAGATCTCTGCAGTCCTTAGAATCAGAGATGCCCTGGCATATGCAACCCACACATTTTTCCACGATCATGGATTTCGTTACGTGCAGACTCCAATTATCACCACCAGTGATTGTGAGGGTGCTGGTGAGATGTTTCAAGTCACTACCTTGATTAATGAAGCTGAAAAGTTGGAAAAGGATCTTATTGAGAACCCCCCTCCATCAGAAGCAGACATTGAAGCTGCCAATCTTATTGTCAAGGAGAGAGGAAGTGATGTGGCTCAGCTCAAGTCTGCTAAAGCAAGTAAGCAAGAAATTGGTGCTGCTGTGGTTGAGCTTCAAAAGGCAAAGGATAATGTCGTGAAACTGGAGGAGAGATCCAAGCTTCAACCTGGTATCCCTCGAAAGGATGGGAAGATTGATTATACCAAAGATTTCTTTGGCCGTCAAGCCTTTTTGACTGTTTCTGGCCAACTACAAGTCGAATCTTATGCATGTTCTCTTAGTACTGTCTATACATTTGGGCCAACTTTTCGAGCTGAGAACTCACATACTTCGAGGCATTTGGCAGAATTCTGGATGGTGGAGCCTGAAATAGCATTTGCAGAGCTTGAGGTGTGTCAAGCTTAAATCTAGTGTAGTCTTCAATATACATTTTGGATTTTAGTGTTTATTTTTAATCTTATTGTCCATGGAAACGTAGAAGCTGCCCCTTCCTAAACTTTTTTTTGTCCATGAATTTTCACATCTGAATCTTATTTTCCATGCAGAAGTCTTACAGTTTGTGTATTCATGCAGGATGATATGAACTGTGCAGAGGCGTATGTGAAATATCTGTGTCAGTCGTTACTTGACAATTGCAGTGAAGATATGGAATTTATGGCTGACAAAATTGATAAAAGTTGCATTGATCGTCTAACAATGGTCGCTAAAACACCCTTTGTTCGGATAACTTATACAGAAGCAGTGGAGCTGCTAACTGAGGCTGTGAAAAATGGTAAGAAGTTTGAGAACCATGTAGAGTGGGGGATTGATTTGGCATCTGAGCATGAAAGGTATTCCCATAGCGTTATTCTGCTGGTTTGTCTTATTACAGTTTCTGATTAAATTTAGCGTACTAATTTATTGCTTTGCTTTTGTGCAGATACTTGACAGAGGTGAGATTTCAGAAGCCTGTTATTGTTTATAATTACCCTAAAGGGATCAAAGCATTCTACATGAGGCTCAATGATGATTCAAAGACAGTGGCTGCTATGGATGTCCTGGTACCAAAGGTGGACATTATACTCTTAACATTTATATCATCGAGTTCAGTGCTCTGTTGTATACTTTAGCAGTGTGTATAATTTGTGTGCTGTTTATGCTTTTCTTATATTTCAGGTGGGAGAGTTGATAGGGGGAAGCCAAAGGGAAGAGCGTTATGATGTTATAGTGAGCAGGTATGAGAACTGTAGGGTGTGATTGATCACCCCAATGGTATCTTTTTTGTCTGTTTTAGTGATTTTTATCTGCTATTATTATTATTATTTTCGTTGGAGTACTCTTCTGCACAAGGTTTTTGATAGCAGTTGTTTTGCCCCTCTGCATCATTCGAGTAATGGATAGTTTGATGTAGTATATTGACTTGACAAATGTATTGTTTGATTAATCTATTATTGCAGGATAAAGGAGATGGGTCTGCCCCTTGAGCCATATGAGTGGTACCTTGACTTGCGGCGCTATGGGACTGTAAAACATTGTGGTTTTGGTTTAGGCTTTGAACGAATGGTTCTCTTTGCTACTGGGATTGACAATATTAGAGATGTTATTCCATTCCCCAGATATCCTGGAAGAGCAGATCTTTGAATCAGTCCTCCATAGGTTGATAGGGATATGTATTTTGTGTCTCCATTTTGCTATTATCCGAGTGTTATACGGTTACGGCTGATTATTTATTCCTAAGAACATAGAACAAAAGAATTGCTGTTGTGAAATTGTTTTTTGCTTAAAGAAGCAGCTCTGCGCTTTATTATCTGGAATTTCACTTTTAATTAGCATTGTACTTGCTCGGCCAGGGTTTTGCTGAGTTCCACGGTATGCCCAGTGGCAATTGTCTTCCCCTTTACTACTTTTACAGCTTTGATTTCGTCCCTGTTAGTTTATTGGGCACAAACCCTTTATCGTTCAAATGCCCCAGTTAGTTTCCATCTGAAAAATGAAACACGAAGCCCGTTTTGGTGGGCTGGTCTGGACTGGCTAGGATGAGTTTTGAAGCATTGGACTAGGTTGGCTTGGATTTTAAGTCCACTACCTATTTAATTTTGCACCAAGCAACAGACTGGAGTTGAGTTCAAAATTTTATTTTATTTTTTATTTTCTTAACAAGAATCAGATGCAAATTCCTAACTTTTTGGCTCAAATTGAAGGAAAACCCCGACTTTGTGCAAGAATTAAACCAGAAACTCAAACTCATATCAAGATCTAACCAAAAATTAGTTTCCAATCTCAGGTCACGAAAAAAAGCAGAACATTTGAACAAAACAAACGCATCATTCGACATCTAACCCAAAGATTCGCGAAATCTGAGCTTGTTTGAGTAAGGAGAGAATAGAAGAGAGGATAGAGGAGAAGAAGGCAAACCAAAGATGACGAAGAAGGCAAACCAGAGACGACGACTTCATGCTGAAAGAGAAGACGATACAACGACTTCGTTCTAAACCACATCCAGCCCGTTGTGCACTTAAAGTCCACCAAACAACGACTGGACCCATGTACATTCTAATTGAATATATCCAGACCAATCCAACTCACCAAATATGATCGAAGGGCCTAGTCTATTAGGTTTTGGCAAATTTGTAATTCATTCATCAGAAAAAAGAACTTGTACATGATTCGTCATTTTTCGTCATATATATATCCACTGTCCTCATCCAATTTAAAAATCTTTCCACTTGCAGAATGAGTGCGTGTGAGATGGTACTATCACGAAATGTTATTAATTCATATGTTATAATACAAGTGAAAAATGACAGGAACACTAAAATTACTCATCAGTTAATTCTTTCATTTGGTACAGCATTTGGCTCAAACTCATGATGTATTATATTATGACTGCATGCACTTGATCATCTCCCAACTGTACACCGATCCCTCACTAAAAAGACAGTAGTCAAATACATGTCTATTTGCCCGATATCTTCTTGTTCCCTTCAATGCATTAAGCCTTCTTCCTCTCTCTCTCTCTCTCTCTCTCTCTCTCTCTCTCTCTCTCTCTCTCTCTCTCTCTCTCTCTCTCTCTCTCTCTCTCTCTCTCTCTCTCTCTCTCTCTCTCTCTCTCTCTCTCTCTCTCTCTCTCTCTCTCTCTCTCTCTCTCTCTCTCTCTCTCTCTCTCTCTCTCTCTCTCTCTCTCTCTCTCTCTCTCTCTCTCTCTCTCTCTCTCTCTCTCTCTCTCTCTCTCTCTCTCTCTCTCTCTCTCTCTCTCTCTCTCTCTCTCTCTCTCTCTCTCTCTCTCTCTCTCTCTCTCTCTCTCTCTCTCTCTCTCTCTCTCTCTCTCTCTCTCTCTCTCTCTCTCTCTCTCTCTCTCTCTCTCTCTCTCTCTCTCTCTCTCTCTCTCTCTCTCTCTCTCTCTCTCTCTCTCTCTCTCTCTCTCTCTCTCTCTCTCTCTCTCTCTCTCTCTCTCTCTCTCTCTCTCTCTCTCTCTCTCTCTCTCTCTCTCTCTCTCTCTCTCTCTCTCTCTCTCTCTCTCTCTCTCTCTCTCTCTCTCATACACAAACAAAAAATATATACAACAATTCTAATGATCTCTACTTGACATATGCGTCTATATGTGTGTGTTTTAGATGTGGAGGAGACAAATAAAGTGAGAAAATCATCATCAAATGATGATTTCCAGGACAAGGTGAGGTGATCATATATACGTATGCTTTTACAAATCAATGAATTACGATATGTTTCTCTTATTTTATTTCCTGATGATCTTTTTGATTTCATAATCTCAACAGCAGTCATTGTTTGAAGAAGCCACCGATCATGTCCAAAGGAAAGTGTTGCACGAAGTACATTCAGGACCAAATCCCATCGGTAATTCTATTCCTCATCAGCAGAAGGCCAACACATCATTACAAAAAACTCCCTAGTCTCTTCTTTCCATTGCTATACAATGTTCCCAATGATTACAGGAGCAATTAAGCTATATTTGCAAATTTTCTATTATATGCTAATAAACATGATTAAATTTTTTTTATAGCTAGCTAGAACAATTAATACATAACAAAATGATTAATTATCTTCTTAAATAATATATATTCTTCTGGTTCAATCATTCTCATCATATTTTGATTTGGGTTTACTATTTGATTACCTGCTTTCCATGCTTTATTAGTTCTGGCTTTACAATAAGTTAAAGTAAATGCTTGACTTTTGAGTAAATTGTTTTTTTTTTTTTGGGCTTATTAGATATAATTAAAGATATATGTACGGTTCAAACATAGACTTAGCCAAGTTGGCTAGAGCAGATGCTATTCCCACTCTGCACTTGAGTTCGAATTCCCTTCCCCGTAGTTTAAATTAGATTAAAGTAGAATACCGCTTGTATAAAAAAAAGGAAAGACATATGTATTGTTTTTCTCAAAACTCAAACTCAAGTAGTTAAACTCATTCAACTCATCATAAAGATTTCCATTCACTCACATAACATAACCTAACATGTCCTCACACACAGCTCTTCCCACGTGCAGCAGAACAGATTATATATCAAGGTACGTACATTTGTCTACGCATTAATCTAAAAAGTAGTGAGAATATGGAAAAATTAAAGCAAACATTTTACTTTAGGCTTTTCTACCAAAAGCAAAAAAATGTAGTCTATATTTAATAAGAAAATAGGAAGGAAAAGAAAAGATTAGACTTCAAATCTTCCAAAATAGTGTCCGAGTTCAAATCACAGTACTTTTGGCACTGTATCATGTAACTTTTGAACAAAATAAAAAAGAGAAATCTCAATTTCATTTGGACTATTTTCTTATATATGTCTGTCTATCAACTTTAAAAAAAAAAAAATTGATTAGGAAATGAAAAAAAAGCTGTTCCTAACAGTACGATGAAAAGAAAAATGCACTAATGGAGTAGTGACTAGATGACCAAAGGGCCTGATTTATTTTCTTTAAGATAGTGGAGGGTCAAAAGAAGGCAAAAGACCTTATCGGTGGTAGCTGGCAGTTGGGTGCCATGCGTAAGTCCTTCCGATTCAAGGTTGTGGGTCTACTTTAGCGCTGATGTTGAGAGTAGCCAATCCCTTCATCATGTGAGCCGAAAAATAAATAGGTCGGCGCTAGAGAAGAGAAGTGAAAGACTTTGAACTCCACGTCCCTTTCATGCCTTCCCTTCATCATGTTCATGGTCATGGTACGTAGCAGACGGAGGTATGTGAATTATTGGGAATCTTTTTTGCAAACAAAGATTAGGTAAAAATTGATTGATTGATTGGCAAAATCTTTCCAGAGGTTCTCGAAAATTAGTGTTGAAATTGCTAAAGATTTTCCTGGTCTAATCATCTTTTAAAAGTAGAAAAATGTTGAATATGAAAAGCATGATTGTACAATTATATCAAAAAAGCAAAATATTATGTTTGTTTCTGTTTCCTTTTGGAAAAAGTTTCAGGGTGATTTGAAGAAACGATATCAAACCTGTGTGTGTCCACAGAGCAATGTTTGACCATGTCCCGACTTCAAATTTCTATACATATCGCAAACAAGGCTATGGTTATCTGGTCATGACATCTATAAATTGCTTACATTTTTGCAAAATTATACTTTCTTTAGAGTATTGTGGAAGGACAAATATTCCTAATACAAAAATTATTACAAGAGATTAAGGAAAAAAAAAAGCGTGGCAAGACCACTTACATTACGATTAGTGAGAGTACGTACGACGGTCATACTGTCACATGATGTTATTAATATGTCATGGATAATGGATCTAGGGTTATAATATTAAGATTATAACGCTATTAATAACTTGAAGTCTAGGCTATTAATACGTTTCTTGAAAATCCTATTTGAACACATTTGATTTTCTTGTATTTAGCGTTCATTTTGAGCAAGGATTTATATATAGAGTCTAAGTTTATCTTGTTTTTTCAATAGTAGACCCAAACAAATTGAGATCAATTGGCGCAACAAAGTCTGAAATTTAGTGGATAAAAAACGATGGGCCAGAAAAATGATGTTATATCTTCAACAGGAACCTTTGAATGTTTGATGCCATCCAACTTATTGGGCTCCATTCCATTGGCAAGCAAGTTTTTCCTTCGAATGTTTAAATTGTTTTTCTTTTGTCAGCTACTGTGCATAATTTGTCCACGTTGTTGTGTTTTGTGCACAAATGTGAAATGTGTAAATATATATGGGGGATCGACCTCCAACAGTTAGCCCACGTTCCTTCAAGTGGGTTGATTATAGGTCCAACTGAACCTACCAAAACAGCCCACACATAATTGAGAGAGAGAGAGAGAGAGAGAGAGAGAGAGAATGACAATACTAATTTCTGGGGTGTGTAAAGGTTCAAAATACAAACAGCAATGCATGAGCAAACGCGTGGTCCAGGAAACTCTTGTTGCAACAGCAATGCATGCATGCATGGTTGCAAAATTGTGGCTAATTGTGGCTACTATCATTTCAGCGGCTAACTTGATAAAGACTGTGCTGTGCTGTTGGTTTGGTGACCTTAATCTTCCTCCAGCAAAATTTAGGGTTTGAAAACTAGTGGTGGAAGTGGACTGTGGAACACACACAAAGCAGTGACTTGTTATCCAAGGCAAATTGATTGGTACTTCTTTAGAGTGGGACAAAAATAACAGTACTTATCCGGATTTGATAACGAAATAATTGTAATATACACTTTGCCGCGTTTTGGAATTGATTAGAGCCAAGAGAGGGTGACGAGAGAAATGGATTAGACATTGACCTAGTTATGATATGTACAAAGATATAATTGACATTGCTTACATATCTTAATGAAATGTGTAGAATTTTCTTTGTCATTGCTCATGTAATTTCTTTGATATCTTTTTTATTCTATGGTCATTCTCCGTTAATCTAAAATTGATGTTGCCTATCTATGAAACACCCAATATAAAGAAATCAATAATGCCAAGGAAATTATAAAATTTCAAGCTCATTATACTCATTAGCTCTAGACATGTAACTATTAAATACTTAAGTGTTTTATATACTTGTATTTTCTATTCTAGCCCTCCAAACTTTACAATTCTAGCTCCGCTCTTGTTTGAGGTTTTCGAACCTTTGCCCGCATGGGTAAAGATGGAATAACTCAACCAACTGAACTATACCAAACTGACACTCATTATACTTAGTATTAATAAAAATTGAGGTGCATAAAAAAATAAATAAAGAAGAAGAGCCCTTAAAATTTAAAATCACTCACTACCACATAAACAATTCACAATTCTTTCCTTCAAAGTTCTATCTCAAGAGCACACTTGGACACTAATGCTTATGAGGAGGCGATTGCTCCTCCTGGTCATAAGAATGAAGATGTGCAAGTTTGGCAACACATGTTCTCCTCTGTATTGCAGCTGTTGACATGAAGATGTGTAAAGTTTTGGCAGCACATATTTATGTGGTTTTGAGGTTTCGAGGTGTAGTTGTTGTTGTCGACATGTACAATGCTCCATCAAAGCTTCCAAGAGTCAATTAAAGGCCCAACTTTTCCTTCTTTTTGTATATTTTTTTTTGTCATTTCTTTTTTGCTATCTTCAAAATCATAACTCCAACATAAAGAAACTAAAATATATACCCGAGAAATCCCAAATTCTTTTTTGAGATTAAATTGTAAGATTACATTATTACAATAATAAGTACATGAAAAATAAATAAAATTGGATTCCAAATCACTCCTCGCACATCGTCATTTCAAATGTATTACATCTAGTTATTGCAAATTTAGTTTATTTTCAAACATCAAATTTAGTTCCTTCCTTCTTATGTATTGGATTTAATTATTTGGATTATGAGGAGTGCTACGCTGCCACGCTGGACGTGGGATCAATCGCTGACCGTAGATTTAAGTGTTCTTCAAATGCAATCTACGGTCAATAATGCCCCTACCAATATTCCCTATTATCCACAGTAGATAAGTTGGAATTTCAATATTCTCTATGACTAAAAGACCAAAAGAGGCATGGTATTTAAAAGAACTACAAATACGGCCACTGACGTACACGCCAACAGTACCACCGCACCGGGTCTCCGTACACAGTGTGTAAAAGAGTAATTGGACAAAAGTATAAAATTCTAATTATGGTGGATAAATAAAACAACCAAACCAATTATCAGATTAATCAAAAGAAGACGACGACCATCTCTCTCCTTCTCTCTCTCTCTTCCTCTCTCTTTGAATTCCCTTCGTTTCTCTCTGATCCGGCACCGCCCTACTGGATCTCTCGTACCCGAAGAGAGCCCAGGGTTTCCAATTTCAAAATTTGAAGACTCCTAGGGTTTGGATTCTCCGAAGCTTCTGGGGTTTCAAGTTTCAATTGTGTTGAAATTTTTGAATTTGGGGCTGCTCGTGGGGTAATTGGATCTGGGAAATTGGGAATTGAGGGAGGTGTGTGGATTTGGATGAGAGAGGAGGTTGGTGGCGTATGTGTTAGAAGGGATTTTGGGCTTGTCATTCGGAGTGGGTCTCGCTGGGGCAAATGTGGCTAGTTTAGTTTTCTTCTTCTTCTTCGTGCAAAGCTCTTATATTTATAATTCGTCGTTTTCTTTTGAGTCCGAGTTTTGTTCAATTACTAGAGGAGCAAGAAGGACATGCATGCAGATCACCCAAAGAAGGTATCTTTCTCTCTGTCTCTCTCTGTCTCTCTCTCTATGTGAAATTTTTTGGGTTGTTCAAGACCTGGGTTGGGATCATTATCAACCATTTGGTTGCTAAGAAAATGTGTCCGGAGAATGAAAGATATTACACAAAATTTATGGATTTATAAGATTCTTTAATCTTTTTTACCTGAATTTTCATCCTATCATCCATATTTGTAAGGTGACTAATAAACATCATATATTTTTTTTAGTAACATTCTTTTTTATTCTGTGCTTTCTAATTTCCAATTTTTTGGGTGAAATATTAAAAGTTTTTTTTATTTTTAGTTTGTGTTTGTGTTTTTGTTTTTGTTGATGTTACTGTGTTTGTAATTATTGTTTTTCAGTTAAATATCCGATTTTGATAACTTCAATAAGCAGAATAATTTAATTACTGAATGTGTTTTGAATATTCTGTTTGATGTTGTTTTGTACAGATTGTGTTTTTCTGTTGCTTTCTGTTTCTTGTGTGCTGGCTTTGCATTCAAAGCAAGGAATCTAGTCTCTAATATAATTGTTTGATACTTTACCATGGCATATTATTTTAGTCTGCGCCCTTTTCTTCTAGCACCTGATTCTATTATATTATTCCATTACTTTTTTCAAGGGTCATTTGATTTTATGGTTTTCAAAATGGATGTCACGGTTACTCTTCACGGACTCAGATATGGGAACAAGACCATGACCTGAGGAAGAAGGATTTGTCATAAAATTAGTTGGTGTTTTATGATCGATCTTGGGCTGTTTTCTTGTGTTCCAAAATAGGAAGTTGCAATTTGTTGCTTTTTAAATTAACATGTATTAATATCTGCACGCGCATTTTAAACTTATGTATTCTTTGGTATTTTTCAGGACCTGAAAGATATGGACTTTTTCACTGAATATGGGGATGCGAATAGATATAAGATTCTTGAAGTCATTGGGAAGGGAAGCTATGGGGTTGTTTGTGCGGCTATTGACACACATACTGGGGAGAAAGTTGCAATAAAGAAAATACATGATATATTTGAGCATATCTCTGATGCTATTAGGATTCTGCGTGAAGTTAAATTGCTCAGGCTTCTAAGACATCCTGATATTGTTGAAATTAAGCGCATCATGTTGCCACCGTCAAAGAGGGAGTTCAAAGATATTTATGTAGTTTTCGAGCTCATGGAGTCAGACCTTCACCAAGTTATCAAGGCTAATGATGATTTGACCCGCGAGCATCATCAATTTTTTCTTTACCAGATGTTACGTGCTTTGAAATACATGCATACAGGTGAGTCTCATTTATGCCCATTGTCCTTTATTTTATTTCTCCCATGAATTGTTTAAGTTCCTTAAATAATGTTTTGTCTGCAGAATTTATCCCTAGTTGTGTTAATTCCTCAATGATAGATTTATATTTTTCTTATGTTTCCTTATATAAGGAAAGGGAAGCTGGCGGGGGTTGAATTTTTAGGATTAGTTCTGCACTATGACCTAAGTATAGGTTTTTTTGGTTGCAGCAAATGTATATCATCGAGATCTTAAGCCAAAAAATATACTGGCAAATGCAAATTGCAAGCTCAAAGTTTGTGATTTTGGACTAGCAAGAGTTGCCTTTAATGATACCCCTACAACAATATTTTGGACAGTAAGTAATTTTCTAGCTTCAAATTTCCTTCAACGGAATTTATTACTGGTATAATTTTCAAATCTGCTGATCAAATAATGTCAATGCTGCTTCTTTTGATACACTAACAGGACTATGTTGCTACAAGATGGTATAGAGCTCCAGAACTATGTGGGTCATTCTTTTCCAAGGTATGAAATTTTTTCTAACATGAAGGGCTTATATTCAGAGGCAATGGTAAAAATAATTAGATCATGTTCCCTGCTTTTTTGGAGTTTAAAATTGATGTGGTTATGATGTTGATGGTTTGTTTTTTGACATTTTTCTTAGGGCAGCTCGTTGTAGCATTGTCTAAGTAGTTGTATCTTGTACTCTTGATTCAAAATGAGTTTACTCGAAAACAAAAAAAAATTATTGGCAATTTAGAGCCAACTAAGTAATTGGAATTTTACTTGGCTCGTCATAGTCGAGATCATGTATTTATTTTTGTCTGGAATGTCTTCCGTGTGCTTTATAGTATGCAGTAATGCTAGATTATAATAATTCTTGTTCAGGGAGGACTATTGAATTCTCCTGGAAGTTGTATCTGTCATTCAGGTAATCGTGTCAGGTTATGCCCGTTTCTCTGGAGTGGTTTAAGTGCTTTATGAACTTTCTGATTCTGTTTCAATGGCCTCATTTTTCTTTGCATCTTGTTTGCAGTACACACCTGCCATTGATATATGGAGTATTGGCTGCATCTTTGCCGAGGTATTGACAGGGAAACCATTGTTTCCTGGTAAAAGTGTTATTCATCAATTAGATTTGATCACTGATCTCCTTGGGACACCTAAGCTAGAGACCGTTTCTGGAGTAAGTGCCATTTATTCCTCTCTCTTCTCACTCTCTCTATAAATTTCCCTTTAACACACACACACATGCATTTTGGTCCATATTGCTGTTCTTTCCCAAGTTATTGATGCTATGGGCATTTATGCATTCAGGTTAGAAATGAGAAGGCAAGGAAGTACTTAACAGAAATGCGGAAAAAACCTCTTGTGCCGTTTACACAAAAATTTCCAAAGGCAGATCCTCTGGCACTCCGCCTATTGCAAAGGCTATTGGCTTTTGACCCGAAGGATCGACCAACTGCTGAAGAGGTTTGTGTTATGTCAAATTGAGTGCTTTTACCAAATGAAAGTTTCCTCATGATGCATCTAGCAGTCACTATCAAGTAGATTTGTAGAGCTTCTTTCTTCTCTTTGTTTAATACTGTCGGACTAAAACCTTATCTCTTTGTTTGTTTTATAGGCACTAGCTGATCCTTACTTCAAAGGTCTAGCCAAAGTTGAGAGAGAACATTCTTGTCAGCCTATTTCAAAGCTGGAATTTGAATTTGAAAGGCGAAGAGTCACAAAGGAGGACATTAGGGAACTAATTTACCGGGAAATACTAGAATACCATCCTCAGCTACTTAAGGACTACTTGAATGGAACTGAAGGCACTAGTTTTCTCTACCCGAGGTTCAAAATTTGCTTCTTATCCATCCTATCTTTGTGTTATGTAGATTTTTCTGTTCCCATCGATGATTTATAACATATTTATTGAATGCAGTGCTATAGGCCAATTCAGAAAGCAGTTTGCTTATCTTGAGGAAAACAGTGGGAAAAGTGGACCGGTTATTCCTCCAGCAAGGAAGCATGTCTCCCTTCCACGGTAGGCTATTTGCAAGATGATTTCGTTGTATGTCAATATTGCAGTCTTTGCTTTCATCAAGAAAAGATGTTGACTTCGGAAGGTTTCCTCTGATTTTTCAATATTCTTATGGATGTGTTCCAACCATATTTTTTGTTTGCAGATCCACCGTTCACTCGAGTACAATTCCCCCTAATGCACAGCCAAATTTGATCTCGTATGAGAACCGACAGGCAGAAGAGACTTCTAGCAGTTTTAGAGTAACAGATGCAATTTCTGGAAATGCATCAAAGGTTTTACGGCCTCCACCAAGGGTCCCAACAGGTACTACACTGCCTTTTTGTGAAGCATCAGTTTTTCAATGTAATAATACCTAGCTATTTTTTTCATCTCTGATTATTTTAAGGAATGGGATTTAAATTAGAACTCGCAGAATTTATCATGATGAAGTGATGATTTATCGACAACCCAGAGTTGGTCTTGGTGCTTAGCCAATAATCAACGTTGCCTTTTTTTTTTTGGCCCCCCAAATACCTCTTCCTGGTTCCCTTACATTGACTACGCCTTATAAGTTGTATGTTATGAATCTGACGTTCAGAAGCACAAATGACTTTAAGTTTGCCTTTTGTTTGATCCACTAGCTTTTAATTAGTGCATCGTGCCCTTTTTTTTGGTTCCTCTAGTAGTGTTAATTAATTTTCCTTCCCATGCACAGCAAAACCTGGACGAGTTGTTGGACCAGTTCTTCCATATGAGAATGGCAGAAATATCAAGGAAACCTATGATCCGAGGACGTTCTACAGAAACACAGTTCTTCCCCCTCAGTCCGTCTCTCCACACTGTTTCTTGAGAACTCATACTGCCAATCAAGACAAGTCCGGTTTGGAGATGCGGAGGGATGCAGCACATGATAAACTGCAACCCCAGCCAGAACAACGCAACTTAGCAGCAAAACCTGCTCCTGGCATGGCCATTGAAGTCAACACCAATCCATACTACCCACCACCCACGAAGGCAGATCACTTACATGTGATAGATTCAAAACTGCTGCAGGCGCAATCTCAGTTTGGTCCGGTTGGTGCCGCAGCCGTTGCTGTAGCTGCTCACAGGAATACAGGAACTGTGCAGTATGGATTGTCTTAGGTGGGTTTAAGTGGGGATTCAAGAGGGGTAAGAGTCCATGTTTAGATTTGAGGGGAGGGTGGAGTGATTGTATAATCCACTATTTTTTAGGTTTCTTTCCAATTGTGCCTTTTGTAATTAAGTGTACGCACTATTGGTTATTAATTAAAAAAAAGTTTTCTTCTTTTAATCTTGGAGAGATTTCACATTGAACTGTCCTTATATTCAGACCCAAAAAAAAAAAAAACTGTCCTTATAAAGTTATAAGAGCAGGTGGCACTCACTCAATTCGAGTTTGAGGCGATAATACAACATTCTTACAAACTTTATCATTTGATGAAAATTTATGACAACAGTAGTAAAACAATACTAATTATACAAGAATACCCCCTGTCTATTTCTTCAGAAAATCAAATGGAATAGAGTAAGTTTCTAATACTTTATCCTCAGCTCATCAAGAAAAGACTTTCCTTGAAGCTTACGTGCGAAAAAGGCTTTGAAATAATCTTCAACTCCCACCCTTGTATATGCTGCAGGTGTTTGCTCAGTGACCAAGCTAGGAGCTGGACCAATTTCACAACCAATTCCCGGGGTGTAAAATGTAGCGATCGAGAGCCTTTCTTTCACAGGGTTAACTGTTGCCCGATGCTCAATGCTGCGATAAACACCATTTGTTTGAATCTGCCATGAACACAACAAAAAAATAATATAGTTGCAATAGATAAAATTATTATGGTGAACGAAGTTTAGTTTTTGGATAATTGTTAAAGATGATCACCTCTAAAATGTCTCCAACGTTGACAGTAAAGGCATCTGGTAGTGGCTTAACAGGAACCCATATCCCATCTTTCTTCACTTGGAGACCATCCATTTCATTGACTTGTAGGAGGATGGTGAGACCCGAAGAATCAGAATGAGGTGTAAGACCGATGACTTCCGCCGGAAGAGGACATGGAGGGTAATAGTTCATCCTCATTGATTGACTTCCATCTCCAAACAACTTGGTCACTTCCTTGTCTTCCATTTGTAAAGCAGTTTCCATTTGGGATAGGATAGTCATGGCTAGGTTCCTCAGCTCCAACGAGTAATCTTCTAAGGTCTCTCTACATGTAAAAAATAACTTGGTTTTCGAAATTCACTCACCTACATTTCTATATATGCATAAATTCTATGTGCAGGATGTTCGGTCTTTAATCTTAAAGATTGAATTGGTCTATATGTGCATCAGTATTGTTGGTGAAAATGTATCGATAACATGTCGGTAAATTTTGTTGAGAACAATAATTTAAGCACATTATTGAGGCCATATTGATAGCTTGAGTTTATTATTAAAAGCCGGACGTCATGTATGTATCCATATTAAAAATAGTGCCTAAGAAAATTAAGAACTTCATTGGATCATTAAGTTGTATCGAGGTGGACCTATGCATATCATGGATTCACGCGCATTCACATATATAATCATATTGCACAAAATCACAAACATATGGACATGCACACGAAGTAATATGATGAGATGATGAGATGATGAGAGGAGAGGACCTGAAAGGAGAAGGGAGGTTTGGGAACAGATGAGGCCTCCTTATTTGAACTGGAAGGGTGGTCATGAAGAACATGTCAGCCCAATCGAGTTTTTGGTCTTTTGAAACTACAAAGGCTTGTCCAAAACCTTCCACGTCTCCTGGGGTTTGCCAAAGCTTTTTCTTATCTTCCATGGGAAGGTTGAAGAAGTCTTGAACTTCTGTCTTTATTTTCTCCATCAAGGAAGAGCTCACTCCATGGTTTACCAACTGTAACATGCATATACTATGTTATGTTGTACACAATTACTCTTTAAATGCTTAAAAATACGTGCTTATTACATGTATAATTACACAATTAATTGCCTAAACTTGAATTCGTGAACTTGTTTTATTTATGCAACAACTGTCGCTCAGGACTTCTTCCAACAAAATGAAGATTTCACAATACCAAAAATATATATCTCTCTTAAGAAAAGGAAAAAAAAACACCTCCTTTGATCTCTACTATATTATATTATATTATATATAATTTATAGAACTAGTAATAAACAACTTATAATTTAAGTTAAAATTCTCTCTAAAACAAATTAGACATGACTAAATTAGAAATATTTAGCTATAAACATGTAACCATTGAATACTTAGGTATTTTATATACTTGTATTTTCTATTTCGGCGCCCCCCAAACTTTACAATTCTAACTCCGCCCTGGACGATACGCTTCTTATTCTACACTACTAATCCTTGTACTTGCTTTACCAATTTTGGCCCCAACATTACCAATAACTTCTCATTGAAGTACATATATTGCTCCATCAATTATAATATACTATCACAAGTGTGATGTAATTTTCTAATTAATTCCTCAAGAAAGTCCAAAGAAGTGAAACAAGGTGTATACCTGAAAGAAACCCCACTCTTTGCAAGCAAAATGGAGCTTAGCTAACTCAGATTCATAATCAACTGAGTCTTGAGAAAGCAACTTGTGCATATCAATGAATGGTATTTCAGCATCAGAGTTGAATATCACTTGATCTTGTTGGTGATGATGATGATGAGGCTGTATGTATCTGGGTGGGATGGTGATTATAGGCTTCTTGGCCAATTCTTGAACACTAGGCACAATAAGAGAGCCACCGTACAAGCTCCCCGATGCCTTTTCTTCCATGGCTGCTTAATCTGGATATAATTAAGCTCTCCTTTATAGAATATAATTTTTTTTTTATTTGCTTGAGTCACTCTTGCTCATGAATCATGATATGAGGGCCCCCTCCCCCCTCCCCCTCTACCCCACCCCACGTTTTGTTGTTTTTTTATATGGGACTATTATTGTGAGGAAATTTTGGAATAATTTTGCAAGTGCCGACGATTAATCAACATGGAGGAGGATTTGAATTTAAAATTTCTTTTAATATTAAGAAGAGAAGTGTCACAAATTCAGAAATTGACAACATTGATTGGTGCAAGTTTTATGTACCACACAAAATATGCGTAGTATTTGGCTCAACAAGACAAATAAAAAATCAAGTTATATCGAAAATGACACATGTCAACATTTGGAAAGCTACACCAATCAAGTCAAGTCTGTTTTTTGAGAGAGAAAAAGCGATGATTATTTCATCAAAACTGGTTACAATCATGGTCTTAAATATCGATAATATCCCCGATATTATCCCGATAATATCTGATTTTTGGGGGTCCGATATTTTAACAACTAACCATATAGTTATCGTCAATATATCGATATTATCCCGATATTATCCCGATAATATCAAAAAGATATTTTCAACACTTTTATGAATGATTTGGTCAATATATCGAGATATTATCGATAATATCCCGATAATATCCCGATATGAAACTCAAAAAATGTAGAGAACTGAAGTAGCTCATTGAACTGATTTGGGTACTCTACGGAAAGCATGTCTCCTAGAGTAATACAAAAGTAGCTCATTGAGCTAATAAACAAAGCATGTCTAGCCGACAGAATGCTCACATGCTTTTGTAAGGGGGAAAACAAAATCCAAGGGGGGAGGATGGGCTTCACTTTTCCACTTACTTTACCATGTGCAAGGCAATGATTTCTCATGCCTAGACTTACCAAATATGAGAAAGCAATTGATTTCCGATCCCCAAGCCTCCTTTCCTATGAACCAAACGGGGCCTAAGAGTGATGAACCTATGACGTAAAATAAGATGAACTAAGCAGACATGGGCTTAGCCAAGTTGGCTAAAGCGGATGTACTCCCCACTCTACACCTGAGTTCGAATCCCCCTATCCGAAGTTTAGATTAAATTAAAGTATAATATCATTTGTATAAAATAAATAAAAAAAAGAAAAAAAAGAAAGAAGAAGATGAACTATATAAGAGATGAGTGTATAACATCCACATCACATTAGTTGCAACAATTTATTTATAATTAAGAGACTGGAGGTACTAATGATGAGGATCATAGTCAGCTAGGGCATTATTCTCATTTATTACATAATAAAGGGCTATATAAATAAAAAAAGAATGCATTGAATGCTATATTGTAATTCTAAATTGTTGATGAGGACAATATGGTCATAAAAAATGTGTATTTAATGTTGGCTCATTTTCCCAAACTTTCCCGTAAGGGGGAAAACAAAACCCAAGGGGGGAGGATGGGCTTCACTTTCCCCCTTACTTTACCATGTGCAAGGCAATGATTTCTCATGCCTAGACTTACCAAATATGAGAAAGCAATTGATTTCCGATCCCCAAGCCTCCTTTCCCATGAACCAAACGGGGCCTAAGAGTGATGAACCTATGACGTAAAATAAGATGAACTAAGCAGACATGGGCTTAGCCAAGTTGGCTAAAGCGGATGTACTCCCCACTCTACACCTGAGTTCGAATCCCCCTATCCGAAGTTTAGATTAAATTAAAGTATAATATCATTTGTATAAAATAAATAAAAAAAAGAAAAAAAAGAAAGAAGAAGATGAACTATATAAGAGATGAGTGTATAACATCCACATCACATTAGTTGCAACAATTTATTTATAATTAAGAGACTGGAGGTACTAATGATGAGGATCATAGTCAGCTAGGGCATTATTCTCATTTATTACATAATAAAGGGCTATATATTTCAAATGATATTAAAGGGCAGCAACCTCTACACATTTCAAGAGCAACCAACATACCCAAAACCTGCAACCCCAGCCAGAACAACGCAACTTAGCAGCAAAACCTGCTCCTGGCATGGCCATTGAAGTCAACACCAATCCATACTACCCACCACCCACGAAGGCAGATCACTTACATGTGATAGATTCAAAACTGCTGCAGGCGCAATCTCAGTTTGGTCCGGTTGGTGCCGCAGCCGTTGCTGTAGCTGCTCACAGGAATACAGGAACTGTGCAGTATGGATTGTCTTAGGTGGGTTTAAGTGGGGATTCAAGAGGGGTAAGAGTCCAAGTTTAGATTTGAGGGGAGGGTGGAGTGATTGTATAATCCACTATTTTTTAGGTTTCTTTCCAATTGTGCCTTTTGTAATTAAGTGTACGCACTATTGGTTATTAATTAAAAAAAAGTTTTCTTCTTTTAATCTTGGAGAGATTTCACACTGAACTGTCCTTATAAAGTTATAAGAGCAGGTGGCACTCACTCAATTCGAGTTTGAGGCGATAATACAACATTCTTACAAACTTTATCATTTGATGAAAATTTATGACAACAGTAGTAAAACAATACTAATTATACAAGAATATCCCTGTCTATTTCTTCAGAAAATCAAATGGAATAGAGTAAGTTTCTAATACTTTATCCTCAGCTCATCAAGAAAAGACTTTCCTTGAAGCTTACGTGCGAAAAAGGCTTTGAAATAATCTTCAACTCCCACCCTTGTATATGCTGCAGGTGTTTGCTCAGTGACCAAGCTAGGAGCTGGACCAATTTCACAACCACATCCCGGGTTGTAAAATGTAGCGATTGAGAGCCTTTCTTTCACAGAGTTAACTGTTGCCCGATGCTCAATGCTGCGATAAACACCATTTGTTTGAATCTGCCATGAACACAACAAAAAAATAATATAGTTGCAATAGATAAAATTATTATGGTGAACGAAGTTTAGTTTTTGGATAATTGTTAAAGATGATCACCTCTAAAATGTCTCCAACGTTGACAGTAAAGGCATCTGGTAGTGGCTTAACAGGAACCCATATCCCATCTTTCTTCACTTGGAGACCATCCATTTCATTGACTTGTAGGAGGATGGTGAGACCCGAAGAATCAGAATGAGGTGTAAGACCGATGACTTCCGTCGGAAGAGGACATGGAGGGTAATAGTTCATCCTCATTGATTGCATTCCATCTTCAAACAACTTGGTCACTTCCTTGTCCTCCATTTGTAAAGCAGTTTCCATTTGGGATAGGATAGTCATGGCTAGGTTCCTCAGCTCCAATGAGTAATCTTCTAAGGTCTCTCTACATGTAAAGAATAACTTGGTTTTCAAAATTCAATCACCTACATTTATATATATGCATAAATTTTATGTGCAGGATGTTCGGTCTTTAATCTTAAAGATTGAATTGGTCTATATGTGCATCAATATTGTTGGTGAAAATCAATGGCGGAGCCAGGAATTCTATCAAGGAGGATCAACTTTAAATAGCTTTATAATTACAATGAACTTAGTTTTTTTATTTATAGGAAAATATATATAAGAATTCATTATAATGATTAAATTTCAATATCACAAATTTAACATCCTAGTAAGTATAACCCAAATTCTAGCAACCTAAAAATAATGAAAGAGTATCAAAAGTTGATTTTAGATAGAATGAGAAAATCAAACAAAATCCATTACACACACATATAAATGACATATGAAGACATGAAGACAAATATAGATCATATTCATGTTCATTGTAGACAATTTACATTTGTGAGAAGGGTCAATAGTAAATATAGCTATAAAACAATTTGGATAACATAGATAAATATAATATTTTCAAAATATTGAGAAGGGTCAAGTGACCCTTGTGGGCCTTAATTGGCTCCACCAACGGTGAAAATGTATTGATAACATGTCGGTAAATTTTGTTGACAACAATGATTTACGCACATTATCGAGGCCATATTGATAACTTGTCTTTATTATTAAAAGTCGGACGTCATGTATGTATCCATATTAAAAATAGTGCCTAAGAAAATGAACAACTTCATTGGATCATTAAGTTGTATCGAGGTGGACCTATATATATCATGGATTCAAGCGCATTCATCATATTGCACAAAATCAAAAACATATGGACATGCACACAAAGTAATATGATGAGATGATGAGAGGAGAGGACCTGAAAGGAGAAGGGAGGTTTGGGAACAGATGAGGCCTCCTTATTTGAACTGGAAGGGTGGTCATGTAGAAAAGGTCAGCCCAATCGAGCTTTTGGTCTTCTGAAACTACAAAGATTTGTCCAAAACCTTCCAAGTCTCCTGGGTGTTGCCACAACTTTTTCTTCTCTTCCATGGGAAGGTTGAAGAAGTCTTGAACTTCTGTCTTTATTTTCAACATCAAGGAAGAGCTCACTCCATGGTTTACCAACTGTAACATATATACATATACTATGTTATGTTGTACACAATTACTTTTTAAATCCCTAGTTAGCAATAACTAAAAATACATGCTTATTACATGTATAAGCACACAATTAGTTGCCTAAACTCGAATTTGTAAACTTACATATACTATGTTATGTTGTACACAATTACTTTTTAAATGCCTAGTTAGCAATAACTAAAAATACATGCTTATTACATGTATAAGCACACAATTAGTTGCCTAAACTCGAATTTGTAAACTTGTTTTATTTATGTAACAACTGTCGCTGAGGACTTTTTCCAACAAAATGAAGATTTGACAATATAAAAAATATATATCTCAAGAAAAAAAACACACACACACAACCATGATACACAGCGGCGGAGCCACTCCTAGGCCTGGCATAGCCCCCATATCTTATAATAAACATCTTATAACTTAAGTTAAAATTCTCACTAAAACAAATTAGCTCCCTTGACGATACGCTTCTTCTTCTCCATCAATATACTATCACAAGTGTGATGTAATTTTCTAATTAATTCCTCAAGAAAGTCCTAAGGAGTGAAAAAAGGTGTGTACCTGAAAGAAACCCCACTCTTTGCAAGCAAAATGGAGCTTAGCTAACTCAGATTCTGAATCAATTGAGTCTTGAGAAAGCAACTTGTGCATGTCAATGAATGGTATTTCTGTATCAGAGTTGAATATCAGTTGATCTTGTTGGTGATGGTGATGATGAGGCTGTATGTATCTGGGTGGGATGCTGATTATAGGCTTCTTGGCCAATTCTTGAACACTAGGCACAATAAGAGAGCCACCGAACAAGCTCCTCGATGCCTTTTCTTCCATAGCTTTGCCAAAGCTAGCTAATATGGCTGCTTAATCTGGATATTTTTTCATTTGCTTGACTCTCTCTTTTATAGAAGAGTATACTGGTGATTTACCCCTTGAACTTGTACCTCGCTTTCAATTAGCCTCCTATCCTTTTTTTTAGAAAATTAAGGATATGAAATTTTTTTTTCTGCCAATTTCCCCCCTGCCGTCTAAATCCTCAACATTTCATCCAATTTGCCGTTAAATATGAGGGCAAATTGGTCATTTTCATATTAAAATAAAATAAAACAATTTAAAATTTGAAATAATAATGATAGAAATAATTTTTTTTTTTTTTAAAAGGCCACCTGCCACCTTTTTTATATTTTTATTTGCTTTACTCTCTCTTGCTCATGAATTCTGATGAGGCCCAACCCCCACGTTGTATGTGAGTCAGTTTTATTTTCTTGTGACCCTTATTGGGAGGAAATTTTGGAATAATTTTGCACGTGCTATATATATAAAGATTAATTAGGATTTGTTTTAAATTTTAATCAACATGAGACGATGATTTGAATTTGAAATTTCTTTCAACATTAGAAAGAGTACTGTTACTGAAATAATTGCTAGTTGTAGATTAATTATAGTTAACCTTTTAATTATATATTGTACACTGCAGGTTGTAGGTATCATCATCGGTCTTACACCTCATTCTGATGGTATATGGTGATTACAGCAGTAGCTAACAAGCAGCATTCTAAGAACATACGGTTTATTAATTTCATGGATTATGCTCGCATCAATGTTCACAAATTCAGAAATTGACAATAGTCGAAATTGATTGGTGCAAGTCAATGTCAACATCTAGAAAGCTACTCCAATCAAGTCTCATTTTTTTTTTTTTAGAGAGATAAAAAGCGATAATTATTGAATGGCTACAATATATCTTCAGCCAAAGCACCACAAATGATATCGGGAGAGTTCCCATATGATATAGATGTTTCAGATACATAATCCAGTTAAATACGTATAAAACGCAGAAAAAACAATACGTATTGGTGAGATGTGAAGGTTTTTTTTGGTTCAACCTGACATGGGAAGGTTGGCAATGAACTCCTCACCATTATTGGTGACATTCAAATTAAATATAATAAATATAAAATTAAAAAGTAATATAATATAGTGCAACTAATGCCAAGGAGATGTATGCCGATACTATTGTTATGTGCTGGCAAGATAACAACCATCCATTAGTGCAACTACCTACAAGTCGCAAATCTAGAGGACAACTCCCTCTTTTTTCTATTTTTTTTTCCTTCTCTCTCTCTCTCTGGTCTCTGTCGCTTCTCTTCATCTTCCCTTTCTTTCTCTCTTGTCTCTGTGATTCTCTCATCTTCTCTCTCTCTCTCTCTCTCTCTCTCTGGTTTCTCTCTTCCTCTCTTCATCTTCCCCCCTCTCTGTCTCTTGAACAAAATCTCTAGATCTGGATCTAAAGTGGTTTTCAGGACTGCAATATGGATTTCATCACCGCCATATGGTTTCTTTGATCTTATAAACTGTTAGCGAGATCCTAGTGTAATTAGGAGATTTACTTCATAGTATATTAGAATTTTATTTATTTCCTTTTTTTGTATAGATATTATGTAATTAGGACTTTAGCTTATGTTTTAGTATAACCCTGCTAGGGTTTGTAACCTTATATTATAAATACCTCATTTCGGAGAATGAAATATACCGGAAAATATTCTACCTACTTTGTTTGACATGGTATCAGAGCCAGGTTCCGATCCTGGGACCTGTGGGTTATGGGCCCACCACGCTTCGACGTGAAGATGCATGTAAAGGAATTTCTCACGAAATGGAAACGACCGGTGGCGCAGAGGAAGCGACCGATCGCGATAGAACCTACCTGGAAACGACAGGTTGCACAGAAGGTCACGACCAGTCGCATGCCCTGATGACTGACAACAATGATTGCTTGGAAGTGACCGGTCACACAAAAGGTTAAGACTGGTCGCAGGTTGATTTTTTGGAGGAATTTTGCTCTACCCCATAAGAACGTGACAGTGATACTAGTGACTCTTGTGTAGATGAGATCGATACAAGACCCCCCTCTGCCCTGCCATTGCCCCAGTCAAATCATGATACTGAGTCAAGTGAGGTAATGTCTGATGATTTGTCTGTATCTACTTATCAATTACCCTCACGAACTACTCGTGAGAAACCCAAAGTACAATATTCTCCTGATATACATGCCAAATCTAAATATCCCATTAGCCATTATGTGACAACTCATCGTTTATCTAAGTCATATGCATCATATTTGTGTCAATTATCTAGTGTGTGTGCCAACTAAGCTGCAGGATGCTCTATCTAACCCCAAATGGACGGATGCCATGAATGTGGAAATAGATGCCTTGAACAAAAATAAGACGTGAGATTTAGTTCCTATGCCACAAGAGAAGAAAGCAGTTGGATGCAGATGGGTGTTTACTTTGAAGCATAAGGCTGATGGTTTTATTGATCATTACAAGGCTAGATTGGTAGCCAATGAGTATACTCAGACATATGGAGTGGATTATCTGGAGACATTTGCCCCAGTGGCAAAGCTCAACATTGTGCATATGCTTTTATCTCTTGCTGCTAACCACGATTGGCCCTTATTGCAGTTTGATGTCAAAAATGCTTTTTTACATGGTAACCTCCAGGAAGAAATTTATATGGATCTTCCTCCCGGTATTCCTGTGACCTCTAAGGAGGGTGTTATATGTCGGTTGCGAAAGTCATTGTATGGATTAAAGCAGTCTCCAAGAGCGTGGTTTGGAAGATTTGCTGCATCCATGAAAAAGTTTGGGTATGTGCAAAGTAACTCTAATCATACTTTGTTTCTGAAGCGTCATAAAGGTAAATTGACGGCTTTAATTATTTATGTTGATGATATGATTGTGACTGGAGATGATCATGTAGAAATACAGAGTCTTCAGAAGTATCTCGCTTCCAAGTTCGAGATGAAATCATTGGGTGATTTAAAGTACTTTCTTGGGATTGAAGTTGCTAGGTCTAAACATGGTATTTTTCTATCCCAAAGGAAATATGTTTTGGATTTACTTGCAGAGACAGGGATGTTGGATTGTAAACTGATTAATACCCCTAGTGAGCAGAATCATAAGTTGGGGTTATATCCTGATCAAGTTCTGACTGATAAAGAACGTTATCAACGACTTGTGGGGAAATTGATTTATTTAGCTCATACCCGTCTGGACATTGCATATGCTGTAAGTATGGTGAGTCAGTTTATGCACTCTCCTAGTGTAGATCATATGGGGGCTATGACTCGTATTTTAAGGTATCTAAAAGTAACTCATGACAAGGGATTGTTGTTTTCCAAATATGGTCATACAGATGTGGAAGGGTATACTGATGATGATTGAGCTGGTTCAGCCACTGATAGACGTTCTACGTCTGGGTATTTCATGTTTGTTGGTGGTAACCTTGTTACTTGGAGAAGTAAGAAACAAAAAGTGGTGTCTCGATCTAGTGTCGAGGCCGAGTATTGTGGGATGACTCACGGCGTATGTGAGTTACTATGGTTGAGGAGATTGTTAAGAGATCTTGGTTTTGGGCCACAGAAGCCTATGGATTTATATTGTGACAATAAGGCTGCAATTGCAATTGCACATAACCAGTGGCGGAGCCACTCCTAGACCTGGAGTGGCCCTGGCCCCCCAAGATTTTTATCCCTCTTCTATTATATTATATATAATATGTAGAATTTGTAATAAATAACTTATAAATTAAGTTAAAATTTCCTCTAAAACAAATTAGACATGACTCAATTAGAAATATTTAATTCTAAATATGTAATTATTGAATACTTAGGTGTTTTATATACTTGTATTTTCTACTTTGGCCCCCCCAACTTTACAATTCTAGCTCCGCCCCTGCACATAACCCGGTGCAACATAATCGTACAAAGCATGTGGAGGTTGATCGAAATTTCATTAAAGAGAAGTTGGATGCGAAGATTGTTTCCTTCCCGTTCATCAACTCTAAGTATCAGTTAGCCGATGTCCTTACAAAAGCTGTCTCTTCCAGTATCTTCCTCAACTCGTTTGACAAGTTGGGCATGTGCGACATCTTTGCTCCAACTTGAGGGGGAGTGTTAGCGAGATCCTAGTGTAATTAGGAGATTTACTTCCTAGTATATTAGGATTTTATTTATTTCCTTTTTTTGTATAGATATTATGTAATTAGGACTTTAACTTATTTCCTAGTATAACCCGCTAGAGTTTGTAACCTTGTATTATAAATACCTCATTTCGGAGAATGAAATATACCGGAAAATATTTTACCCACTTTGTTTGACATAAACATCACAACCGCAATGAACAATTTCTCTTTCCAGAACAAGTGGATTTGGTTCTGTCTATAAGGTAGCCGCCCTTAGAATCATTTCACTTTTTTGTGTTGCCATGCATTATTTGATTTCTAATAGTTTCCTCAAAAGAATATGAGTTAAGTTTGGATTATAATTTCAGGGTGTGCTTTACAATGGAAAGGAAATAGCAGCGATAAGGCTGTGAACAGAAGATCATATGAATACTTGAAAAAAACAGAGCGCTTTTGAATTGGACAAGATGCTTCGAAATAATCTGTAGGATTGCTGCTATGGTGATGGTGTTGCTGCCTGCGAAGTGGTGGTTTGGTTGACGATGTTGGGTGGGGGTGGGAGAGTCTGTTTTGGAGTTGGGTGGGTTTGGGATGCTGGTGGTTTAAGGGTGATTGGACATGACAAAATAATAAAAGACGTATAGCCCGACAAAATAATAAAATATGTATGATTAATGGTGATTGGACATGATGTACTTTAGCCTGACAAACTCATGTCACGAATGGTTTATTATGGTGACAAACATCAATAGTTACGGACACATATGTAACACAGTGATTTATCGTTACTGCAGGGTGACTAAAGCCTGTAGTCACGAATAAAGGTGACTAATAGTACCAATAGTCACCAAAGAAAAAGGTCACTATTGTCTTCTTTTTTTTGTAGTGTAAAAGCTTAAAAGAAGGATGAACTATATATAGGTGCACCACTTTATTTATGTCTAAGGGTGATGAACCTATTTGAGCTATAAGGATGAAGTAAAAGAAGATGAACTACGCAGACATGGGCTTAGCTAAGTTAGCTAAAGCGGATGTGTTCCCCACTCTATACCTGAGTTCGAATCCCCCTCCCCTAAGTTGAGATTAGATTAAAGTATAATATTGTTCGTATTTTAAAAAAGAAAGAAGAAGATGAACTTATAGGAGATGAGTTTATATATAACTTCACATCACATTAGTTGCAACAATTTATTTATAATTAAGATACTGGAGGTACTAATGATGAGGATCATAGTCAGCTAGGGCATGATTATTCTCATTTATTACATAATAAAGGGCTATATATTTCAAATGATATTAAAGGGCAGCAACCTCTTCACATTTCAAGAGCAACCAACATACCCAAAATAAACTCTACAAGCAGGGCACACTTCATCAGTTGGACACCATTTGGACTTGTAGGCTTTGGTTTATTTCTTCAGAAAATTAGATACCCACCAATACATGGTTGCAATTCCACGCTCACATATTGTCTAAATCTCACCACCATCTTACTTTATCCCAAGTTCATCAAGAAAAGACTTTCCTTGAAGCTTGCGTTCAAAAAGGGCTTTCACATAATCTTGAACTCCCACCCTTTTATATACTGCAGGTGTTTGCTCAGTGACCAAGCTAGACGCCGGACCAATTTCACCATCAAGTGCTGGGTTGTGAAATGTGGCGATTGACAGCCTTTCTTTTACAGAGTTAACTGTTGCACGATGCTCAATGCTTCGATAAATCCCATTTGTTTGAATCTGCCATTAGTCCCACATACACACAAAATTATATAGCTGCAATAGATAAAATTATCATGGATGAATCTTGATTTGAAATTACTGTTGAACATATCTCTCACAAAGCTTCGTAACTCAAACAATCGAATCTAGTTTCATCTACGTGAGAGATGCAACTGCTCCACACTATCATCAGTAAATATGGCACAAATAGAAGAAGGCAAGCATTATGGCCCTATATTGTAAAATGACATGTTTTTGAACAGGGGTAATGTCTTCTTTTTTCCTTTTTCTTTTTTCGATATTCTTCTATATATTATGTTGTAGAACTATGAACTATAGATTTACACAAGTATATTCACCATAGGATCAGTTATATGAAATTGAGAGCTATATGATTACCTCTAAAATGTCTCCAATGTTGACAATAAAGGCATCTGGTAGTGGCTTAACAGGAACCCAAATCCCATCTTTCTTTACTTGGAGACCATCCATTTCATTCACTTGTAGGAGGATGGTGAGACCTACAGAATCAGAATGAGGTGTAAGACCGATGACTTCCGCCGGAAGAGGACATGGAGGGTAATAGTTCATCCTCATTGATTGCATTCCATCTTCAAATAACTTGGTCAGTTCCTTGGCTTCCATTTGCAAAGCAGTTTCCATTTGTGATAGGATAGTCATGGCTAGGTTCTTCAGTTCCAATGAGTAAACTTCTAGGGTCTCTCTACATGTAAACATTAAGTCGGTTTTAGAAAAATACTCACATATATCATGTATCCAGAAATTCTCTGTGCAGGACGTTCGGTCTTTACTTAAAGAAGAGACTGTCTATATGCGCATCAATATTTTGTCCATATTGCCAAAGTCACAAACACATGCACATGCAAATGCACACAAAGTATATGTATATATGATGAGATGATGAGAGGAGAGGACCTGAAAGGAGAAGGGACGTTTGGGAATAGGTGAGGCCGCCTCATTTCGACTGGAAGGGTGGTCATGAAGAAAATGTCAGCCCAATCGAGTTTTTGGTCTTCTGAAACTACAAAGGCTTGTCCAAAACCTTCCACGTCTCCTGGGGTTTGCCAAAGCTTTTTCTTATCTTCCATGGCTAGGTTGAAGAAGTCTTGAATTTCTGTCTTTACTTTGTCCATCAAGGAAGAGCTCACACCATGGTTTACCAACTGTAACATATATACATAATGTCTTAATGTTGGCCATGATTACTTTCTTAATGCCTAGTTAGTATCAAGTAAAAATACTTGTATAATGACATGATTAATTGCCTAAACCCGAATTCTTGAACTCCTTTTCATTTATTTAACAAACCATCATTTTTGGAATTTAAACTCAGGACCACATCTAACAAAGTAAAGATTTCAAAAAAATCCACAAGCAAATTAACATATATTTATAGGGGCACACTTTTTCTTCTACGCTGCTAATACTTGTACTTGCTCTATCAATTCAAACCCAACATTACCTACCAATAACTTCTCATTGATGCTAAATTGTGATTTAATTTTCTCATTAATTCCTCAAGACAGACAAAGGAGTGAAAAAAGTTGTGTACCTGAAAGAAACCCCACTCTTTGCAACCAAAATGGAGCTTAGCTAACTCAGATTCAGAATCGGTCAATTCTTGAGAAAGCAGCTTCTGCATGTCAATGAATGGTATCTCAGCATGATCATGATCAGGATTGAACATGACATGGCCTTGTTGTTCATGATGATGAGGCTGTATGTATCTAGCTGGGATGGCGGTTATAGGCTTCTTGGCTAATTCTTGAACGCTAGGCACAATAAGAGATCCACCGTAGAAGTTCCCGGATGTCTTTTCTTCCATAGTTTTGCCAAAGCTAGGATGATCAGGCTCCTCTATTGAATAATATATCTGTCCCTCAGTTTTGTTTTTTTGTCTACACTAGTTTTTGTTGAATTTGGAAATGTCCACTTTGTTGTGTCTGGACGGCCCACAGCATAATAGAAGAAGACTTCGTACATTGTATAGTGAGTGAAAAGACAGAATGATTACAATGACGTCTGAATTGCCGATCGATTTTATTTCGGTGGTTGGCATGTGCTAATATCTTTGCCTATAAAAAAAAGCTTGAGTGAAAAAGAGAGTAACGTATCAAACTTAAACTCAAACTCAAACTAGAATTTTTTGATAAAAAGCGGTTTAAGTTTATTTGATCAAACAGACAAAAAAAGTTCGAAGGAAAAAGATTGTAAAGGAAGCCTTAGGTTAGACAGTGACAATGCTGTCAAAAAGAGATACCGTCCTATTTTATAAACTTATTTTACTTATTTAATTAATTTAATTACAAAGGAAGCTGTGGGAGCAAATATTTTCGTCTCCAATCAGAGCACGCCACGTGGAAAAGAAGATTATCCCTTAAATTAATTAATTAAATCATTTATTGGGATAATTAATTAATTTGGATAATATCTTAATTATATGGTATTATCTCAAAATTAATAAAGATAATATCATTAATTGGGATATTATCATAATAAAGGGATATTATCTTATAATTAATGAGATAATATCAATAATTCAGGTATTATCTTATCAAAGGGTTATAGGATATTATCTTATAATTAACTAGATAATTCATATATTATCAAAGTCCGACTCAATCTCTACGAAACCCTAGACCCGAGGCTCCTATAAATAGATGACTTCAGTCATCATTCAAGGTACTTCAAAAAATCATACATCTAAACCTACTCCTGATACCCGAGAAAATACCTGAAGCTCTCTCTCCCTCTCCATATTTTCTCCACACCGATCCGGCCACCACACACGGCTCCGGCCACCTGGTTCACACCATACATACAACTCCGTACCCTTTGCTTAGCTATTATTTTCCTACAAACACTCGAACTAATTTAGGCATCGGAGGGCCTTTGGCCAACACCCCCGGGGTGTGGTCTATTTACTCCAATCTTTTTTACAGAATCGAGAAGGAGAGAGAAGGAAGATCGAAGGTCGAAGGATCCAAAAGCGAATATTCTCCCGTGAGATTATTTGCACAAACAGAAGCCTTAGTCTGAATCTATTCCACTCGTGACTTTAATAGAATTGTTGTGACCTCTTTATACCATCCTATTTTATATCTTATTAATTAAATAAGCCATCTCAATAGCGGTATGGTGAATATGGTCAAATTGCTGAAACAATATGGAAAGAATCACGACCAAAAAATAAATTTTCTAAAACTCCTATTTATTGGCGGACCCAGGAAATTTTTTAGCCAAAGTGCAATTTGAAAGGTTAAAAACTCTTTGTGGATTGAACATTTAAGGTTTTTTTACCTAGATTGACCTTAGGTCTCTTCATGCATTCATATCATACATAAAAAATTGTTTTATGTAAAAATATTGACTAAGTATGAAAAATGATTTTTCGGAATAATCATTTTCTCAAGATAATTTTTGGCGGTTTTTATTCCTTACACATAAAATAAGAAAACTTGATTTTTATGGGATTTTAGTATGAAGTATATATTAACTTAATGAGCCATAATTTTTAGCCTAAATCGTATTTTGCACTAAAATTGATTTTTCATATTTTGAATTGGTGGGAATTTGATTTTCTAGTATTTTTATTTGAATCCAAATGGAGGGTACTTCCTCATTTACATTGTAAACTTAAGTAAAGGAATAATATAAAATAAATGAAAGTAAAAGGACAAAGACATTTACTTTTCCGCGAGCAAAGGGGCAATTTGAAACACCTATAATAGTTTTTTCGGCGAAAGGAGGTGCAGTTGCACCTTCTTGCACCTTAATAGGTCTGCCATTGCTCCTATCTACCGTCTTAGTTGCCACAAATCTATTCAAATTACACCAAGGGCAAAACCGGCCGCTAACCGGCATGACTCTCCTAAAGAGACTACAAACCCCAGCAGATTCAACAAAGTTTATGGAATTATGAAAGAAAAATAACATAGACATAAGAGTTTCTGGATTTTATTGAACAAACTAAACCAAAACTACAAAACTAAAACAACGTCGACAAAAAAAAAAAAAATCAACTGCCGTTAATGTTCCTCCATCACATGACATAGAGAACCTACATCAAGAGAGAAATAAAACTCTGCTCTAATATTAGTTGATAATTCATATTCAATCTATTGTACAATACCCTGTAGTTTTTTTTATGGTTTTTTTGGTATGAAAAAAGTAGTTGGAAATTGGACCACGCTTTGCCAAAGGAATGGACAACTATTCGTCAGCCCAAATAGCTCCATTTTGTCGTGGAGTTTAGCCCATATTTGTCTCCATATAATATATACGTGCCCACCACGTTAATTACCACCCTGAGGCTAAAATCTATGGTGATTACAGCAGTAACTAACAAGCAACAGTGTAACAAAATCAAACACGGTTTAATAATTTCACAGATTACGCTCACATAAATGGTCACGAATTCAAAAGTTGACTGTTTGACATGACATTAGTTGCAACACTTTATTTATAATTAAGAGATTGATGATGAGGATCGTATACAAGTCCGCTATAGGACATGATTATTCCCATCCCTTTATTACATAATAAATATGGATCACATATTTACTTAAGCCCTCTCAAACACAACAGGAAGCACAGAACCATCTAAGGCAATCAACCTCTTCCCGTTCTCCACAAGAGCTCCAGCAGACCCACATATAAACCTGCAAGTAGGGCACAGTTCAGTTGGGCACCATTCCAGATTGTAGACACCATCTGGAGCTGCCTGCTTGTTAACCCTAAAGTAGTTTCTAGCCGGACCAGCGATGCCTTGGTTTTGATCTTCTCCGGTGACAATCAATCTCCTTTGGGTGACTTCATCAGTCTCACCCAACTTCCATGCAGTTGACTGCGCACAGATTGTGAATGCTGAGAATGTGATCTTTTGGTCCCTTGCCTCCCTCACCACAGTTTCTCCCTCTACAAAAGGAGCAAATTTGACAGGGTAGCCCTCAGGGCCTGAGACGTTTTCTTGACCGACATATAATGGACATGAGTCATTTCTGTTGATCAAAGTGAAACGACCGCCATTGTCGGTAATGGCGGGTTTGATGTAGTATTCTACACCGACTTGAAGAGCCTGACCAGAAGTGTCAAGCACCGGAGCATTCGAGTCATCGGATGTTTGAGCTACGGTGGCTATGGCCATGACTAGCCATATGCAGCAGCTGAGGCTTCCAATCAACTTCATGGACATCATTCTAATTTCGGGTATATGTTTTCGATGTATATTCTCTACAATGCAAAGAAACAATGCTGGGTTTTGTAGAAGGTGTTTGTGATTTTCTTAGGCCAAACCATGCAAGGTATTTATAGAGAAATGTGGTGAGAAGTTGATGCAGAAAAACAAAAAGTCAATTTGTCTGATCCATTACAGAGCATATTACTTGTACCATTTGTCAACCCAGATGCAAAAAATGCTAGCTAATGGATCAAGGCTGTTGAATTACTGAACAAGGAGGAAATATTTCAAACGAGGTATTCACACGTGGGCGGTAGGCCACTTTATTTGAATCTTCTTCCTCAAGTTTCCATCCAAACCTTCTAACTATATTATTTTGGTTTAGCAAGAAAAGTGGCATATAGCTTTCATGTAGATCAAACAAAATTCATTATAATTATCGTTAACCTTGAATTCAAAGTTGTGGTTAATTAAGGCTGAGAGCTATCTTGGACTTTCTTCCTTCATCAAGCTCTGGTTTATGACCGTGGCCAAAGTACAGCTACGTACCGCAGGAGGATAGAAGCGAAGTCCTTTTAGGTTTTGCATCTAGAAACTAGAAAAAAAACAAGGCAGACACATCAGCTGCACCTAATTATCGGGATGTGATAAATGGAATTTCCAGCATCCTCCATCTGTAAGGAAGTTTAGCAAGCAATATTTCACTTGATGATTAGAAACCCAATCTAAAAGCCTATATAAAATTATCTAGACTTATCAAAGCATTGAATCTTGAAATTTGAGGCGCCATGACTAGGCTCTAACATCATTTTCAGGTCCAGAGAATCACAAATAAAACTGTAATGGTTGTAATGATTAGAAAACATAATTGTAGAGAGAGAGATCATCAAGAGTGGCATAGGGACTAAACATTATTTCATAGTTGTGCCGGGGATTTCGAATCTAACAAAATGCAACTCTAAGTTGTTACAATTACAATTGGTCATTCAGAATTGCCTATTTCAATCTCCCAATAAATCTTAAGCAATCCTGCTTAGATGAAGAACAATTAACTTTATTATAATCATCAAATACTTGTCCTAACATCTACAAACTATGACTAGTAAATGTCTTCAATTCAAACATTGAGGTGGTTCCTAATAGCAAAGAAATGGTAGAATTGGCCCACTAAGTCCCCCCACTGTATTGACAGGGTTTTGATCCTTAATGTCCAAAAGGTATGCAGTTAAAAGGCTTATTAGGTGTTGGATCTCACACTGATGCTCAGAACCAAGCCAGAGGAAAAAAGCAATGGCCTTGACCGAGAATGCCTAACTTCCCGGAGATGTCCCATGTTCATAACAGAGGGCCTGCAATTCAAAAGGTATGACTTGTAGATCCCTTGGTTAACCAGTCAATCATATGCAGGAGCTGAAAGCTACAAATCCATTGCACATATGCATACATGAAAGACCCTCAAACCCAAGTTTTGGTCATTTTCTAGTAACCAATTCTTCCTTCATCTAACTTATGCAGAATTTTATATCATAAACTGGGATGCAAAATTGCAGACCACATATCTAAAAATTTGAGAGACATCCTTAAAAGACAGAGACATTGGTTGTAGGTGCAGTTATAATGATGTACAACATTTGGTTCTCATAAAGTACAACAGTCATAATCATCCAACACTAATGGTTTCATTCAATTTGGCATATGATATGCCTTGACTGCTTGAATGATAAATTCATAAAACAGATATCTCCTCTCAGATAACTGTAAACAATATTATTCAGATGAAACCTGACAATGACCCTATAACATCAAATGCCAAGAGGGCAAAGACTCCCAACACCATGAATACAATTTGAAATCCCATTTATGGAGGGAACAAATTTTCATCACTTAAACTGAAGTGTCATTCTAATGTTTATCTTCATCTAACACAGTTAGCTCAAAGCTAGCGCGCTAGATGCACCGACAATAAGTTAGAATGTAATTAGAATACATCACCAGTCACAATAATCAAATAAGCCAACACTAAAACCCTACAGATGTCTGAAACTCACAGAAACATGTAATTCCCCAAAAAGAGAAAACCAATTATCAAACACTAACCAGCAGATCCATTGTATACCATACCAGAAAGCTCTATATATTAATCTGCACAATCTAACTACTTGTGCTCTTCAGTCTTCTCTGGCCACAATCTTGTACTTCCCAGTTTGTTCTTGCTGCAAATGGAGCAAAACCCATTTATCAAAACCCCATCAAAAGACATGATATTTAAACCCAAAGAACTAAAATTCAAAGTGATTTGTAAACAAACAAACATTTACCTTTTTCCACAGATCTGAGTGGCTTTTACAAAACCCAGCTACAATAGCACCCTGCTTCCTTCCTTCCCTGTACTCTAAGCAAAGATCTTCATTCAATCCACAAGTCACATGAAAAGCCAAAGGACATTTAAGCTCAGAGCACTGAATAGCACAACCCCTTGAACTCTTACAAACATAACACCTCTCTTTCCACCTCCTTTTGGGAACCTTGGAGCAATCAATCCCCTCTCGGCCTTCAGGGTCTTTGAAGAACACCTCAGGAACATAAAGCGCGCACACAATGTGGGCCCACTTGCCATCTCTGGTGGCCTTCATTGCCCCTCCCTTGATAGGACACAGGCAGCAAGAAGCGGGCTCATTGGATTGAGAAGGCACAGAAGAAAGTGAGCATTGGGTGCAGAACCAATCACCCTCTGGAATACCCTTTACAAGGGGATTGCCATAGCAGGTGGCATGAACCATTAGATCACAGCCATCACATATCACAATTGGATCTGATGCATCTCCATCTGTGCTCTGACAAATAGCACAAACAATCCCATCTTCTTCTTCTTCATTGTCATCTTCATCACCAGTAATTTCTTGGCCATTCTCTTCTTGGGTATTTTCAGTAACTTCACTGCAATCATTTTCATGAATAATACCCTTCTCTTCTTCTTCTTCTTCTTCTTCTTTCTCCACCACTGCTTCTTCTGACTCTGCACCAAAAGGCACCTTGTACTCGACATTAAGGTCCAATGTCGAAAGCGGGTCCTCGGAGATTAAATCTGGCTGAAAGGCCCAAACCCTTTTCTTGGCAGGCAATGAATAGGTGGAGACAGCAGTGGTGGCGGCAAATGGGTCAGGGAGAAGGGGCTGGTGCCATGCCTCTTTTCTTTTCTTCGCCGGAAGGCGCGACAAGGCTAAAGGGGTATCTTCTTGCTGCTCTTGTTGTTGCATAAGTCTGAATCTCTTGAGAGGAGGCAGGCCATGGAATCTCTGATCCATTGGTTGGCTTGGTAGGGGTTGGTGGGGAAAGAAAGTTGAGGAAAACAATTTGAGGGGGGCTGGGGCTTGTGAGAGTTTGCGAAAGAGCTTTAGAGGTTTTGATTTGACGTTTGGGATTTGAATTGAATTATGAAGCAAACAAATTGGTGTGGTGGTGGGAAATTGGAAGTTGCTAGATTTGAATTTGGCGGGGTTCTAATTTTTTGGTTGAGTTTTGGGATTCAATTGAGTTTTCAAAACCAGCGCCCACATGAATTTTGGGCAAAAATCAATTTCTGGGCTGTGATGAATTTTTGGTACCCAAAGCAGTTGTGTGAGGCCTGGTTTTGTTTTTGGACTTGGGCTTGGGTGGGGCTTTGGTTTGGGTAACAATTTGAGAGAGAAATAATACAAATTCAAAACCCTTTTTTTTTTCTTTTTTTTTTTGGAGTAACTAAAACTTTAAAAAAAAAAATTCTCTCTCTCTCTCTTGATATATTTTACGTTGATAATTGTAATTTCATGAACAAATGATTTTATATGTGAAATATTGAGTTAAAAATCATATCGAGAGGAAGCACATTGAAAGGCAAGTTAAATGTTTAAGTTCAAATTGTTCAGAGACAAGACAAGCACCACAAATTGCAAATCCAAGTGCTCCATAGCTAGCTAACGTGCAATGAAATTCCCACAACTAGCAGCTCATATGATTACAGAAGGATTGTTTTAAAGTTTTATACTGCTTGTCTAAAACTAAAGCTTCTACGTGACATTTCAATCTTGCTTTTGCGTTGGCACACTCTGTCTCCAAATTCCTGCCAAGGCACTACCAAAGATTGAATGACAAACGCTAGAAACAGCGCATGGTACTGCAGTTAAAGGATTTCCGAAGTGCTGGCTGGCTAGAACAACTCCAAGCACCGAATTCTGAAACATAGAAGACTTGATAAGAACACTCGGCAATACAAGAACAGAAATAGTAGGGTTTAATTACACACAGACAACCAATTATACCATGATACAAAATGACACCTTCTTGCATGAATATGTACATACATACAAACATCATGTGCCTTTGCCTATAGAATGAAATTAACAAATTGCTGCAATGCTTTTTTCACTCCAAGATAATTAGCAGTGGAAAACTGTGAACAATCACTGGATGAAAATGAGAACCAATTCTCTTTTAAAAATCCATCTCTATGAGAAAATGATGCTAACCTGCATGCCAACCTCGATGGAGATAGTCCTTGATGATGACACATCAATCCCAAGTATCCTTGAAAGTATGTAACCAAAGAAAAATCCAGATGCATGAAGAAGAGCGGCAGCTAGCACCACTTGTTTACCAGACATAAGGATTGCAGAAGAACTCTGGGCAATTGCATTCCCACAAAGAACAGCTACAGTTCCCACAGCAATGGGAGGCATCAAGGGGGACACAAATTTAACCAGGCCTTGGAAATATTGATTCAGAAATGCACCCGCCAATACAGGGAGAAGCACAACCTGTGTTCAAAGCATATGGTATATTAATATAATTTGTAGCAGCATACGAAGTAGGCAATGGGTTTGAAAGCTTACCTGCAATGTTGAGAATAATAGCCCAGCTGCATCTACTGCAACATATTGACCAGCAAGTTTGGCAGTGAGAAGGGGGGTCATGATCTACAACATGAATTGGTAAAAGAAGTAAGGTTTGATCATAAAAAGAAATAGGCTCATAAGTTGACTCACTAGTAACTATATCTCCCTAAATATAAGACAACTCTAACACTCTCATCATTATTGTAAGGTATATCAGTGTAAAAAATATGGCTGCAGTCGGTAATTTAAGAAATGAGCTTTCAGTATATCACTTTAGGTTAAGAATCGAACAGAAGACAATAGTTCTCATAATTAATAGTTTAACTAATCTTTTCCAGAGGGAGAAAGTGGATGTGCCTCGTAACTTTTAACCGGAAAACAAATAGAATTGATAGAATCTTAGTTAGGATTTAAGTGTTCAGTAAGTTTGAGCAGAAAACGGCCTTCAAACTGTCTTTCTAACCATTTTTCAAAAGATGTGCTAAATTTTGGACCATGCATATATCAATCACCTTAACGCAAAAATACATGAAAAGAAAGTTGTGCCAGTATACCAACCACGGCTGATAAAGTGCTCGCTGCTGTCATTAAAACTGAAAGTGCCACATTTCCACTGGCAAAACAATACGATCATCAGATCCTCTGGCCAGAGAGGAAAAACAAAAGGTACATTACACTTCGATCTCCCTAGTTTTTAGAAGTTGTAGTTTGGTTATTTTAGTCTTAGCTGAGCAGTAGGTGGGGACTGACCCACCCCACGAACTATTGTAGCATAAGCATTCAAGATGGTTAACAAGGAGCATGCTGAATGTAGGAATTTCAATATTGAAATATTTATAAAGATAATCATACCCATCCAAATCGCAAACTATGTTAATGGCAACATAAAGGGAGTGTAGTGACCATATTGCTTGTCAAAGGAAATAACTACACATTTAATGCCAGCAGATTGACAGATTTGACAAATTGACAGCTTTGACAGTTATAGTTATACAGATTTAATGCCAGCAGATTCTTTCCTTAATTAGGATATACTAGATGTAGGCTATAATTAGATAGATGTATATATGGTAGGTTAGCTGTTTTTAGGGGCTGAAGATCAGCCTGTATTCTTTCCTAATTAATTTGTATTCTGTCCATATAATGGGGGATTCTCGATGAATAGAGGCAGACTTTTCCAGAAAGACTCTAAATTGTCATGGTATCAGAGCTACAGCTCTGAATTGTCTCTTGCTCTCAAGTTCCTTAGTCTTGGTTATTCTTCATCAAGTTCTCTTGACCTCATGTCTTCGGATAAGTCTGATGTTTCTTTGATTCATTTCAATGGCAAGAACTACCCTGCTTGGGCGTTTCACTTCAGGATTTTCATCAAAGGTAAGGAGTTGTGGGGACATGTTGATGGAAGTAACCCAGCTCCTAACTAAAACAAAGACAAAGACCAGCACGCCAAGTAGGAAGTCAAGGACGCTAAAGTTATGGCATGGATTTTAGGATCTGTCGAACCCAATATCATCTTGAACCTTCGATCCTCTCAGATTGCAGCTCAGATGTGGACTTACCTGAAGAAGATCTATAGTCAACGAAACACTGCTCGTCGCTTCCAACTTGAACATGAATTGGCCACTCTCCAACAGGATAGTCTTTCTATCTCTGATATTTACTCTAAATTCACTAATCTTTGGGCTGAATACACTAATATAGTTTATGCTAACTTACCATCCGAAGGTCGTAGTTATGTTAACTCTGTCCATGAAACTACTCAGAGGGATAAATTTCTAATGAAACTGAGACCTGAATTTGAAGGCACCCGATCCAATCTTATGAATTGAGAATCTATCCCCTCCTTGGATACATGCCTCAATGATCTCCTTCGTGAGGAACAACGCCTTCTCACTCAAACCAACATGGAACAACGGCGATCTACATTTGTTCCTGTGGCCTATGCAGCACAAGGTAAGCCACGAGGTAGGGATATGAGCACTATTCAGTGCTTCTATTGCAAGGGATTTGGCCATTATGCTACAAATTGTCCCTGAAAATTCTGCAACTACTGCAAAAAGGATGGCCATATCATCAAGGAATACCCTACTCGACCCCCCAAGAAATCAGAGACAACATATACTGTCTTAGTTGACTCTTCTAGTGCTGGTAGTTCTGTGAATACAACACCTCTAACACAAAGTGCTCCTGCTCTTGTCCAACTTGTGACCCCTGACATGATTCAACAAATGATCATTTCTACATTTTCAGCTTTAGGACTCTCTGGTAAACCCTTCTCTACATCATCTCCTTAGTACTTTGATTCCGGGGCTTCCCATCATATGACAAACAATGCTGATTCTCTTACCAATGTAAACAAATATTTTGGAAATCTCAAAATTCATACTGCTGATGGTAATCATTTACCTATCACCGCCACTAGTGATGTTTCTCCCTCTCTCACTGATGTCTTCGTATCTCCCGGTCTCACCACCAATCTTGTGTCTGTCGGTCAGTTGGTTGATAATGATTGTAAAATGGAATTCTCTAAATCTGGTTGTGTTGTGCATGATCAACAATTAGGGAGAATGATCGTGAAAGGGCCTAAAGTGGGACGTCTTTTTCCTCTTCAATTTCCTTTGTCTCCTTTTTTTTCTTTACCCTTTGTCACTTGTAATTCTACTCATGTTGATTAACTCATGTTGAACAGCACTCATGTTGATTACTGAAATCTAGTTTTCTTGGGAATGAAGAATCACCATCTTTTAGTGCTGTTCAGTTTGATTGCAATTCTTGCAAACTTGGCAAAAGTAAGACTCTGCCATTTCCTATTCACACTCCACATGTAGTCCAACCTTTTGATCTGATACATAGTGATGTGCAGGGTATGGCACCAATCACTTCTCATGCTAATTATAAATAATTTGTCATTTTTATTGACGACTATAGCCGTTTCACATGGATATATTTTCTTCATTCTAAAAACGAAGTATTTTCTGTTTTTAAGATTTTTCATGCATATATTCAGACCCAATTTTCGGCCCATATCAAAATCCTTCGTTCTGACAATAGGGGTGAGTATATGTCTCATTTGTTTCAAGACTTCCTATAGAATCACTACATCATCTCTCAATAGTCTTGCCCTTCAACACCTCAACAAAATGGGGTGGCTGAAAGAAAGAACTGTCACCTTCTTGATGTTGTTTGCACTCTCCTGTTAGAGTCATCTACGCCTTCTCGTTTTTGGTGTGAAGCTCTCTCCACTGCTGTCCACCTCATCAACAAGTTGCCTTCTCCCACATTGAACCACAACTCTCCTTTCACCAGGTTATTTGGTCACCCTCCAACTTATTCTAACCTTCGTACCTTTGGTTGTGTCTGTTATGTTCATCTTCCTGCACATGAACGCACAAAACTCACGGCTCAATCGATTCAATGTGCTTTCCTAGAATATTCAGTACACCAGAAAGGTTTTCTTTGCTATGATCCAAATTTGCATCGCATTCGAGTTTCTAGAACTGTGATATTTCTAGGAAATCAGTATTTTTTTCCACGTATCAAGATCCCATTTCTCCTTTATTTTCTATTTTGCCTATGTTAACTAACTCTTCTGCAGCTCCAGTCCCTTCTAAGCCTCTCCTAGTTTATCAACGACGCTCCTCCGCCACTTCCCATCAGCCTTCAGCACCTCCCAAGCCCCCTCAGGCTTCTTCCTCGACTGCTGATCCTGTTCCAGCAACTGCACCTCCCCCTCTCAGACACAGCACTCGGGTTCGTAGACCCCAAGATAGGTTTGGTTCCTCTCCTCCTTCATCCTTCACAGCCACATTGTCTTATATTTCTCTTCCTTCGTCTTATAAACAGGCAATGGAGCATGAGTGTTGGCGGAAAGCTGTTGAAACCGAACTTCTCGACGTTGTTCCACGTCCCTCCTCCGTGAAACCCCTTGGTAGTAAGTTCGTGTTTTTTTATCAAGCTTTGTTCCGATGGGTCCATAGACCGTTATAAGGCTCAGTTAGTGGCACTTGACAATAAACAAGAATATGGTCTCGACTATGATGAGACCTTCGTACCAGTTTCCAAAATGACCATTGTCCGAACTATACTCACCCGTGTTGCATCCCAATCTTGGCCCTTACATCAAATGGATGTCAATAACGCATTCCTCCACGATGATCTCAAGGAAGAAGTTTACTTGAAACTTCCCTCTGGTATGCCTACTTCCTTACCTAATGATGTTTGCAAACTAAAACGTTCTTTGTATGGTTTGAAGCAAGCACCGAGAGTATGGTTTGAAAAGTTTCAATCCACTTTGCTTGATTTTTCTTTCACTCAAAGTCAGTATGACTCCTCCCTTTTTCTACAAAGGACATCCATGGGTATCGTTGTCCTCCTTGTTTATGTGGATGATATCGTCATCACCGGCTCTGACTTTGAGGCAATCTCTGTAGTTCAGACTTTGTTGCATTCTACATTCCACATGAAAGACCTTGGCCAGCTCACCTATTTCTTGGGTTTAGAGGTGCATCATCAACCTCACGGTCTCTTCTTGCATCAGCACAAGTATAGTCAGGATCTGGTTCAGTTAGTCAACCTCACTGATACTACTTCAGTTGACACCCCCATGGAACTTAATGTGAAATATCGACGTGACGAAAGGAAGCTTCTTGAGGATCCTACTATCTATCATAAGCTGGTTGGTAGTCTTATTTATCTAACCATTACTAGACCAGACATCTCTTGTGCTGTTCACACTGTCAGCAAGTTCATGCAAGCCCCGAGGCATCTCCATCTGTCTGCTGTCTGTCGTCCGCCACATAATTCGCTACATTCTTGGCACACCTAGTCATGGCTTATTCTTCCCTACAGGTTCTTCACTTCAGCTACAAGCCTATAGTGACACTGATTGGGCCAGTTGCCCAGACACCAGGAAATCTACTGCCAGCTGGTGTATGTTTCTTGGTGATGCCCTTATCTCTTGGAAATGCAAGAAGTAGGACCACGTCTCCAAATCATCTACTGAGGCAGAGTAACGAACCATGTCTGTTGGATGCTCCGAGATCATTTGGCTGCGTGGTCTCCTCACAGAGCTTGGTTTTAGTCCAGTTCATCCTACTTCACTACATGCTGACAACACTAGTGCCATCCAAATTGCAGCCAACCCCGTCTATCATGAACGCACCAAGCACATCGAGGTTGACTGTCACTTAATCAAAGAAGCCTATGATCATCAGGTTATCACCCTTCCACATGTCTCCACTACTCTGTAGATCGCAGATATCTTCACCAAATCCATGCCACATCAGCGCCATCATTTCCTCATTGGCATTTTGATGCTTGTCAATTTACCAGCATCAATTTGAGGGGGGATGTCAAAGGGAATAACTACACATTTAATGCCAGCAGATTGACAGCTTTGACAGTTATTGTTATACAAATTTATAGGTTATACAGATTTAATGCCAGTAGATCCTTTCCTTAATTAGGATATACTAGTTGTAGGCTATAATTAGATAGATGTATATATGGTAGGTTAGCTGTTTTTAGGGGCTGAAGATCAGCCTGTATTCTTTCCTAATTAACTTGTATTCTGTCCACATAATGAGGGATTCTCGATGAATAAAGGCAGACTTTTTCAGAAAGATTCTAAATTGTCATTGCTCACATGATCGAGACTAATGGTTTTGGAGTTGATTATCTGGGCAAAGAAATACTGTCATGTGAAATTGGGATCATGTTGGAGACATGCAGTGGTCTGTCTTGTCCGATCGGATAAACAAAAGTGCAGGGTTGACACAAATTGAAAAGTGCAAGGTTGACATTGTTACATTGAAACTAGAGGAGCGTAATTGACACAAATTGGAAATTATGGGATTGACATAATACCGATTGAAACTTAAAGCACCAAAGTGGAACTTTCAGCAAATTACACAGGATAAAAATAGATTTTGGACACAGATAAGAAAAAGGTAATATTGTATGATACTATTTTGGATAATTCATTTACCGTGCAATATAAGTTACTATGTTACTTGCTGTTCCTGCAAAGAAGGAAAAAAAAAATGTATAATCAGAAAGAGAGGCGACGATGAAGTAAACAAGGATAAGTATGAAAAGACTGGCAAACATATGTACCACCAGGGCAGCAACCAACCAATATCAAACCAGCTGCATAATAGGACGGCAAATTCAAAAGCTTGCTCACAGCATATCCTGATAAAGGCATCACCTGCAAGAACATGCCATTGAAATCATAAATGTTATGAAATTTGCTCCTAAACAGATTGAAGGACATATATATTCAGCCCCAGTACAAAACAACTTGGAGTTAGAAATGTTCAAAAGATCAAGTTGTTGAGATTGGAGCCTAAGATTAAAAGAGCCTGAACTCTGCAGGGTTAAAGAAAGTTAGGCATTCAGAGTTTCAGAGATTTGTTGAAAGGTTTGTGGTGATATTAACACAAATGCTAATGCATTGCCAAGGTTTAGCAAAGGTTCAAAATTTTGAGACTGAACAACGCTAACAAGTTCCAAATGAGCCATATGCATTAAACAAAATGTAGGGATTTAAATCATTATGAGGATTATATTGTATGAAATGGAACTACTGACCGAGTACTGAAGAACAAAGCCAGCAAGTAATTCCTTGGGCATAGCCAACGCCCCACGAAGGTCATCGAAAGTGAGGGTCATGCCCATGCCAAGCATGGTCAATGTTATGCCTAAGATGGTCAAGTTGGGTGTGACCCAATTGAAGGAACTCGGCTTGATGAGCCCCAACAGGCATCCCAAAGCAACCCATATGGGAAATGCAGTTGATAAAGCCTCACCAACCACCTCAACCCAATCCCTGAAACTCCTCTTGCCATCGTCGGTGCTACAGCTGTTCGACGAAATGCCACACTGAAGTGGAGCTAGTGATGATCTTCCAGTCTTGGTTGCTAATATGGGTGGAAAGGAAACTGAGGGTAGAAGCCATGTGGGTTTGCTGGGAAATTGTGGTCGTAAGTCATATTGAGATCTTAAAGTGAGTTGAATAGAAGCAGAGGGGGAAGGAGATGTTTTGGTGTAGTGAGAGAATGGGAATGATGTAGCTGTTCGTGGTGACTGGTTTGAAATGGGGTTTGATTGGAATTTGAAGCCTGTATTTCCGTGGGGATGTGAGAGTGACGACTGCATATTCTCTCTCTCTCTCTCTCTCTCGCTCTCTCGCTCTCTCGCTACTTGTTTTCACTTTCAGTTTCAGGTGTCTACTCTACAGTGTTTTGTATCGTGAGCTGCTTTCCAAACTATAGCACGTTATATGCATTTTGGCATTTTGCAAGGTGCCAAGAAATACAATAAACATTCAATTTTTTTTGAATAATTGGTGTTGAGGTGTCACTGAATGTGAGCTGGAAATGGTAACGGGGAAGGACCACCACCTTCTGAGGCAGGCCAATTAGAGAGTTCAGAGCACCTTTTTATACCATTAAAACCAAGGACAGGATTTTCAAGTCACGAGGTTGCCCACCACCTTTGCTCTCATGTGGGCACCACACTTCGAGAAGTTCCTCTGCGGGCGGTGAGGGACAGGGCTGGTCAGGTCACTACGCCCCTCACTGCATCTAAATGGTTGAATTATGGAAGGTGTAGCCTCACCTCAAGCCAGTATGCAAGGAGAAGAATTGAATTGAGACTCTGTTTTGAAACCCACCCTCCCTCCCCGCTGATATTATTCAGCTGTTGAATGAGGATGCTTTTGAGTAGCCACAACATGTTCAAGACTTCCCAAGAAACCAAAAACAAAAACAAAATCAAAACATGCATAAGATTCCTGTCTTTTTCACCACTGTATAAATTTCATATATTTGGTACGAAGTACAAAATTCAAGATGCGAAAGGATATTAACATAATCACGTATTTCGCATTTTATTTGCTCAATTCTATGTCTGGAAGAATACAAATGTTTGTCTATTAAAAAAAAAATTGCTTTTGTTTCCAATCAAGCCAGATCGTGTCTGGTGGCTTCGGAGGAAAGCATAGGTATTACAATGGAGAAGGAGATTTATGGTCAACCAATGATGAGTTTGAACCATCTGGTGGTTTGTTCCATTCAGATAAGCACAGGGAATGAAACCATTCTTAGGCTTTTTAGCTTGTGCCGCAGCAGAGAAAACACCACCTGAGAATATAATTCAACTTATAAGATCAATAGCATATGAACAGAAACCTTATTGCAAATTCTTATAATTACATAAAGAAAATTGCATACGAACATAAAATTTTAAAAAGTCAATTTTATTTTTATTTTTTTCAGTTTCAGCTTTGTGTATGTAAATTCATCATTCTAGAAGACTCACAACTTATGCTTGTAAATGGGCCCTAGTTTTAGCCGACCCTCCTCTTACTCTCCTCCAAAAACTCCCTCTCTTTGTCTAATCTAACTTGTAACTTGTACAGGAATTATTCAAGTCAACACAATGCCATCAACTCTTGAGCTCGCTTTAAGGATTGTGAGATGGAATTCATATTCTAGGCGTGACGCCTAATAATTGAAGTGTTATTCCTTTGGCTCCTTTTTTCTAATTCTTTCCGACAACGTGGAATTAAACGTTAATTAACCCACAAAACCTTGACCTGAGTTCTCTCATTAAACTTGAACTAAAAGTAACTTTGTAGCTATTCTCATGAGCCACTTTCACTGCCAGAGCCAGCCTCTTATTATACCTGATTCTTTCTTGCCTTCGCTTCAATAACATTTACAATCTCGCCATGAATCCCTTTAGCCCTTGTTCTCCCATCAAAGTGTATTACCACTTTTCTCATAAGCTTCATTTAGAAGATTCATTCAATTAACCTATTATGTCACAACTATTTATAGAATCATGGCTCTACCTTTCCAAGACACTTTAGCAAGAACATGAGGCTTGTATCCACACATAAAGCCAACTCGCTCTTCAACTTTACTCCATAATACGCAGCCCTTATAATGCCCTACCCACGCTATCCTTCAGAGAAACATTGAGTTATGTGCTAATCAAAGTGAAGTGGGATCATAAAGACTTCTGAATGAACCATTAAGCCATGTGCTTACCAGAAATTGTCCAATTCCTCTTAATTTTTCGGAACATTCATTCCAAATAAGTAACCGCATTGAAAGTACGTTCTTTTCTCCACCTAGAAAAGTGAATTTCCAAACAGGAAATATGAAATAAACCTGAGCTGAAGCCATTCCACCACTACAGATTCCAAACAAGATTACACAAATAGCTGCACATTAAACGGCCAATTAAACCCCACACACACAGAAAAATGGTTTAATTCAGTATAAAAGTAATCTCCATCTAGAAAAGTAAATTTCCAAACGGGAACATATGAAACAAACCTGAACTGAAGCCATTCCATCATTGCAGATTCCAAAAAAGATTACACAAATAGCTGCACATTAAACGGCCATCTCTCTCTCTCTCTCTCTCTCTCTCTCTCTCTCTCTCTCTCTCTCCACATTTATCTCTCTCTCTCTCTCTCTCTCTCTCTCTTAAAGTACTTATAGCTCAATTATAATGTTTATTTTTGTTTATTTACAAGCCCAAATATAGCAGTAACATCGAAATGATATCAAGAAAAGGACAAAATTTTGAACAACTAATCATACCTCACGACAAAACATTCAGAAATCATGGAGGCAGCATCATATTTGCAGGGCCAAAAGGTTGTGAACCTGGAGATGAAGACATACATGAAGAATATTAGAGATAAGATAAAGACATACTGAATAAATACATTATTGTACATGAATAGTACCAATACAATACAGAGGCGGAAAAGGTAACTACTCATTTCCTCAATTTTCTAAAACATGCAAGTGATTGTGAACAGAACTCAAGAGAAGAACAGACATAAAGACAGAAATAACTAAACGAAAAGTTCAGTATGAAACAATATTAATTCCAGATTCATATTTCCATTACACTCAAGAAAGGTATGCACTAAGGTAACAATTCCAGCTAAAACCTGCTGCAATATAAAGCTTCCTAAAATGAGTATAATATATTTGCACACATACAACTAGCAAAACACTACATCTATCCCCCTCCCAAAAAGAAAAGAAAAAGAATCAGTTTACGATAAAATTAAATCAATGAACTTCTGTCCAGATGATGACAAGAAAACATATCAGGCAGAGAAGGAAAACTTGGTAGCACTGACTTGAGGCTTAAACATCAGATCAGACAAGTAACAAGAACTCAAACAGGGTCCAGGTTATTTATCTTATAACTATGAATAAAATGAACCCCAGATAAAATAGTTCTGCCATATTATAATCTTCCAAACAAGTGCCATGCTCTTGTACATGCCAAAAGAAAAGCTCTGTGCAGTTTTAAGAGCATAAAGTTGTGATCCTTGATGGAATGCACACTGTAGTAAACAACAATTGATAATGCTGTCCACTTAAGTTCCTGAGGTGAGAGCTGGTGGTCAATCTACCATCCTCCAAGCGGAGGCCATTCATGATCCAAACCCAGGTAATCTCCCTTATGTTGCCTAGAAAAAGAAAGAATGATGTCCACTGAAAAGCTCAGCACCTCCTAGACTAATTCAGTTATGAATACTCTGAAAATTCTCACATATTCAGTACTTTCAAATTCATATCAATTTAATGATGATATTAAGCTCTATAGCGCACTACAACTCAGCTACTTCACTACAACCTTACATTCCTGAACAAAAGCTTCAATATTCAATTAAGTTTATAACAAGAGAACTCAGTGCTTCGAGGTAAAGCCTTTCATTCTAAACTCAATATCCAATCTTGACCACAAAATGGTTTTTGTGTCTACCAAAATGCTATCCAGTTTCATATCCAGCATTACTTGCTTCAAACAATTTATGGAAAAATACATTGCAGTAAAAAAGGAAAGCAAACTCCAACTTAACTTTAAACTAAATACACACATAGCAGATAAGGGATACCAATCAGTCAGTGCTTGCTCATCCCAATAAGTAAGCAAACAAAATATCCTGCAATGCTGCCAAGGTACAACCTTCAATACAACTAAAAAAACACTATTCCCAGTATTTGAAGTCTAAGGCCCAACAGATGTCAAAGAGGAAAAAAAGAGGAAATTACACCAAACTACCTCCATCACAGATCGTAAGGAGTTTCCCAACAAAATTCCATTGACAAGGGGCTATGGCGCAAAACCTATCAGTTTGGTTCTAATGAAAAACCTGATTTTTAAAAACAAAGAAGAACAAAGAAATAACCGACTGTGAAAGGTCAGAAATTTAAATCACTTACTTGACCAGAAACTGATTCTGCAGCTCCATTGTTGAGTGTCTTCCCAATGAACAGCATACCACATGCTATGAATACATTGCTTCCCTTATATTTTTGCTGTTGTTCTTCTAAAAGAAGCGAGATATGGAAAGAATTCCTTTCCTTACAGCGTACCAGACTCATGGTAAAACCCATAAGAAAAAGAGGTCATGTTTTCACAACTAAAAGCTATATGTCCTCTACCAGTAGACTCCTCCTGCCTCACAAATTCTGTCTTGCCAGAGTCCTAATAAATGGAATGAATGACTATAGAACCTACAAGGATGATCCAGTGAAAAGGGAAGGGGAAAAATGAAGGCCTCTCCTTACACAAGCCATGCACAATGAGAGAGAATAGGGAGGAGAGACAGACAGCAGAGACAGAGGGAGCACTATACTAAGATTTTTGCAGCCATGCCAAAAAACTAATTGTTCCACTACATAGAAAATAGATACAAGAAATAAAACTCAAACTATAAGCTGTGTGAGCTGACTTGAAACAGATACAAGGGGTACAGCTCATTCAAAATCCACAGGGAGCCTGCACTGGTGATTGATTATAGGGTGTGATTTTGAGGATAACTAGTAAAGCGCACTCATGAGCAACATCACTCAATGGAAAGCAACATCACTTCGTTAGTCTGGTCTACCCTGAAGGAGCTACATAAACCACCCAACAATGTCAAAATAATACAACTACAATAAATCTAGTGGCTAACAAGTTTAAACAAAGAACTTTATGTATCTACTGCGAACACTTGCACGTCTAACTCTTCCATATCTAGGAATCTGTATCACTAACGCAACTTAGCTATTCATGAATTTGGTTATTAGCATTAACAATAAAACAATGTTGTATGAACTCTATTACATCTATAATATCTAAATATAATAAGTAACTGATCTGTTCTTGAGTATGCTTTGTGATACCATCAGGAAATTCTACATGCAGTTTCACTGTTAATTGAGATTGCCACAGTTTCTACACATTCAACAAAAATACTTTATTCCTAGTTTACGACCTGAAACAGATATGACTACGCCACAAAGCATACTCTTTTAAATACATTAGCATGCATTTAAAATGAACAGAATGTCTGACTAAATTTTCGCAGTAAGACTCTCAGTCTCACTAAAGACAACCCAAAGTTAACCACTGGTATCAATCCAGAAAATCTCCACAACATCAAATACATAACAGAAAGAGTTGATTCCCTAGTTTTCTGTGGCTAGCACATACCACAATCCAATTATGATGAGTAAATGGATCAACCGAAATGTAAAACAATGGACATGGTAGTCAACACAAACAGAATAATAACAGTATAGAGCCTAATACAAAATGAGCTTGTGACACCCTAGGCATAGGAAAAGGAAAAAAAATCTTGATGGTAGGCTTGGAAAAAACAATTGCACCAAGGAGAGTAAAAGACAAAGAAGAAAAGGCAACCTAATATGTTACTGGACTTGAGTTCCCATATGTATTGAAGAAGTTGCACCAAAATTGTCAAATATCAACTTAGAAACATTCTTAAACAATTGGTTTCTCGCCCACCTCACACAAGGTGAGGATCATGGTTTACAACCCATATACTGAAGCACTGTCCGGATGTGATTTGGCATGAGATTAACAACATTTTGGCTAAAAGTCCCAAAAACCCGGTGGCTACTGGAAAATGCAGTAAGAAAGCCAAAATTTAAAGAACTCAAACATATATATATATCCTCCTTGAAAATATTTTTAAAATTCTTAACTCATAGGTCCTCGAGACCTACACCCTATAATGCCTATAGGCTATATCAGTATTAGTTCAATAAAAACCAGACATATGATTAGAAAAGCTGGAAGGAATAGGAACTAAAATGTTTGCTTGACCAAGGTAACGGACATGTCTTAGAGGGCACATACTGTACCCAAGGTCAAAAGATAGATGCTTAGAAGCTGAAAGGACTATTCTTTAAAGGCAGTCAGATAATACATAAGATCACTATGCAATATTCCAAATTGCACAGGAAAGTAAGCTTCCTTAGCACAAACCTAATTTAGCCTTTAAATGTATTGGCAGATAAGATGCAACAAGAAACTAACCTTAAACGACAAATTTCTTCTGTAAGAACCTTAAACAACAAGTAATAATAGAGAAAGTAAATTAATATATAACGATCCTTACATGAAGAATATTAATCTGTGGTATTAGCTATGTAAAGGAGTTCCCAAGTAAATGAGACAGATTCACAATCAAGGGACAACTGAAATTTTGGCATTTATCCAACGAAAAACTTAGAGCTGTGAATAGAACTAGCAAAGTTCTTGCTTCAGAAGACACAGAATTTAACAATAAACCCTTACAAACTAAATATCTCAAATATGAAGAGCGCAAAAGAAAAAAAAGTTCTGGAAAGGCGATAAACTATTTATATATGATAGGCAGCAAATTTTATATAAATAAGGGCAGGAAAAATTGAGATCATAATGAAATGCATTTAGGGAAGATAGTGCAAATATTTGCATCATAAAACGCCACATATGAATAGTGTACTGCACCATCAAGGTAATATGATGTGTGATATGTTTAGGTACAGTTACTAATGACCAAATAAACAAGAAAGTTTTCCAAAATGTCTACTATGAGATAACACGTCAATCACAGACCTAAGTATCTAATACGCTGCAGCCAAGATACCGGTCAGAACACAGCTCGGTATCACGGATGAACAAGTTTATCTATGTCCCTGAGCTCGCTGCATGTCATATGCACCCCATGAACCAGGCATAGGTGTATATTGAGGAAAACTTTCAGCACCACCCTGTACCTGAAAATCGAGCAAGGAACTTTAACATATCCAGGCATTTTGAAAAAAATGATGCATACATAATAGCAAGCAGTTGCAGCTTACAAAGATATGCAATAACGCAGAGACACATACAAAAGAAACATCATTACTTTAATCAGGCATGCACACATGCACGCCTTTTATTAAATCATGAAAGAGAGCAAAACATACGGGATTCATGCCATAGCTGGCAGGATAGGGATTTCCTGCATATCCTGCTTCAGGGTTTCCATAATTTGAATTATAACCTACACCTGTAGAGAAAATTTAAAAACAAAATCAACAGAAATTTCATGCCAAGCTGCAAGGAAAATAAAATTTTAAAATGATCATTATCATCTATTTGTGATTTTGGCTTCAATGTAATTGTGACAATGAAGTTCAGAAAGTACAGGATAATCACACAGGCCTAAACCATCAATCGATCTTGCAAGATGTGAAACTGGAGCAAATTGAACCCTCCGATGATGTGGGCTTTTTAACAGACATTAGTCAGTATTCGAACTAAACAATATTAACGTTTAAGTCAGTAGACTCAGCAAGTTGTCCATGGCCTCCTTTTTATGTTTTGCATCATGTTTTGAGACATGGCTGAGCCTCAACAAATCCAATTAGAAATCATTCCATTTCTAGACTAGAACATTCGTTGAGACTAAAACTTTACAATACAAGAAGATATTTTAAGTGAATGACAAATTTATGAAACTTGGATGATGATAAAAGGATAGTCAAGAAACAAATGACCATTAGATTCTTATTGAGCTTCTGCTTGTACTTGATACACCACTCAAGGAAGGTTGAGCTTTCAGTAAACAGTACACGTCAAAAGTTTGTCATTGAGCTTCCCATACGTGATCTATTTTTTCCAAGTTTTTAAGAATGTTACTTATATTTTGTTAATGTTTCCTCCTATTTACTGATATGGTGTTTTCAATGAGATTCAGTTCTTTATATTTATTTCTTTAAACATTTAAAAGGTAAAATCTTAAATCAAAGTAATTAACCACATAAACTAAAAACATAATGTATACCTGGATTTCCAACAGCAGCTGCAGCTCGTGCTCTCTTCTCAGTATTAGCAATTTCTGCACGAAGTTTCTCTAGCTCCCTAGCCATCGATATCAAATTCTTTTCCATCACCTGGCCATGCTCATAATTCTCTGCATATCCTTTCTTTTCATACTCAATGGCAGCTCTAAATGCCAACAAAAATTCATCAAATTCAAGCAAACCAACCACAGACATTAATCGAAATATAAACATTAAATTCAAGCATAACAATAAATCATGCAAAAGATACCTAGCACGTTGCAATTCCTGTTTCATAGCTTCAATTTCTGCTCTCAAAGCTGGTGCCTGTTGCAAATCAGCAGTGATTCTACCCAAATCTTGTGTCATTGCTTGTGCCTGGCCCGAGAGCTCCTGCCTCGCTGCAGTGAGCTCCTTGATATCAGCACGAACCTGAAGAAGCTCAGCCCGCATAGCCTCCACTCCGCGAAGTTCCACTTCCAAACGAACAGACTTCTCATACAAATCTCTCATTTGAACATCCTTGTCTGCCCGCAGTGAATCAACATGGTAAGCCATCCGCTGCAACTCATATTGGGCAGCTTCCAATTCCTGCTTTAGTGCAACATGGGTTGCAGCCAGCCTTTGGTTACCGACTAGAAGACCTTGGATATCTTGATGTTGAGCCGCAAGATGCTCCTCAATTATAGCAGGGTGAGGGGGAAGTGGTCTGGGACCCATTCCAAGCTGGGATTCTCTCATTTCCTCGAGTAATGCTGGATGGGGCATCGGCCCAAGTCCTCTTCCAAATGGTTCATGGACCTGGGGGGGAAGTCCACCAGCATGAGGCGGTCCACGATTTCTTCCAGACATGATTTTCTTTTACTCAAAGACTCAGCTATGAAAATATTTTTCAAAGTATCAACCAAGCACGTTTCAGTAATCAAACCTGAACGACATCAAAACTAATCTCAATTATCTCCCGAGGTATAACATCCATCATCAAACATAAAACGTTAGCTGAACAATCAAACCCTTAAGCTAGAGTCTCAATTCTTAAACATTCGAAGGCATAATTCTCATACAATACACCACAATGTATCTCTGAGGCTCTCACTTATAACCCATTTAACTTTATAAAAATTAATAAATAACAGCAACCTTCATCAAGGCCACGCGGCAAGAATTATAACCCTTCAATTTATACAACCCAACAGGGCTGAACCAACCTTGGATAACCACATTCCAAACAAATTGATCATCTTTTCTCTTTCTCGTCAGGCAAACGAAAAAAACAATTAATTTTTTACTCTAAAGTAAGTGATGCTCCATTAATGTAATTGAAACCGTAGAAAAGGGCATGAGTTATCGAAATTATGGACCTTTCTGACGTTTGAGCGCTATAAGACTCTTTAGGAGAGGCTCCTGGTCATGGAGTCTGGCTCGAAACGAGCTCGGAGTGGTTCAAAAACCCTAGCTGAGGATTTCCTCGGTGGGTTTGCGAAGGAGACGAAAAGGGAGAGAGATGGAAATAGAAATTCAATTTTTATTTTTCTGTTTGTTTATTTCTTTTGGGTAGCCGGAAAATATTGGGCCCAAAAAAATTCACGGATGGTGTTATGAGTCCAGCTTGAACGTATTCAAAAGGTGTATTCACTAATCCATCCACATGGATGGATTAGTGAGCCTTGGTTAAAAAGTTACTAACCCAATCAAATTCTTAGGGTTGAATTTGAACTCATCTGAATCATAAACACAAATGTTTCATTTGAGTATATAACTTAACCGGCTCGTAGATAGATATGAAATACTAAATATTTTATGTTAAATAATAGATATTGTATAATAAATATGGACATTAGGTTAATAAAATTGTTTGGGTACACTGTCAAAACATCAACTAATTCTCGATCTAATGACATTTTTTTTACTAAGAATCCAGAGAATTTAAAAATAAAGTAGCTCTAATATTGCGGTCCACAAATTATGGGGCGCGGGTATGAGAGCTATAGAGGTTCCTAACAAAATTAGGAGCTTTCTATAATTGTATTTATCGTCCCAAATTGAAATAGATCATAAGTCAGAATTCTTCTTGGTATGTGACTGATCTCAGCTATAAGCATAAGCTAACCTTGATTTGATTGTCACATGCAAAGCAGCAATGTTATAAATCTAACTACCAAAAATTCCAGATCAAGCACATAGAAGTACACTATCAAAAATAAAAGTGTAGGCACATGAGGATCAACCCTATTACTTCTCTAAATTCACTTCTTAATTTCTTGCAGACACTTTTTTTTTACAGTCTAAGCAGTCAGCTGAATTAACAGCTTCTGAAACTCTGCATCAACAACAACAGAGTTAATAATCCCGATTCGATGTCTTGTGTTCGAGTCCATCTTCTCCAATATCGATTGTATAAAATTAAAAATAAAATCCTGATCCAAGAGAAAAAGAAACAGAAAGTAAGGGCCATGTTTTATTTAGAGTTTTAATAACAACCTTGAAGACCTCGTGACTGCCTTTAAGAGCCATAACGGTGAGCCATTCTTATTTCCCAACGGTTGGTTGAATTGAAACTCAAACAAGCACGAGCACCCCCTCTCCCCTGAGCAAGCAAGCCATGCTAGGCTAAGCCAAAGCCCTGCAGCAGAGACCAAGCAAGCCCCCAGCTAGGCGGTGGACCTCACGTGAACACAACACCATCAATGCAAAATTTTAAAATAATATTGAAGAAAAGTTATTGCTTGCACCTTTCAATGTCTACCCAAAAAGATATCATTCCGTTCTACCTTTCCAAATCAACCAGAGTTGGTCTTTTTTGTTGCATGCATAAGGAAATAAGGCATGGAAGCTTTGTGGAATTTAGAAGACAAGTGGAGGCTGTCAACCCAAGAAGCTTTCGTCCTATTGGTATCTGCTGCCTTTGCTGTCATTGGTCTTTGCATGGCCACAACGGTTTTACTAAAGAAGGCTCAGAGAAAACAGCAGCAGATTGTGATGCGCAGCAGCCAACAAGAGACCGCAGCAACAGGTCCCAAATGGTCTGGCTCTGAGCCAAGTTGCGGTTGGGGGTCAATAAAGGGGGCGTTGGTGAGCACGGTGCGGTGGAGCAGAGCCAGCAAGTGGGAGGAGGAGAGACAGCAGGGTGGGAGTTGGAGAGAGACGCCGCGGCCACTGCTGGACAAAAGGGTTGCAGTTGAAGTGGGGTGGCGAAGCCATAACTCAGACTCCCCTGTGTGGCAAAGGCCTATACTTATGGGGGAGAAATGTGAGCTTCCAAGATTCAGTGGCCTTATTCTCTATGATGAAAGAGGTCGGCCTCTTTGTCACTCCCACAGAGAAACCAGAAACCAGGTAAATCCAATTTACCAATGCACTACTTTTTCTTTCAATTTTACTTCTTGGTTGCTGCTGGAGCAAAAGAATGATCATTTTTTTACCATTTTATAATTCCATCCGTTCAATCAACTTGTGCATGCTCTCTCTATAAATTCAGACCCAAAAGTGTATGCTTTTTTTTTTTTTTTGTTGTTGATAATTTGTTGCTTGTTTTTCAATCAACATACTTTGTGCAGGCAAAAACAGCTGCTGTTGCAAGAACAACTTTGAGGGACTTGCTGTAATTTTCTCTGCAGAAATGTTATAAATAGTTTTAGCAAAAGAGAGTGGTTGGGGTTTCAGTTGTAATATGGGCCAGTCATCTTCTGCAATAACAACCCTTTATGTGCACAGCTGTAGCATTTTTTATGAACATGTTTTTCTTTCAATTTTCATGAGCAATTTTGTCCAATTAATATGGCAATTTTTAATTAGGTGCACGTAAGTGGGACAACCGAAGATTTTGAGAAAGGAAAAATGAAGACGATACATCATGAAGGTTTTGTATGCAATGACACAGGAAATATCAGGGGAAGAAAGCCAGAAACATATTCAAAATGTGCCCCTAGGAGGCTAGACAATCTGTTCTCACTTAATTTGCCAATTTAACACGTTACACATTTATGCTATCATGCAAGAAAGTTTAGAATTTAGAAGACAATTGAATTTTCTTACATTCCCTACATGAATATGAAATAGAAACACAAGAAGAATCAATTTATATTGCATAAGGTAGGCACCATCACAACTTACATAAACAAATAACCTGAGAAAGGGCAGTGAAATCGATACCACAGCATATTGATTGCACAAATCACGCAGGGTGGATTTCATATCTGGACCTTGACCTCACTTGGTTCTATTCCTTGATCAATACCCATAGTGAAGCTGCTAAGCCATATAAAAAGGCTTTAGAGGTTTCAACTTGACGAAAGACGAGAAGTTGATTTGATGATCTTAAACAATTACTTTGTTGAACTCATACCAATTCATGAATGCTACAGATGAATCGAGGAAAAAATTGACTAACAAACTTTTCTAAATATCTATGATACACGCAGATGCACTTTCACATGTAGACAACGGAAGATGGAGGGGATAGGGAGAGGGAGGGGGATGACTGGCACAGAGGAGCTTGACAGGCTGAAGAACATGATTTTAGTTTTCAAGTTGGTAATCAGCACCACTCTTCGCTTCAGCCTTCTTGCCTTGTTATGTCAAGATAAAATCTTCTCTTACCTATTGAAAAAAAAAAAAAAAAGAGAAAAGGGCAGCCATGGATGAATTAGATTGGTATAAAATTAGCTTTACGTTTTACACGTCCATGCAGAGAAAGCCAGGCCACCACTTTCCTTGCATGCAAAAAGTAGAACATAGCAGTTATCTGTGTAAATTTGACACTCAGAAGGATTGTACACGCAAGAAATGAGAAGACGATGGTTTCCCGTTGCTATAAAACCACAACAATAATAGAGAATCGCCTCACAGAATAAAATAGATAGAAGATAACACTTACTTCAAAGACAAAACATGTGCACAATTCTTTTTGGCAAAACTTATGGATATGGAACTATCAACGGTTCTCTGGAGTCTTCTTTAGATGAATCCTTATAGTAAAAGTACAAAGCTAATTGTACAATCCCCAAAATGGTTCCTATGCCATTTGGAACCTGAAATTCATAAAGAAAGTTACTGTTATACGAGGGAAACTAGGAATATGTATTCTGAATTCACAGCTCCAAAAGCTTTGCAAAAAATTAAGAAGAGAGAGAGAGAGAGAGAGAGAGAGAGAGAAAATGAGCTCACGGAATCTTACATAAATGAAGAGATCATAATTAAAAATTCCATAAAGAAAGAATGACGTGCTCATTAGGAAGGTAGAAAGGGAGAGATAAAATGGCATAAATTCGACACTCTTTGTCCGGATCACCAAGTTCTGCAAAAATATAACAAAGTAAGTAGAGTAAGACACGCTAATACCAAATTAACGACACAGATCATCAATGCCTTGGATTAACTTACAATTATAAACAAGGGAGAAGCAAACATTGATATGAGAGAAACACAACTAAGCAGTCCAACAATCAGCCGGCGCATAACAAGGTCAGTCATTTGCAAGCTCCCAAAAACTATGATTGCACATAGACCAAAAACTGCCAACAGCAAACCCAGCATCCTCACCTGGCAGCAACATTAAGGGGGAACTCATGACAGTTTAGAACATAAAAAGGGTTTCAGAAACTTCATCAAAGTAACAAGTGTGAGCGATCTTGAAGGGACATGTGACCTTTTTCGATTTCTCAGCATATATTATGAAGAGGGCTATGTAGACTAATTGAAACACTGCACCAGCTGAATTCACCGTCATGATCAGTATATTATCAGAAGATACAAGAGGCGATCCATACCATACGCAGATCAAGCAGTTCAAAAGGGCATATATGTATGGTAGCCCTGAGAACTCTTCAGTTGAACGGTTTCTGATGATTCTTCTATACGTGTGTCTGAAAGTAAAAATAAATAAAGTTAATTAAAAACACAAACTGGTGAGTAAATGAACACAAATCCTACTGCACTTTCCTGTTTTCTGACATTCAATTATTACCAAACTCAATGAAACTTACATTGGTGAAAGAAACAGCCCAAAAGCAAATATGTTCCCTGTAACAAATATATAAAAAACAAGCGTAAGTGTGGAATCCTTATATGTGCATCTATATATTTACTATATATAATCGCAAATTTTCAATTGAGAGACATCACAGAGCACCACAGGTTTTTTTTATCGCATTGACCGCAGGGTCAACTCAACATGTTTAACAGCATTGAGAGGCATTGAATAGGCGAAACACCTTGTAATAGCGTTGAGGAGCATCACACATCAGTGTTGGCAGGCATTACACTTGTAATATAATACAATATAGTTTGTATGTGTATGTGTGTGTATCCCAATACTATTCAACACTTCATCAGAATACGAATAGTGGGAAAGAGTTCTCACTAATATTTGATATTTAGATTTCTGATACCAATTAGTGACGTCTAAATTTCTCATTGTGCACAGTTTGCGTCATTCAAGAACTCAAATATTATAACAAGTGAGCAATTTTCCTTCTGAGAAGGTGCATCCAGTAGCTACTTAGATGGACTAATCCCACATTTCTGAATTCAACAGCTTAGTTTAGAGTAAGCAGCAAAAGTGCATCTTGTTTTCTGGAAGCCAAAATCCTTTTAAGACAGTAGAATGCCACGTCAATATTTGCTTTCCTGTAATACCTCATTCCTATGGTTGAAATTTCTTTACTAAATAGGGGGAAAGAAAGACATTTTAAACAGGCATCAGTCAGGACTTTACTAAATAGGGGAAAAGAAGACATTTTAAACAGACACCAGTCAGGAAAAACGCATGCACAAACAATTGGTTTCAAAGATTGTTCTCTCTATAAATCTTAGTGATAACGACTTTGACCTAACAATCCTGAAATAAAATCACAATGTGGGCTGCTGAACCAATATGAAGACTTTTGTCCACTTGACTAAAATCAGCAATCTCCTCATTCAACAGAGCCAACAGTTTTCCACCAAAATTGACCTACTGGAATATCATACACCAAAAGAAGAGGGGTTCCTTTGCTTTCGCCAGAAATGCAAGAACAATGAGGAATTGAAGCATGTAGAACAAAAACCAACAAGCTCCTCAAGTCAACCATAATAGTCTCATGGGATGATAACATGGGTTTTCTTTGTTTAAGAATTTAAATGCCAAAACAGGAACAATCTAGACAATGTTCACAAACAAAACCCATGATTCAAAAAGGGATCTTGAGAATAATACCTGCGATTCCAGCTGCATCTCTGCAGATAATGAACACGGAATGTGAAGCAGAAAAAACCATCAATGCCTTCAATTCCAACTCTGCACAAAACCCACACTAACCAGCCAAACAACAAACCCAAATCCGCCTTTCAAATAAAACCCAGGAGGCTTATAGTTAAACCCCTCTGCCTCTCTCTCTCTCTCTCTCTCTCCCCCTCCCTCTGCCTCTCTCTCTCTCTCTCTCTCTCTCCCCCTCTCCCTCTCAAAGTTGTCTCTGTGCCACGTTAAGCAACAACAAAAAGGTCTAAACTTGGCAGCGCAAGTGTTTGAGAAACGTAGAAAAGAGCTTTTGCATCACTACAGCCTCCAGGTCCTTATTATTATCAGCCTCTCATTATTTATTTATATTTAGACAATTCACAGATGTAGAACAGTACTAGGCCAAGACTTTCAACTTGGCAGAGAGAGAGAGAGAGAGAGAAAGGGGTTTTTTTTTTTTTTTTTTTGGTGCTCGGAGAGAGAGGAGTTGTTTGTGCTCCAAAAAATTAAAAAGAAGCTTGTGGGCATTTTCAAGTTTATATTCCCCACGCGTGAAAACTTGAATGGAGGGTGTTTATTTTGAGAAGGGCTGCTGATCTGGCATGATACGGACGAAGCTTTCAAGTGGGCCCCTCATCACATGGTAGGACGACACTATTTTAGCCCGTTTATCATGTTTGTGATGTCGTTTACCAACAAGAAAATGCCAGATTGGGGTCCGCCCATAGATTTGTCTCCCTGTCTGTACCACCCAAAGACAAAACCAACTCCCCATTAATTAACTTTAATCATCTCCACGTTATAATTTAGGGTTTTATAAACACGGGTTTCTTTTACCAAAAAATAATAATAAACATTGGTTTTCAATTTTTATCTTTTTAGTCACTTTTTTTAAAGAACTTTTTTATTGAGAGGGGCAATAATATAATTAACTCTCACAATAAACGAATGTTAAGACTCAAATCCAAACAATCACTTTTTTAGTCTTTGAAAAGAGTTAAATCATTAAGAGGTGATGCTGTTTTTTATTTTCTTTTATTCAAGGGTGATGTTGTTAATTGTTACTTTGGCAAGAAGATAGATGGGGCACGTGCGAGTTTTTTTTAATTTTTTTTTATTTTAATTATATGGGAATGAGATTGAATCAAAATTAAAATCTGTGGAATGCAAAATTTCCTTCAAAATTTGATCCATAAAATTCCATAATTCTGAAAAATACCCTCCAAGTTTCAAAGTTTAAATTTCGTTAAAAAACAATAGAATCGTGTTTTCAATCTTCTTTTTTTGTCATATGCGAGTTATTGGGTTGGTGGACGTCCAGCTAGCACAAGAATTAGGTTGGTGGGCCAAATCAAATCCTCTGAATCACATAGATAAAAGAATAAGGAAAGGAAAAAAAAAAAGGATAATGAATGATCATTATTTACAGAAAGAAAAATCATTAAATAATATATTTTCCAGCACAATTGAAAAGGACATCAAAATGTCGAGAGCAGATACCACAGTGGTGGCCTCCCCCTTCCCTTGCTTGACACCCAAGTTCGAAACCCAATGGGTTTCTTTCCTCTCAATATAAACAAACAAATAAAGGACATCAAAATGATGGGATGGATGAGAAATTTCCCCAAGCGTTGCCCAAAAACATAAAAATTCCAAGAAAATTGTGATACCCGATTGAGAAGTAATAAACTAAAGATTATGAGACTCATTTAGGACTGATCACGTAGGATATTTTATGTATCGGATCTGCGTTATACTTTGTGTTGATTCGATATACGATATTATGAGAAGAATTACTCTTATCATAAAAGATTATAATGTTACATTTGTTAGAATCTTATTCCTTGCCGATACATTTTTTAGAATTTAATTATTATTTTTTGTTGAAACATACTTCTAATATCTATGTATAATGTGTTCTCAGATCAAATTTATACTTTAGGGCAAAACCCGTATCTTTTATATCTAGATTGCGTGGCCATTGGTATTGTCTTGCGGTCTTTGGGAAGACTTTTCGTGACCTCCAAAACATCCTCAGCCGTAGAGACTGCACGAAAATTCTAATAGTAAAATACCCAATTATTCAAAAGAACAGAATGATAAGGGTTTTCTTGTTTTTTTTTAGTATCATTCTATATTTTATTTGGCTGCTTATATCAGCCATTATCTTATCTTTTTTATTTGGTCGGAAGCTCTTGTCTCTTATAATTGTAGTACGTGAACAACCTCAAGCAAAATTCATAAAAATACGAATAAAAGTTAAAAGGAAAAGACAGTTTGCATGACTCACATCACATCATAATCAGCGATTAGTTTAAGGGCTAGTTTGGCATTGCTGTGCTTTTAAAAAAAACTGCTTCTGTTGTGCTGCGAAAATAATTAGCTGTGAAAAAAAGCAGTTAGGCGTTTGGTAAACTGGTTTTGAAAAACTGCTGTGAGTAGTCAAAGTGTTTGGTAAATTTTTATCAGAAGCGCTTTTAGTGTGTATAATGACCGAAAAAGGCATGATGATAAATCTGTTGGTTTTTTCCTTTATTCTTTTTCTATTTTTTATTAAAGAAACCCAACTTCACTACATAATTTTTTTTCTTTTTTTAATTTACACTTTTTTTATCAAAAAATTTAATCTAAAAAATATTGTTATATATATATATACTGTTATATGAATAAAATATAAAAATATATATACAAAATTAAAATTAAAAACAAACAAACCCATCACCGTACCCACCCTATCTCTCTTTCTCTCTCTCTCTCTCTCTCCTCTTCTCTTCTCTTCTCCATCGCCTCAAAACACCGATTAAAAAACAACCCAGATCAAGAATTTTAGAACCCAAAACTCAATCCAAACCCAGATCAAGAGAGGTTTGAGTTCATGGTCCTTTGCTCTATGTATGTGAGTGGGATTGTAAGATTGGATTTTATTTTGGTGAGAGTCTGCCGCTTGCGAATTTCCTCAT
>NW_018921325.1:25144-68577 GCF_002207925.1 Prunus avium
TTACGTGATCTCTGAATGTTTATTTTTTCCGATTTTTGGCGTATATGATCTCGATGTGTAAACAAACAAGTTTGACAGTTGGATAGTTGAAACTAGTTTCTTAGAATGCGTATGCCATCAAAACAATATATTCAGTAACAATTAAGAGTTTATTTATACTTTTATTAATTATAGCATAAGATTTTGTGGTATCCACTAGTGTAAAATTTTTAAATTGAAGATCAAATTGAGCCATTGTATTCATATAGGGTCAAGGAGTGTAGCTGTAAAAAATCATCAAAATTTGAGTTGAAATAACCGTTAAATCTTGATTTTTCGTTTATAACCGTCGAAATGTTTTGTCCCGTTACTTGATCTCTGATTTATTTTTTTTTCCGATTTTTGGCGTATATGATCTCGAAGTGTAAACAAACAAATTTGACGGTTGGATCGTTGAAACTAGTTTCGTAGAATGCGTATGCCATCAAAACAATATATTCACTAACAATTAAGAGTTTATTTATACTTTCATTAAATATAACATAAGATTTTGTGGTATCCACTAGTGTAAATATTTTAAATTGACGATCAAATGCAGTCATTGTATTCATATAGGGTCAAGGAGTGTAGCTGTAAAAAATCATCAAAATCAGAGTTGAAATAACCGTTAAATCTTGTTTTTTAAAAACCGTCATCTTTACTTCACAATAGACGACCCTTTTTAAAAACAAACCGTCATCTTTTCATATAATAGACGACCCGTTTTTTAAAAAACCGTCATCTTTACTTCATAACAGACGACCCTTTTTAAAAAAAAACCATCATCTTTACTTCATAATAGACGACCCTTTTTATATAAAAAGGGTCGTCTTTACTTCATAATACACGACCCTTTTTATAAACAAACCGTCGTCTTTACTTAATAATAGACGACCCTTTTTATAAAAAAAACCATCGTCTTTACATATAATAGACGACCCTTTTATAAAAAAACCGTCGTCTTTACTTATAATAGACGACCCTTTTATAAAAAAACCGTCGTCTTTACATATAATACACGACCCTTTTTATAAAAAAAGGGTCGTCTTTACTTAATAATAGACGACCATTTTCATATAAAAAGGGTCGTCTTTACTTCATAATAGACGACCCTTCTTATATAAAAAGGGTCGTCTTTACTTCATAATACACGACCCTTTTTATAAAAACACCGTCGTCTTTACTTAATAATAGACGACCTTTTTTATAAAACAACCGTCGTCTTTACATATAATAGACGACCGTTTTTATAAAAAAAACCGTCGTCTTTACTTAATAATAGACAACCCTTTTATAAAAAAACCGTCGTCTTTACATATAATAGACGACCCTTTTTATATAAAAAAAGGGTCGTCTTTACTTAATAATAGACGACCATTTTCATATAAAAAGGGTCGTCTTTACTTAATAATAGACGACCATTTTCATATAAAAAGGGTCGTCTTTACTTCCTAATACACGACCCTTTTTATATAAAAAGGGTTGTCTTTACTTCATAATACACGACCCTTTTTATAAAAACACCGTCGTCTTTACTTAATAATAGATAACCCTTTTATAAAAAAACCGTCGTCTTTACATATAATAGACGACCGTTTTTATAAAAAAACTGTCGTCTTTACTTAATAATAGACAACCCTTTTATAAAAAAACCGTCGTCTTTACATATAATAGACGACCCTTTTTATAAAAAAAAGGGTCGTCTTTACTTAATAATAGACGACCATTTTCATATAAAAATGGTCGTCTTTACTTCATAATAGAAGACCCTTTTTATATAAAAAGGGTCGTCTTTACTTAATAATAGACGACCCTTTTTATAAAAAAAACCGTCGTCTTTACTTATAATAGACTACAGTTCTTTCAAAACAACCATGTCTTTACCAAAAAAAGGACACTTGATTTTTAAAAGACGACGCTTGTCATACCTGCTGTCGTTGTTTTTTGGTCAGATTTTAACTCTGAAGAAAAGCTTTTTAATAAGACGACGCTTTTTTATTTGTGTGCGTCGTTATAAAAAAATTCTCAACAGTATCTCCATTTTTTAGTTGTTTAAGTCACTTATCCACGACGGTTTTTTGTTACCGTCGTCTTTTTAAAAACAACGACGGTCTTTTGTTCTACCGTCGTCTTTTTCTGGTCGCCTTTTGCCCTTTTTGTAGTAGTGTAGGGTGTTGAAGGCTTGCTTAGATATGTTTTGTCGAGCTTCACGACAAACTGTAAATTGGATGGATAAGGTTCACCAGAGGCTTGCTACTTGGAACATCAATCTCTTATATATAGCTAGAAGAGCCACTCTTGTTCAAGTGGCGACTATTGATGTCTCTATATATGCTGTTGAAATATGCAAATCATATCACAGATTATGTGGAGACAATATGCAAATCATATCACAGATTATTGCGATTTAGTTACCTTGTATAGGATCTTGATTCTTTGTAATTACGGCACTTGCCTTGTATAGTCTAGCCTAGCCCTATATTACTGTGTAATGTATTCATCTTTCATATATGAAAATACAGGAGTCTTATCCTTTATTAAACGTTGCCTAGCCTCTGTTTCTTTTCATGGTATCAGAGCGCCATTCCTGGTGACTCACACACCTTTAACACCTTCCGCAAACACTGAGACATGGATGGCGACGATGAAACACCAAAACCTTCAGGCATTAAGCCTAACGCACAAGATACAGAGACCATTGATGCCTCTGATCCCTTTTACATACACCATGCGAATCAAACAGGACTGACCCTTGTCACGCAACTTCTAGATGGTGACAATTATGCAACTTGGAGTCGGGCGATGTTGATCAACTTGGAAGCAAAAAACTGTTGTGAAAAATGGACAAACACTTTCACTCACTCCCTAATGATCTTGTTGTTGATGGACTTTGTGACACACACAATGATGGATGAATCACACACACACACACACTTGAGACAACAACCAAGCACAAAGTGACACAAGAATTTATAGAGGTTCAGCAATTGCCTACATCCTCTTGGTGATCCCCTTGAGAAATTCACTTCATGAAAGAATAAGTTACAACTTTGGTTTTACACAGAAAACCCCCTTAGAACTCTATTCTCTCCCCAAGCTCTCTTTTCTCTCACACCCCTTGCTCAACACTTTGATGCACTTGTGAACACTCTCACAACCCTTGATGTTTCCCCCCCTTTGGTGTCTAGACTCTCATGACTACAACACTTCCTCCCTTGATGGTTAAAACACCCTTGATGGTATTACAATTGCCCTCACCCTTTGTGAACTTAATCACCCCTTGGAGAATAAAGACCATCCCTTGATGAACTTAACCACACCTTGGTGAGATAACCTCCATTGGAACACAATAGCTCCCAGCTACTTGACCACCTGAGATTAACCACATCCCTTGAGGAATAAAGAGCACTCCCTTGGTGAACTAAGTCACCCCTTGGTGAACCAAGCCACAACCATACCACCCCTTGGTGAACTAAGCCACAGCCATAGCCACACCTAACTTCAACTTGCTTTCTCATCTTATAATGTCTTGCTTCACATCCCATTACTTACACGGACCAATGGACATAAGATAAGGCACCATCTTGTCTTCCACGTTCCTTCCTTTAGTCTCCCACTTTGACTAAAGATCAGATCATGTAAGTAAACAAATCCCACTTCAGCCACCTTCCACTAAACCAGAAAATGGAGAGTGAATTCTTTAAAGCAAGACAACCAATTGGCAATGAGTGCTCTCCCAACTATCCAGCAGGTAGTCCACTTTCTTTTACCTCAGAAGTGACCCACTAAGCCTCTGAAATCTTGTGGAAAGCGATAGCCCTCGAAAACATAGTTGAAAGCACGTAAGGAAAACATCAGCATAGCGCATGGACGACCGGTCGCGGATACCTTACGACCGGTCGTTGCGACCATTTGGATACCTAACGACCGGTCGCGGATACCTTGCGACCGGTCGCTTCCTGCGAATTTTTCAGACTTCGACTCTGTCCAAAAACGACCGGTCGCCCAAACCTTGCGACCGGTCTCTGCCTCCTTCACTTGCAACCTTAATGTGAGCCAAATTTCCAACAAAAACAAACTCGGTTTCGTTGACGGCACAATCAAGGCACCGCCAACAACCAGCGCAAAATACCTCTTTTGGAGGAGATGCAATCAGTTGATTAAATCTTGGATTCTCAATTCCATTAGCCCTTCATTGGCTAACACTGTAATTTATGCCAACACCGCCGCTGAGGTTTGGTCAGATCTCAAAGAGCGTTTTTCTCAAGGGAATGTGTCTCGTATTTTTTAGATCAAGTGAGAAATTACTGAAATGCGATAGCACCAGCAGTCTATTTCAACATATTACAACATGCTTAAAGGTCTTTGGGATGAGTTGGGATCATATCTTCCCATGCCATCATGCCAATGTAATCCAGCGTGCAAGTGTGGAGTCATGAAGGAGCTTGCTGACAGAGAGCAACAAGAACAGGTGCTTCAATTTCTTATGGGCCTAAATGATACTTATTCGGCTGTTCGTACGCCGATGCTTCTGATGTCTCCCTTACCTACGGTGCGCCAGGCATATGCCATGCTCATGCAAGAAGAAAGACAGCGACAAATAACTGAGAATAGCACAATCAGTTCTATTCATGCCATGAACACATCAAAGAGTACCAACAAACAGCCTCGCAAAGTGCACGACGATGACAACAAGAATTTACATTGCACACACTGTAGTGGTGACACCCATACAGTTGATCACTGCTACTACCTTAATGGTTTCCCAACATGGCACAAACTACATGGAAAGACAGTCAAGCCACCCAACAAGAACAAGCGTGTGGGCGCCAACAACACCACCCAGGAACCACAAAAGGGAACTGTTACTCAGACGTTGGATGATCTGAAATTCACCCCTCAAGAAGTTAATCAGATCAAGTCCTTTTTACGAGGTGATGGTAAAATTCAAGCCTTTGCAAATGCTACAGGTATATCACATGACTCTTGGATAATTGATAGAGGTGCAACATACCACATTTCTTTTTCACCCAAATTGATTCCTAAGAAAACTACCTTGTCTAATTCTTCAGTCAACATGCCCAATGGTTCACATGCACATATCTCTTGTCTTGGTTCTATTCAGATCACTCCTCATCTAAAATTGGAAGACCTGCTTTGTGTTCCTGGTTTCCGAGTCAATTTAATGTCCGTCAGTAAATTAACTCGTCATCTCCATTGTCTTATCTCATTCTTCCCTACTTTTTGTATCATGCAGGATTTAACAACGAAGAAGATGATTGGGTTGGGGAAGGAGCATGATGGTTTGTACTATTTAGTACCAGTCACCGAAGATTTTCTTTGTGAGCGTGGTCCCCGAATAGCGGCTGCTGCGTTGTCCTCCACTTCTGATCTTTGGCATAAACGCTTGGGTCACTTGTCTACTGGTCCAATGCGTGTTTTATCTCAAACAGTCCCTTCCTCTCAAACAGTCCATTCCATTTCATTTAATTTTCATTCTCAATGTGATGTCACTACTACATTTTACAGTTTGCGCGACGGAACAAAAATGGTCGCGCAAAGCACAAAGGTGTCGTGCCAATAACAGCGCGACAGAACTTTCGTCGCGCAAAATCAGTCGCGCAATAACCGTCAAGAAAGACTTTGCGTGACAGATTTAATAAATATCATCGCGCATAACCCTTCGTTGCACAAACAGTTTAGGGACGACACATTTTCCGTCGCACACTATGTTGCACAACGAACGTTGTATCCGTCGCTAAATAGTTTGCGCGACAAACAACCCGACGTTGCAAGAACATAGTGCGATGACTAATTTTCGTCCCGCAAAAGTGTTTGCGCGATGAAGAATCCGTCGTTGCAACAAAGTGGCGCGAAGATTTATTTTCGTCGCGTAAATATGAATTTATCGTGGCTCAAACACTTGCACGACGACGAGTGATTTGTTGCATTTTCTTAAGGGGACAAATATTTCGTCGCGCAAACTGAAAATATATTCGTTTAAAATTTATTTTTATGGTTTTGTATTTTCTAAAACGTGCTTATGCACGACGGGTATGTTATTCGTCGCGCAAAAATTAGTAATTTATTTTATTTATTTTATTTATTTTATTTATTTTATTTATTTAAAAATAATAATTTTGGTTTATTTTATTTTTATAATTAAATAAAATGACAATTAAAAAATGTAATGAAGAGAAATTGTTTTTTAAAACATAATATAAATGTATAATACAAGAGAAATATTTAAAATGTAATTAAGAAAGTAAAAAACTAATTAAACAATGTAGCTAAATCTACTTCCTCGTCTGGCAAATGCGGCTCGGAGGTCTGGACATTGTGGGCAGGGGCAAAGGTTTGGTGGCCATGCGCAGAGGTGGACGGGGGAACAAAAGATGGTACGGGAACGCCGGACTGGGCCATGGACTGTATAATCTGAGTCATCTGGGCCATCTGGGATTCAAGCTGGGCCACCTTTGCTGTCAAAACACTGTTTGACTGCATCGATGAACGGGGTCTAGGTTCCCGCCGCCGGGCATTCCCCATCCCTTGACAGTATGTCCCTGGCCGCCTCTCGAGAGTCTGATCCAAGGTGTCCTTCAAGATCTGAAACCCCGCATCCTGTGGAGGAGCCACGGACTCGAGCGGCGTATCGGGAGGAAGCTGGGAGGTGGACTCCTGAAGAACAAACTGACTCTTCTCCATCATGGTCGTCTGTTTAACATAACATAAAATGTTAATTAAAACATTCATATAATAACCATGAAACCTGAACACGTAAGATAATAATTAAAATTAAAGACTACTTACATGAAGGGACTCCGCCAACTCATTCCCAGGCCGAACATAAACGTCGCCGAAGACGTCAATCTCAGGGAATTTGGACCCCTCCTAAATTGAACAAGAGAAGAAAAATGTTAGTACGAAAAAAAAACAAATTAATATTTAATGACATATTAAAAATTAAATAAAAATGACTTTATTATTACCCGCCGCCGTGCCTCCATCCTATAGGAGAAGGGCCTGGAACCTGAATGGTGGAGAAGAGTCTTCTTCTCCCTATTGCCCTTATTTGCTTTGGCCATCTTCTGTTATACAAAAAATAAAACGTATTATTTGAAATTCAAATAATACATATAAAAAAATTAAATAAACATTAGTAAGAAACGTGTAATAATTTTAAACTTAGTATAAAAAAATACCACATAATCGGCTCTTCCACTGCTTGTACCTGTCAGTGAAGAGTCTGTTGATGTACATCAACAACTCGTCGTCGACGTTCTCTAAATTGTAATTCATCTACCATAAAGTAATTACATACATTAAGTATTAGAAATATATAAAATTTGCAGGGAAAACAATTAAAAGGTAGGATACATACCGACAGGTGTCCGCGCACCTCCATCTGCACCTCATCAGGCATGGCTTTCCAAGACTTCCATTTCATCGGACATTGGGTCCGAACGACTGAACCAACATCGTGCGCCAATGAGCTATGTTGGTCCACCGTTGGGGCAGCCCGATGACGATCGTCGTATCTGATGCTGATACGAGAGTTGGTCACCCGAGTGACCTTCGACGTGTTCAACTGGCGACACGGTCCCCGGGTGTTCTTCTTGGTTACAAAGAAATATTAAATTAATGTTAAATAACAAATTTGAGTAAAATCTTGGTACGAAACATTTGTAGTTGAAGGAAATCTTTACCTGGTCCGCTCGAAGTAGTGGTGTCGGTGGTGCTGGAAGGGCGATGACGCCGCCTGGCGCTAATAGGTTGCGCCACTGATGACTCTGATGACGCCGGTGCATGGGAGACCCTAGGACCCACCGGCATGTCGGGCAACGGTGGTGGGGCAGAGGGAGGTAACGTCATAGTCGAGGGAGGCAAACTACGTGAAGGCGTCACCATCTTATGACTTCTGCTGATTAGGTTTGACATCTTGCAATAAAAACAAGCACCAAAGTTTAAAAAAAATAGTTACTGTAATACAACAATCTTGCTAATTTTTTAACATTTATTTCATTTCATTTAAAATAGGGCCAACGTCTAATAACAAATAAAACAAATAAAACAAATAAAATATAACAAAAATATAAAACATTCTTCATTAATTATAAAACATAAAAATTAATCCAATTTAGGGTCATTATATAAACTAAGCTAACAAACATAAAAATAAATTAAATTTACCAACATATAAACTAAGCATATTTTAACAATATTAAAAAATTAATTAAAGCATATATGTTGGCGTACGGTTTGCGATTTCGGAGTATCCGGGACTCCGATCCACAATCCGTTGAATCCTATACAATCCTAGACATACAAGGTACATCATACGTGAGTTTGAGTTTCATCCAATGGTCCGAACATATGAAACCGTTAAATCGCACAATAGGCGAAATCCGTTCGAGGCTGAAACCGTATCCAATTTGGAATCCAAACACACCTACGTGCTCATGACAACTAGGGGATTACATTGGGACACAATGTGGTATTGCTACAGTTCCCAGGCGCCGCCACACGCGGCAGCAGCGCATGGATGTGAAAAAGCGATAACGATCGCCGGAAAAATATCAAAATCAAGGTCCAATCTTCCTACCCTAGGTTCAAGACATCGAATAGAGGCACTTTTGTTCTCGGACATAGGCCAAAAAATGGCCGGAAGTGGCCGGAATTTCATCACGAAATCCGGCCAAAATCTAAGTTACAAAATTAGACAACGTAGGCTACAAATTTAACAAATCCTACCCAACCATCAGCTACATAATGAAAAATAGGGGAAAAAGCATACCTCACTCGTCAGATTTGGAGGCCGGAGGAGGGAGAACGAAGCCGGAGAATTTCGCTCAAAACCGGATAAATTCCCGCCGGTTTTTCGAAGCCAATCGTCATGGCGGCGGCTCGGAAAGGGCTGGGTTCGTTGGCAGTGGCCGCCCGGTCGTTCTTTAACGTGGAGAGTTGAGGTGATGGCCGGAGGAGAGATAGAGAGAGAGAGAGAGAGAGAGAGAGAGAGAGAGAGAGAGAGAGATAAGGTATGAAACTGTCGAGTTATTATCAGACCTTTGCGCGACGAACAACACTATTTCGTCGCGCAAAGCAATAAAAGAAAAAACGCGCGTTTTGGCTTAAAATTTTCGTGAACTTGCGCGACGGAATACATAAATATTAACTTTGCACTACGGAATATAGAAATATTCGTCGCGCAAAGACATTGCAGTAGCGGCAATTGAACCGCCAAAATTTCACGACCTTGCGCGACGCTGGCAACTATTGCGTCGCCCTAAACCCACTATACCCTAAACCCTAAACCCTGCCCACGAAAACCCTGAACCCCATCATCACATTGCGCGATGAAACAACTAAGGATTCGTCGCAATTTGTTTTGCGCGACGTCGGTTACCAGTCGCGCAATTTTTTGTATAAAATGTTGAACAAATTGTTTTGATGGCATACACATTCTACGAAACTAGTTTCAACGATCCAACCGTCAAACTTATTTGTTTATACTTAGAGATCGTATACACCAAAAATGGGAAGAAAAAAAAAAAGGTATAGAGATCAAGTAACGGGACAAAAGTTTTCGACGGTTATAAAGGAAAAATCACGATTTAACAGTCAATTTTACTCCAATTTCGATGATTTTTTACGGATACACTCCTTCACCCTATATGAATCCAATGACAGTATTTGATCTTCATTTCAAACTATTTACACTAGTGGATATCACAAAATCTTATGTTATACTTAATAAGATTATATATAAACTCTTAATAGTTAGTGACTATATTGTGTGGATGACATACGCATTCTACAAAACTTGTTTCATCGATCCAACCGTCAAACTTGTTTGTTTATACTTAGAGATCATATACGCCGAAAATCAAAAAAAAAAAACGTATATAGATCAGGTAACGGGACAAAAGATTTCAACGGTTATAAAGGAAAAATCACGATTTAACGGTCAATTTTACTCCAATTTCGATGATTTTTTACGGATATACTCGTTCACCCTATATTAATCCAATGACAGAATTTGATTTTCATTTCAAACTATTTATACTAGTGAATACTCCGTTTAAATTCTTAAGTGTTATGTATAGAAATATTTTTACAAAAATTAAATTGGTTTAAGCGACGAATGTAAATTTTTCGTCTGTATATAGTTTGCACGACAAATATTTGTCGTCGCGCAAACGTTCATGTGTCGAGCCTTCTATATTTCGTCGCGCAAAGGGCACTTCTATAATATTTCCGTAGACTTGTATTTTTTGGGAAATCAACCTTGCGAGACGAATGTCATCGTCGCGCAAAGCTTCATGTGACGACGGTGTCATTTGTTCGTCGCGCAAGGGGCACTTCGAAACTATTTCTTAACACTTGTATATTTAGTGGAAAATGTAACCTTGCGAGACGAAGTCTATCGTCGCGCAAACGTTCTTGTGAAGACTCCGTCATTGTGTCGTCGCGCAAGGGGCACTTCGAAACTATTTCCAAACACTTGTATTTTTTTTGGAAAATTAATCTTGCGAGACGAAGGATATCGTCGCGCAAATGACCCTGGCGCGACGCCTAAGATTATATTCGTCTCGCAAAGCGTTGTTTCTATTTTTTCAAACTATATTGATATTTAGTGTAAATATTTTTTCATACTATATTTGTATTTAGTGTACAAGCAAAAGATGATCACAACTTGTTTTAGGGGACGTGATAAAGCATATATTTATATGGTTTGGATATCATATATTTATATGATAAAGCATATTATTGTCATTTTTTTTATACTATATTTATATTTTTTCATACCATATTTGTATTTTTTTCATACCTTTATTCATTCGTCTTTGTATAGTAAACTACATGCATGTATGTGACGTTAATTAGGGGAAGTCACTCACACAAAGAGAAACATGTACATTTCATTTCAGCATATATTTATAAGGTTTTGATATAACAAGTACATTTCATTTCTTTACACTAACCCTATTAAATTACAAATAAATTACATTATTCATCAGATGAACTATAATAACCTTAGTTATCATCACTATCATCACTATCCGTCTCCCAATCCTCTTCCTCCTCCTCTTCCTCCTCCTCCTCCATAAGTACATCATCGTCATTGTTCGGGCCCATGGTTGGATCGTATCGCGGAAGATCACCGAGGTCAATTGTAATTGACTGCATTGGTATTTCTCTTGAAGACACTCCGTCAAGCTAAAATGGTTCTTGAACAACATTTGTATCTAGGAGTGTATGTGCATCATTTTCCATGGAAGAGTCTAAACGTTGGTCAACGTCGTTGTCAGATGGGTCTAGTTCTGGTATAGCATAAACGTTCCTCTGATCCATATGCTGAACAACTTTCCAATCGTTCCCCGCTTTAGGGTCATTTAGATACACAACTTGTTTTGCCATGTTTGCCAAAATGTAAGGGTCGTCATCATACCAAGTTCTGCTCATGTTCACAGATAGTAACCCATGATCGATTTTAATACTTCCCTACATATTTGGGTTCGTATCAAACCATCGACACTTAAACATGATCACTTGGTATCGATCTTTGTAAAGCAATTGCACGACAGTTGTGAGTTTGCCATAGAAATCAATGTTCGTACTTTCGCCTCCACCTGGAACATGGACACCGCTGTTTTGCGTACACAACTTGTCATCTCGTGCAGTCCCTACAAACTTAACGCCGTTAACATGGCAACCTGAGAACAATTCTGCTCGGAGTGGGCCGAATGCCAAGTTATATAACTCTTCACTGTAAGTGGGGGAATTCTCTGATTTCAACTTATTCACCTAATATTATAAATAAAAAAAACATTCATATGTCAATTTGGAAAAATGTAATAGAACAATATGTATATCAATTACAAAACACTTATAACTTACATATTCCAAAAACCATTGTGGAAACAATTCACGGTGTTTCTTGGAATACAAATGTGATGGATGTTCTCGCTTCATCATCTCTTCATGCTCATCTAAGTATGCCAATATCTCATCACAATTTTTCAATACGAACCAATGAGCTACCTCCATGTCATTTATGGAAAACGATTCTCCTCGTACAGGATCTCCAAAGGGTCGTGCGCTTTGGGCAAAAACAGAAAGTTGCTTATTCCTCAGACCTCCGTCATTATTGCGCTGAGGTCGATTGAAAGCTGTGTCTACATCCTTTAAATACATTCCACAGAAAGTAAGCACCTCATATTGAACCCAAGCCTCTACAATTGATCCTTCGGGCTTCGCTCTGTTGAGTACGCTTTTTTTCAGCTCTCCGAGTAGCCTACCAAAATAAAACGAAAAGATGCAAATTAGCAAGTAGGAAGCATGAGATAATGATGCTTACACAAATGATGATGATTATATACCTTTCTATTGGATACATCCAGCGATAGTTGACTGGACTAGCAAGCAATGCCTCTTCTGGTAAGTGAACCATCACGTGAATCATACTCGTGAAGAAAGCCGGAGGGAATATCACCTCAAACTTGCATAAGACTTGGAGAATGTCATGGCGCAACTGATCAATGTCTGTCTTTCGCAACGTTTTTGCCGTCAGTTGGGAAAAAAATCTGGACAATAATATGATTGGCTTGACTACATCTTCCGGCAATAGGTGTCGAATCCCCACAGGAAGTAGGCGTTGCATAAACACATGGCAGTCATGACTCTTTAGTACAGTAAATTTACCCCCGTCAACCCTCACGCAACGTGCGATATTAGAAGCATACCCGTCAGGAAACTTTACAGACGATACGAACTGTAGAAACTCTTTGTTGTCATTCGGTTTCATGCAAAAAAAATGCAAGATCCCGTATAGCTTTATCATTGCCCCTTTTCAGCCATAAACACTTTCGTATGCCCATTCTTTCCAAATCAAGATGAGCTTTTGTCGTGTCCTTTGTCTTGCCCTTGATATCTAGAATCGTTCCCATCAATGTGTCAAACACATTTTTCTCAACATGAATAACGTCGATATTGTGCCTCAATTTTAGTTTCGACCAATATGGGAGCTCAAAAAACATAGACTTGTGCGTCCAGTTCATATGTGTAGCAGGTCTGGTCCAACTAACTGTTTTCCCGAACGGAGCAAAATCCAAACGGTTAAGCTGTTCCAAAATCTGATCACCGGACCATTCTCTAGGTTTCGCGCGATGCTCTTTGTTCCCGTCGAACACCAAATCCTTCTCCCGCCACTCGTGGTCCCATGGCAACCATCTTCGATGCCCAAGGTAACACACTTTTCCAGCGTGCCAATCAGAAGTTACATCTTCCTTGCATACCCCACATAACTGCCGCCCGCAAATCGAACATCTTCCCAGTGGATTTATCGTACGTGCGCACCCCGTTTGTCCATAAATCTTTGAGCTCATCAACCAACGGCCTTAAGTACACATCGATTGACCTGCCAGGTTCCTCAGTTATCAAAACAGTCATCATCATGTACTCTTTTCTCATGCATTTCCAAGGCGGCAAATTATATGGGAATACAAAAATAGGCCAAGTGTTGTGGTGTTGGTTTAGAACCCTGTATGGATTGAATCCGTCAGTGGCAAGTCCCAACCTCACATTTCGGGGATCAGTAGCAAACTCGGGGAACGTTCGATCGAACTCTTTCCATGCCTCCCCATCTGCAGGATGCCGCATCACATCGTCGTCTACCCGTTTTTCCTTATGCCATCTCATGTCTGTTGCAGTATGCGTCGACATATACAATCGCTGCAACCTTGGTTTCAGGGGCAGATAACGCATGACTTTTTGTGGAATCTTACTCATTCTATTCTGAGAGGTCTGTTTGAACCTCGACTCATTGCATATAGGGCATGTATCCAACGTTTCATACTCTTTGTAGAATAACATGTTATTTTTGCACATGTGGATCTTTTCATAACCCAATCCAAGACCACTCAACATCTTCCGTGCCTGTCTGTGATCTTTCGGCAAACAATTATCCGTTGGAAGCATTTTCTTAAAAACCCCCAAAAAGTAATCGAAACACAAATTCGACATACGATACTTTATTTTTCCGTGCATTAGCTCCACAATCGCCGTCAGAACGGAAAAGCTCTCGCACCCCGGGTATAACTCTTGGTTAGCATTTCTTAACAGTTTTTCATACTGTTCAAACTCTGCACTATCCGTTGGTGTAGGCACATCATCTTCCCCTTGTTGCTGCTGGTCGATGCAAATGGAAAAGCATCATTTATAATATCCCTGACTTGTTCATTAGGATCCACAATGCGTTCAACATTGTCCACTCTTGTGGCCCTTGAAGACGAAGCGATGTCTAATTGTTCCCCGTGATGGTTCCAAGTGCTGTATGTCTCAATCACTCCATTCCTTACTAAATGAAATCGAACATGTTCAATTGTCTCCCACAACATGTTGTTACACCTCCTGCAAGAACACCGGATTCTAGTTGCACCCGGGTTGTGTGTCCGTGCAAAGTCAATAAAATCCTCGATTCCATCCAAGTATTCGTCTGCGCACTTATTCGGGTTCTGTATCCACCTCCTGCTCATCATTCCTGGAACCACAATCACAATACAACAATCATGTTGTATTCGTACAAAACCTTTCCTTATGCCTCCGGTAAGGGCCCTATCCCATTCGGAAATGCATAGTCATGTCACGTAATTTATAGCTACATGAGATTAGATTTCGACATGGATGAATTTCGGCAGCATCTCGGTACAGTTCTTGAGGTGTACCGTAGATATAAAATACCTACGTACCACCCGAAGAACGTACCGAGATGACACCGAAATCTCCACAATCGAAACCTAATCCTGTAGTTGTAAACTACGTGACATGACTATGCATTTCCAAACTGTCCAAAATATGGGACAATTCAAGAATTAATTGGACCGTAGTCGTGGTTTACCCACCCATGCGCAGTCCAACTAACCTCGAACGGGAACTAAGCTTTACAAAAAAAAAAAAAGTACGAAGTTAATTTCAATTAACTTCGTATATTAACGTACATGCATAATTTAACAATATATTATAAACATAATTTCATAAATAAATATAAACATAATGTAATAAATTTTATATTATAAAACAACGAAAATACCTTCTAAATCTTTCTCCACCAATCGCTAATCACATATAATATTCCTATACACAAGGAAATTAATGGCGTTAGTACGTATGAATTTACAGTAAAATTTTTACACTAACGACAAAAAATGCATACCCAATGACCTTACCAGAGGCGGAAGTAGCTCAACTCATAAACGAAATGAAAATGACGAGTTTTGTGGGCCGATACTGCTTGACACATACGGAAAAGAAGGCAGAGGCAAACTGCAAAATTTTTTGCAGTTTGCCTCTGCCATGGACGAACTGATCTATGTATAGGACGACGCTTTTGCGCAACGAATATATTATTCCGTCGCGCAAGATTTCTCCTTTGCGTGACGAAAAAAATTAGTTCCGTCGTACATAGTCTGTCGCGCAAACCACATTATCGTCGCGCAAAAGTTATTCCCCGGTCGCGCAAGGTGCTGTCGACATCGATTTTTTTGCGCGACGCCAAAGTATTATCCGTCTCTCAAACATTCGTCGCGCAAGATAAAAATATCGTCGCGTAAGTCTTTGCGCACTTTTTTCTTACGCGACGCCACTACTTCGCCGCAATGAACTATGCGCGACGGAAGTCTCGTTGCGCAACACGCTCGCGCGCAATTTTTTGGCTCCAAATACCACCAACAGTGGTTCGTTTTTCGCGCGTTTTTTTTTTTCGCGACAAATATTTTTATTTGTCACTCATAACATCTTTGCGCGATGATATATATTGTCGCGCAAAGTTCACCGCCAAACAAATTTTTCCGCGCGTTTTCCCAACGGCTTTATGCGACGAGACCTATTTTTGTCGCGCAAACACCGTTTGCGTAACGAATTATTTTGTCGCACAAATTTGCGCTACGCTTAGTTATTTCCGTCGCGCAAGAATGTTTTGTGCCACGAATTATCCGTCGTCGCGCAAAAGTCCGTCGCGCAAGGACTAAAATGTAGTAGTGTGTGTGTCCTCTTGCCAAACAGACCAGATTACCATTTTCTCTAAGTTCAATTTCAACCAATAAACCTTTTGAGTTAATTCATTGCGATATATGGGGTCCTCATCGATTACCCACTAGCTCAGGTGCTCGATATTTTTTGATTATCGTAGATGACTACTCACGTTTCACATGGTTGCTCCTCATGAATCTTAAATCTGAGACACAAGAAAAGATCAAAAAAAAATTTGCCTATGTTAAAACTCAATTTCATTGCGACATTCAACAGGTGCGTAGTGACAATGGTGCAAAATTCCTATCCATGCATTCTTTTTTTGCTCAAATGGGCACACTATGGCAACATTCTTGTTCACACTCCCCCCAACAAAATGGGGTTGTTGAGCGCAAACATCGCCATCTTCTCACTGTTGCCCGTGCTTTATGCTTTCATATGCTATGCATACTATTAAATTGCCTGCTAGTGTTTGCAATAGTCTTGATCGTTTACATAGGAACTTTTTCTGAGGAGATACTGAGAAAAAGGAGAAGGTCTATATATGTCAATTGAATTTGGTGTGTAGACCAAAGTGCAACGGTGGTTTGGGGTTTAAACGAACTACTAACATGAATAAAGTTCTTTTGGGTGGAAGCTTCATCTAAGGGATAAAAGGTTGTCGGCTCAAATTTATGAAGCTAAATACCTTCGAGGCCAATCTATTTTGGATCCTTCCTTACATTCCAGGCATGATTGCTCTTCAACTTGGAAGAGTGTTTTATATGGGACTGAGTTGCTAACTAAAGGTATGAGTTGGAGAATTGGAAAAGGGGATACAACTCATTTTTGGAAGGATCACTGGATATGTGATGAGACTTTAATGCAGCACTCTGGAGTTCTTGATATCAGAGATTTGGATTGCACAATTTCTAAAAAAAAAATTTCCTGAGATGGCTGGTAGGATGTGCCTAAACTTAGGAGTGTGGTTTCAGAGGAGTTGGTTCAGCAAATCATATGCTGCCCTGTGGGGTTTGGTAGTAGTATGCATGATACTCATATTTGGACATTAACTGCTGATGGTATCTTTCTATGAAATCAGCTTATAATTTGTTGTTTCAAGAGTATAGGGAGGTTGAGCCTTATTGGAAAGTGTTGTGGAAAATGAAAATTTCACCTACGCTGCAAATCTTTCTATAGCTTGTCTTTCAAGGTAAGGTGTTGTCAAATGATCAGAGATGGAAAAGACAGTTAACTGAGGATCCGTCTTGTGGTTTTTGTGGCTGGTCTTCTGAAACACTCCTACATATCCTTAGAGACTGTCCTCGAGCTAGAAAAGTGTGGCAAGCTGTATTGGAATCTGGTGCCAATCCTCACTTCTATTGTACTGATTGCAAGCCTTGGCTTTTGAGTAATGTTAGTTCTAAAGCTAAGTGGTGTTTTGATAGTTGTGACTGGAAAGTGGTGTTTGGTTTTACATGTTGGCTGATTTGGAAGCGGCGAAATCAACAAGTTTTTAATGGCTTGGAGGGTTTGCCTTTCAATTTTAAATAGAGTATATTTTTTTTAGTTGTGAGGGAATGGGTTCAGGCTTCTGTTTCTATTTGTCACAAGTTGTATCGTGTGCCAGTTTCTATTGCTTGGGAACCTCCTGGTTTGGGACAAAAGGGAGGGATTCGTAACACCTTTGGTGATTGGATTGGTGGGTTCTGGGCAAGGTAAGATATTGGAGGCTGAGATTTGGGGGTTGTTTTTTGGCTTTAAGCTTGCTAAGGATAAGGTATTTCTCATCTCCTAGTGGAAATGGATGTTGACGTGCCTGTGCATCTAATTCATAAAGTTGCTTCTATGCATTGTTACCCTTTGACTTCTTCGGTCACTGCCTATTGTGATCTCATGAATCAATTTGACAGTTGTGCTCTTCGACATATCCATAGAGAACGAAATGATGTGGTTGATGGTTTAGCAACTTGGAGCTATAATTTGGACTTAGGTGTGTTCTATTTTGATTTTGCTCCAGTTTGGTTGAGTTCGCGTCTTGTTGAGGACATGTTAGGTGTCACGCGAGGCAGATTGGTGGTTGCTGAGTCTGTTTAGGTTTCTGTTGCTGGGGCTTTCCCTCCTCTCATCTCTTCCCTCTGCACTCCTCCTCCCACTCTCTAAAAGCAGCATCTGTTTTCGGCAGAGCTCTCAGCGGCTCTACTAGCCTAGGGCAAGCTCAATGACTTTGGATTGATGGAGTCCTTGAAGTTATACTTCAGTTTCAATTGGTCACCTTAAAGAAAAATTTAAGAGAAATGTCACCTTAATTTTTCAAAATCCATGATTTGTCATCTGACTTTAACACAATCCAATTTTCCATCCATTTTTAAGGGTATTTTAGTCTTTTTCATTTTAAAGGGTATTTTAGAAATGGAAAAATCATTATAAAAAAAATTTATACATGGCCAGAGAGAGAGAAAAGAGGGGGGGGGGAACGAATCAATACCATTCTATACAAACGGATGAAAGGAGAACGAACAAAAATAACAAAGTAAGAAAGGAAAAAAATATTTTTGATGGATTATTTAACAAATTGATGGTTATTTATATAATATGGGATGAGTTTTGGGGTTGTATATATTATTATTCTATACACATGTCCACCAAATAAAGCTCAACAAGGATGGACCCTTATACTAACTAACCTGGGCTATAGCCCATGGTTTTTCATTTTCCAACACACCAAAATCAATCCCCCTTCATGCATAATTCTACACTGCACACAACTAAAATACCCTTAAAAATAGATGAAAAATTGGATGGTGTTAAAGTTAGATGACAAATCATGGATTTTGAAAAATTTAAGTGACATTTCTCTTAAATTTTTCTTTAAAGTGCAAATTGAAACTGAGGTATAAGTTCAGGTGACATTTCGACAATTATCCCTATAACGAATCAATACCATTCTATACAAACGGATGAAAGGAGAACGAACAAAAATAACAAAGTAAGAAAGGAAAAAAATATTTTTGATGGATTATTTAACAAATTGATGGTTATTTATATAATATGGGATGAGTTTTGGGGTTGTATATATTATTATTCTATACACATGTCCACCAAATAAAGCTCAACAAGGATGGACCCTTATACTAACTAACCTGGGCTATAGCCCATGGTTTTTCATTTTCCAACACACCAAAATCAATCCCCCTTCATGCATAATTCTACACTGCACACAAACTTACATGAGTCAGTCTATAGTGAGAGCCTTATAATCTCTTAATCGTTGGATTCAATTAGTTAGTTGTTAGATCAAATTGGTTAGTTTAATCCAACGGTTAAGAGATAGGATCTCATCTAAAGGTTTTAGATGAAGCCCTCACCATAGAATTCTCATAACGGTCATCACTTCACATATCCTAAGGTAAATTGAGTCCACCTTAATTTGAAAGCATGGATCCATCATTGGTTGTGAAATAAGGATATGAAGTATTAAAAGCTCTGAGGCAATTGATTTTTTGTTTCAAAACACTGGAAAAACTTCCCCACACACCATGGATGAGCATTCAAGACATCTAACAAACTGTTGTTTTTTAAATTCCTTGTGATAAGGTGATAGATAGAGAATAAAACCACCATGGTATATATATATACCACCATGGCTGCAATTTGCAAACCCTGTTTTCACGTGGCAAACCTATCCAGAAGGGTCCAAGTTAAGACATGGGCTTTCGCCATGTGTAATTTCTTCTACTTTCTTAGATCCTTTTAGATAGACCAAATATATCCCTTGGTTTCTTACCTTTCAAGGTACGTAGTGGCAAATCTTCTCCAATGGAAAAGAAAGTGGGTGGTGAAAACTTTCAGACCCGATTTGATTGGAAGAATGAATTATAGCTGATCAGATGCCCATATCAACAATTTTAGTTGTGTTCTACTTTTGGACAAGTCTTTTCATGTTTCCACTTGTAAAAGTATAGTTAGTGTCATCTCTTCCCTCTTGAAAAATATTGCAAAATTGGATATTAATGTGACAATTTTTTCGTATTCTTTCTCTTCTTTTTTATTCTTTTTTTTCTTTTCTTTTTTTAAACTAATTATAGTCATGCTATGTGATCATAGGGACTTTATTTGTATCCCTCTTTAATTAATCAACCCAATATCTAATTAACCCCTCGAGAAGAATGAAGCTAGTGAAATGAAGCGGATTAAATTGGGAGGGGAGACCTTTCCTTTATTACAATAATGTAAAAGCACGACATTCAATACACGATGGAAAATCTAAAAACTGTCATGGTTTTTAAAACGGGTGTTCTATAACCATGATGTTAGGGTTCCAAATACATTGATAAAAGTAACTTGTGTTGGTTTGATGTTAAGCGGCACGAAAATTGTCAATGTGAAGAGGGAACCGTTGTATATCTAAAACACGCTAAGAAAAAGAAGTAACTTAAAGTGTTTTCTCTCTATTTCAAAATTTTCACAGCCCGCACAAAAAATAGCTCTAAGTTTCAGAATTCCAGGTCATTTTGATAACTTTTTGGTCATTATAACATAATGTACCATTGTCATCTTTTTTATGTTATGCGTGGTGATGATGTATACCCCGACTCAGCTCAGCTTGCTAGTCATTCTATCTACTAGAGTTGCTCATCTTGTGCATGAATCTGATTGACAATGAAAGCTAGCTCATTTCCAAACCTAGCTAGCTTATCAATGAGAACCAATGGGTACCCTAGAGAAAGAAGGCGATAATTTTGATCGTGACTTGGAGAAGTATCCTTTTCAAAAGGAATGATAACAACTGATGGATGCCCTTGCACTTGAAACAGTACTTAATTATGGCAAAGATGTTTGTGTATCAAGCATGCTAAAATGGTAGGTGAATGATAGAATATTTGCTCACTTTGTCTCCCAGAACTTCTGAGAAAAGAGAGGTCTACATATATATATGATAATGGCTGTAACTTTCATGTCCTGGTTACCTCAATATTGGGTCATTGGATCTGCCCCAAACAAGTCCATTGCTAGGCAGGCATCACATGGATCAGCTGCTAATGCAACTGATGTGGCAAGACAATGACATGACAATAATAAATCTTTCTAGTGTGGAAATTGAAGACTATATGGTCATCCAATAAACCCTAGCTAGGAACTCTTTGACAGCTAGGGCATGCGTGCTCCTAAATCTTTTTGCTTAGGATCTGGATTTTCTTTTTCTTTTTGCCCTAGTCCTCCTTAACTTCAAATTCATGGAGCATTGGTGCCATATGCTTGAATTATAGTTTTGTTTTCACGAATCATCGGTCCCCAAAGTCTAACTCTCTCCAAGGTTGATGAATTTGGAGAATCTTGAAGCAGAAAAAGAAAGAAGAAAAAAAAACCGAAAGCAAAAAAGAAAAACGCGCCCCTAGACAAACCTTACCTAAATGTAGAAGCACACGTAGGAAAGCTAAATGTTTCCTTTTGGTTGTTCCAAATTTTCGAACAGAACGGCAAAACAAGTCGTTCCCTATTGTGCACTAGAGATGATACCTAAACAGAAGAAACCAAAATTCCCTGACACCTTTGACTTTCTAATTCACATTTTAGTACGAAAAGTTATAGGTTTATTTTTTGGGTGAACAAAAAAGTTATAGTTGCAACTTGCAACTTACAAGCACATGTATTATAGTCGTGTACTACTCTATGATCACATAGCCTCTTATCCAAAGCAAGAGAAAACTAGGCTTTGTCCAACAACAACAAAAAGAGGAGAGAAAACTAGACTAGCTATAGCTAACTCTTTCTGTATTTTTTTTTCTTATCAAATAACAACTGAATTAGATAACTTTCAACTAGACAACTAAGATATCTAGAAGACATTCAAATCACCAAACCCAAAAGGGTAACTAAACTGACAAACTAAAAAAAACCCAAACTAAAATAGGCACACCAACAACTACTTGCCCACATTACTACAATTAAGCTTAATCTCAATTAACTACAAACCCAAAATCACCAAAACCCTAAAATAACACATGAGCATGAATGAACCCTACTGCCACCACCATTGCATCTAGCCTTAAAGCAAATGCAAAACCTCTTACGGGTCTAGGAAAAACAAGGTTTCCAATGATCCCACTGCGCATAATAGCGAACAACTATGCCAATCGAACAAACATGGCAAAAACCATTTTGGTTTCAAATGCGAGGTATAATTAAATTTAGAGAATATGAGAAGTTGTAGAGAGGCAATTTTGGGAGAATGATTTGATTGAGGAATTAGCTCAAAAGAGGTGATGGGAACTTCAAACTAAACATGGCTTAGAAGAATTTGTCATAAAGGACTTATTATTCAAAATGCCCTAGTGGACTTATTCACTAACCTAAAAGAAAAAAGAAAGAATAGAGGGGAGGGGAGAATGGGAAGGGAGGCAAGGGGAGGGAATGGCAATGACGCTTCTTCCTCCTCCCTCCTATATTGAGTTTTTTGTTTTGGAACTCAGAGATAGAGCGCAGCTAGGATTTTTTCTACAACTCTTTTCGTATTTTAATAATAGAGAAATTTGCATAAACATCACCTAGAATATTACAGGTATGTGCATTTGTTACCCAATGATTTTTTTTTTAGGGAAAAGTCATTTTTGGTCCATGTAGTTTGTTGGATTTCACAATTTGGTCCCTATAGTTTTAATTCTAGCGATTTAACCTCAATAATTTAATATCCATTGCAATTTGGGACGCCTCCAAATTTCCGTCCAATTCATCAAAAACTTCGTCCAAAATTCCCCTCCACATAATAGACAAGTACATGTGTCATTGAGTTGCGATTAATATCAAACTACAGGAGTCAAATTGTTAAACCACATGAACCAAAGCAGAAAACTCTGACAAACTACTAGGACTAAACATAACAATTTACCACCTCCATCTAATTCGATTCAAATTCTGTTAAATAACTATTATTCATTTTTACCTCTCACACTAATTATCATTATCAAATTAGAACTAACAGACAAAATGAAACATTGGCAAAGCTATAAACGAGATGATGATTGGCCCAGAAACATATCGTGTTGCCGCATTGGTTTTGGATCTATTATAATTAAGTATTACCGTACAGAATGACAATGGATGATGACATTCTGTAAACACAATCGGACTATAGGTATTACGGTTCCCTAATGATCATTAATATTATAATCTATAAAATTGCAATTTGCTTAAAGTTTTCCTTCGATTATCATGTGTACAATAATATTAAAGAATCGATCTGATGGAATATATAGTGCAAGCAACATGGATTTGAAGCAAAAGTTGGTGCAGTTGGTCATGCATAAAAAGCAGGCTTGATGATTGTGTTGGATTTTTTAAAAATAAAAATAAAAAATAAAAACTGTCTCACTAATGGTATTTGGCATCATTCTTCCTCTTGATAATAATGAATAAAATAATACAAAATGACACCAATAATATGGACCAAAATCAAATTTGGTTTCAACTGGTTGAGCACATAGTAGGATAAATGTAGACTTATTAGGAGTTGTGCATTTATCCGAACTTTGGAATCCCTAGCGAAGATATTATTTCAAGGATAAGAAATATTATTAAACCTCAAAATAATGGCATCCAAAGGTTTTTCGCAAATTACTGCTCTGTCTCTGAAAAGCTAATTGACAAATATATATATATATATAGTTCCATTGGAAAGTTGTGATGTTTAAAGTTTTTAATACGTTTGAAACAAAGATCCTTTCTCTTTTTCAACCCATGACATCGAAGGAAAAGCCCCTTGCTCAGGGATATGTAGACTACCTACTCAATTAGCCAAGGACGACTTTGCTTTCTAAAGAATATATATTTTACACACAATCACTGAATGGAGTCCATCACATAAAAAAAAAGCGAGAGAGAGAGAGAGGAATAAATGGAGAGTCCATCAATACTTCATTAGCATTTCCATCCCAATTACATTTCAGAAATCATTAGCTATGTCTATTCCTTCTCTGACCAACTTCCTCATATTGCTTGAAATTTTATTTTATTTTTTGCCAAATTTAGGAAATGAGAGGGGGATTTTCTCACAGACACTATGAAGTGCTATTAGAATTCGAACTTGAGATCACTGTTATTCAAATTAATGTCATTTTTCACTGAATACACCCCATTGGGCTATTGCTTCAATATTTTAAGTAATAGAAAAGCATATTAGAATAAAGAAGGGTTTTCACAAAAAAGTTTTGAGAGACAAATAGACATGACAAAAGTGGAATGTAAATGAGAGGGGGAACATGATAACAATAATGAGGTTGGTTTCTACTCTCTAACATTTAGGACCATAGATACCTTTGTACTCGAGGCCACCCTACTCCTACTTTTGCAGCATGATGATGCAGAGGACCAATTTAGATATGACGTGGTAGCTCCCCATTTTGTTGTTGCCCCAAGTGCCTGCACACTCAACCCAAATGCTCATTCGATAATTTTTCCCCTACAGTTTAGCCAATTAAAAAGGCACTTAGATATGCTCTTTGATATGGTTGTCTAGGGTTTATAATATTATTAAGGCTGGCCTAACATGTTTTTTGTTTTAAGCATGGTTGGTCTCCTGGTTACTAGTTTAATACATGGACGTGGAATTGCTTGGTTAATATTTTAGTTTTTAGATAGATTTTGTGAGGTGAATCTCAAGACCAAATCAATAGGTATTTGGAAATTTTTTGCTTCATTCCTCCTATTTGGTAGGCAAAGAAATGCAGTCCATAATCACCATACTGATAACAACCGACCTCACTTTATTGGCAAAGCAATAAAAGTATACTTCATGATGGAAAAGTTGAAAGTGATATATTTTGAGCTCGAATGCAAGAGGCTAGGGTTGAGGTTGAATACTTTTTGGTACGACTAGAAATATCGAGGAGATCACATTTTAATATTATTATTTATTTGCAGTTTAATAATATAACATATTAAACAATCTCAATAATAAAATATTCTTGCATATATATGCCAAAATTTTCCCGAATTTTAAGACTGTCATTCCAGCACAAAAGTGTGTATGTTTTTTTTTTTCCTTTCCCTTCTATCTCCATGTTTCTAAATTTGTGAGGCTTTTGTAGTTCCATTAGTACCATATTAGTCTTTAGCATGAGAAAGACTTTCATGAAACAGAGATAGCACTATTTTGTTATCGTCTATCAATAACGCTATGATACACACGATAACACTTCCATATGACATAGTATTATTGACCGGGATAGCAAAATAGTGCTATCCCCGTTGCAACTAAGTTTTTCTCCTTTAGCACATAAGGGAAAATATATCCGTTTTATAATATCTCAAATTGATCTCTGGGTAAACCATAAAAATTTCATTTAATGGCAACTTCGTAGTCGGGAGCATGCACATATATCATTATTAATAATCGAACCTCTTTTATCTAAAGTAAGATTAGGAGGTTTCAAGTAATAAAATCTGCTAATCCAAACGTTACAAACTGATATAAAGGAAAATGTGGGGAAAGATAAGACCTGCTACAAATTGATAGACTTCTCAAAAAAGCTGCCAAAAACATATATAGGCGTACAACTAATAAACAACAAAAAGCAAAGTGAGCAATAATTCCATAATATAGTTTTCTTTTTCTTTTTTGGGTTGAATATGTAAAGGAAGGTTAAAATTTACCAACTGCTGTTACCTAACTTTTGCTGGTGGGTGGGGGAGAGCGTTGGGATCGATGCTGGAATCTAGGGCTAATAGAGTAGCCAGTAATTGGCCTAAAAACGAAAAAGATATCTATTTTACCATGAGAAAAAAGCAATTGATGATTTGATATTGAAATTGACACCGTCAAAGCATGTCTAATTGGAACTGCTATTTTTCTTTTTTAGAGCATCTCCAAGGGAGATGTCAAATACCAAACATTAAATTTAAATTTGATGGCTGATGTGGCAATTTGACATCTTACACAGCTTTACACTCCACCCGATATGTCAAATTAAATTATTATTTTATTACATTTTAGTGTTGATTTTTTTTTAATTAAAAAGAATAGAAAAGAAAAAAATAATAAAATTTTCATTTGACATCTTGCTTTTGGGATGTCAAAAATAACATCTCAATCTTCAGCCTTCATTCCACATCAGCTTTGACACATCGGTTGGAGTGTGTGAGATGTTATTTCTAGCTGTTAAATGTCTATGTGGCACTTTTGACATATCGGTTAGAGATGCTCTTAGTGCTAATATAAACTTTTGGCAAATACACTGGTGGTATGTGTTCTTAGTCATTGCACATTTTCCTTCGAGGAAAATATACTTGCTTCCTCCCGGAACTTTTACTTTCTTATCAATTGCAGTTTGACAAGTGTGTAGAAATGGGTAAATTACTCAAATGGTTCCTAAACTTGTACGCGATTTACATTTTGGGGCCTCAATTAAATTATTCGTTCAAATGGTCCATCAACTCTATATTAATCACTCCATTGGTCCTACAGTCTAATTTTCTGTTAGATTTAACCAAATTTTAGGGTAAATAATGACCAATTTGCCCTCATATTTAATGGAAATATTGATAGAATGTAACAGTAGGACCATTGGAGCGAATAATATAGAGTTGATGGACCATTTGAATGAATAATTTAATTGAGGCCCCAAAATGTAAATCGCGTACAAGTTTGGAGACCATTTGAGTAATTAACCCATGTAGAAATTTTCCGTTTTATATATTTTAAATGAATTATTTTTTTATGTGTCAAATCGTGATTTATAAAAAAGAGTAATGTCTTCTTAGAGAGAAAGAGACAAACAATTTTCTTTCTTTGATGCGCAAGTGATAAGTTCTATATGTTTTTAGGGTTTAGGGTAATCCGACCAAAAAAAAGAGTGATAAGTTCTATATGTTGTTTCATCATGTCGCCTGCAAACTAATAGGTCCCATATGGTTTTTCTATTTTCAAATACAAAAGTTATATTGACACCAAATGCTATGCTTGTCCCCTGCTTGGCACGAGAAAAGACATGCTATATTTGTTATAGGTCAAATTTAGATTAGGAAGCAAATTAAGGCACCAATCAAATGAGAACCAATGAGTTTTGGGGCCAAAAATCTTTTTCAAAAACGTAAATTTCTTTTGACTCTTCAAATGTTTGCTAATGGTTCTAAATATTGTTTGTTTTTTTCCTTTGGTGCATGCGCCGCAGTTTCATATTAGCGTCGCTAATGTATAGCTACAATGGACTTCAAGATTTATAAAGAGAGCTTTTTTTTTTTTTGAAAAGAGACAATAGTGTTCATTAGAACGTAAAAGAACGATACAGGAGATGGCCAAGAAGGCCACCCAACCGAAACAAAGAAAAGAAAGACCTACACTACATGGCTACCGCTTTCCAGTCTAGATGGATAAGCTGATAGCTAATCTCCCTAAACTCTGCTGTAACAGAAGCCCATAGTGATGCCCAGACACGGATACGGTCCCATAACTGCTCAATGTCCTCCCCGACCACATTCTCGAAAATTCTCCTGTTCCTTTCCCCCCAAATTACCCAGAAAATGGCCATCAAAGCGCAATTTCCCAGCACTGAGCCCTTCCTCCTGCCATCAAAGAATTTCAGCCTAGTTACAAGCAACGCTTTGCAAGTTTAGGGTTTTCAAAGCATAGAGACCCTAAGCTCTTCGATTCAAACATTAGAAAACTTATGTTATTATTATGCGATCACCATTACGTTTAGTATACATAATCATGACCTTTCGAACAATTAAATGACGTTTTAGCCTCAAACGCCTAGTTTCTGAACTTTTTGAAAGGAAAATGAAACTCTAACTATATATGTTGAAAGAACAGTTATTTGTATTACCTAAATTTAAATTGCCCTATGTATTTTCCGTAACATGTTTCTGATTTAAGAATAATTTCACATCTCACGAAGAGGCTTGCAGATGACAAATTGCCACGCTTATATCCATACAATGGCAATATGACTCTACTTTTGGCATTAGTCCTTTTAGCAGATTTTGGGTCCTTTACCACGACAAGCAAAACTCTTGCAGTAAAATTATTGTGTCATTGAACCGACTGTTTCTTTTTCTTTCATTGACCGAAAAAAAAAAATTGTTATTCTTTCTGATATACGTGCACACGCACTGTCGTGTAGCTGCAATCTTTTGGCCAAGGCCTGCAAAGCAAAATACTTATGCCAGAAGGGAATTAATAAGGGAAAGAAGTCATAAAAGAACTCCAATGAATATACCATAACCATTTCAAGAATTCAAGTCGAAAATACAAAGTAGAAGAAAATATGTATGCCTGAAGAATTCTATGTCGCCCTTGCTTTCCTTTTTTTTTTTTTTTTTGGATACAAGCCATATTGCATGAAGGGGGCATCGAATCTTTTTTTTTTTTTTTTTTTGTTCGAATGATATGATATAACCTCACCCAAAACGAGGAGGATAGAAATACAACAACACATAGCAACTCAGTAAGGAAGCTCATAGGAACGAACTAATCTGCAATATCACATGGACACATGGACAACAAAACTATCCCAGATAATGATACCACTAGATAAACAAAATTAAATTCGACAAAACTAGTTGTACTAAACCAGTATAACACCCAATTGAAAAAAAAAACATAAACAGACACAACAGGAAAACATAACCACCACATATTTGCACCATAATTTGGGTAACTCTCAAAAGAGCCCAAAGCCTGAATGAAACATGAAGGAAGGAGGTGGTGCAAGCAACCGAGCTGTAGTTGTACTGTAGCTGCACATCTTCCAAAATGTTCGCGAGAAATTTCTTTTCGGATTAGCCATTGTAACCAAGAGATGAAGCCAGATCGAGAGGGGAGAGAGAGTCTAAGTAATAGCCGACATCAACTGAGAAACTTCATCGCCATCCAATTCGAAATAATTGATACACCTAAAAGAAAACAGCAACCAATTGGAGGACGGCCAAGGGACAACACTGAGAGGATTGGAATGATGGAGATCTAGGGGAACTAGCAAGAATGGAGGCATGAAGCCTTAGATTCGAGCAAGAAAACTCGATCAATTCACCAAATCTCAAGAAGAAGAGAGCTTCGGACCCAACAAAATGGGTGAAGCGAAATGCTCCGAGAGGAACCTAGAAAGATACTCAAAACAGGGGAGAAGGGAGGGGTCGTGACCTCCTCTCCCTCAGTGAGGTGAAATGGCGCTAAAAGGCTCTCTCAAAAGCTAGGGTTTTTAGAGGGAATCGAATCTAGGACCTCCGATGAAGGGGTAAATGCTCTTAACCACTTCAGCTACAAGCCCCTTGCCCTTTGCTATCCTTTTTGTTTACAAATTGAGGACTATATATACAGTCCCCTTCTATTGAGGGTCCCTCAAATAAGGACACCCTTTAGGGTCCCCTACGATATTTTTTTTCAACGATCCAAACCATCTATTTTTTAAGTCTACATTCATAAATCATTCTTGCAAAAAATTAGACAAATCGAAAACCGTTTCGACATCCAATTGTGCCCTACAAAATCAATGAACACGGTGCTTCAAGAAAATACTAAAATTTCAATAATCTAATTGAGTGATCAAATGATATCGATTCAAGTGATTTTTTGTAGAGATGATCTTTGAATGAATATCTACAAAATAGACGGATTGGATTAGTAAAATACAATACGGAGTGGGCTCTACAAGACTGTCCCTCAAATACTTATTTGAGGGATCCCTCAATAGAAGCTCTATATATATATATATATATATATGGAACCAAAGTTCCAACTTCCAACAAGCAATTATAGATATGTTTCATAGTTATAACTTGCAATTGCAGTTATCTTATCTGTGTTTGTCCTAACAAGCACCAAGTATAGGACTATTAAGACCCAATTTTTGCAAAGGTGGTTTTGGGGGACAAAGGATAACTTTATCTATTAGGCATGGTCTGGTCCTTAATTACACACCATAAGCTCAGTATGAAATTCGACTCTTACAGGCCGACACAAGTAAACAACACACATTCTACCAAAAAAATACTAAATTATACACGACTGACCCAATAATTGGGACAATGTCACAAGTTGATCGCTATTGGTTTTGTTATCTATAATCACTTTTTTTTAAAAAGAGGCAATAGTTACCATTATTTGATGACATTTGGTACTGTTGTGGGGGTTACTAAAGGCTTTAGTCACTAAAAAAAGCAAACAATGTGACTGAAAGGTGACTAATGCCTTTTGTCACGGCCACAGATGTCAGCAAATAATAGTGACTGTTGCCATTTTTTTACTAGTGAATTTTTGAGTTCTGCTTCTGAATAACAAGCTCTATCCATTGAGCATTATAAGACGTTTGCCCGACAAGAAAAGCAGATGAAAGTAAAGAAAAAAAAAGAAACCGATCTTTACAGAAAGCAAAGAAAAAGAAAGAAAGAAATGACAAGAACTTTAGACAAGCTAGCTAGTCTCCCTTGAATTATTTACACTTTGAAAAAATATGTTTAAATACACAGCCAGAAGTAAGTGTTGTCTTAGACATTTATAAGCTCACTAGATTAAACATAAAGAAAAATTAGAATGCAGCCTAGGGTTTTTACGAACTCTCTCTTTGCCATATCCTACTAGGGAGTAGGAAGGTGATGGTTTTGGACCAACTTCTTCTGTCACTTACATTTTTTTTGGAAACTCTTGGATTGGAAAAATTCCTCTTTCTGTATGTAGTATACTAGGGCTATGTGCGTGGGACTAGGGAGACATTCCCTTTCCTCGCATCACATGCTTTTCTTATATATCTTTTCACTTTCCCTAGCTTTTCCTATGAGAGCCAAGATTTTTTGATCGGATGATGAGCCAAGATTACCTCATGTGGGTCCATTTAAGATGGTTGAGATGACTGAACTAAACACATCGCCAAATTTGTGGACCTCGCATTCTCTGATTATTTGTGGTGTATGTGAGCTTAGCATTTTCAATTTTTAAAGCTTTTTTCCACTTAGTTGGAATATATTTTAAGTTCGACTCACATGAATACGACGATAATATATACTCATGTTTTGTTTGATACTTGTGGCTAGCCTCATTGTGGTGACATGGCTTTATTATGGATCGATGCATTGACCCATTGAATATCTTTGTAAATATTCTAACGTTTGTAACACACAAGAAATGTTTTAAGAGCCAATTGACCCTAAGGCATGCCCTCGATTGGCTTTTCTCACTTTCCTTTATCAAATTGTTGTTCACTAAACCCAATTGGATGGGGGAGATGATGGTTATTATTTCTTGATTCAAAACTTAGTCACAATTTCTTATCAAACCTCATAATCTTAGCTAAGATATAATAAATTTCATTACGAAATTTGCACTTTAAAAGATATATGCAAGAAATTATTATTTAGAGCTAACTTGCAAAGCGAATAGGGCCCTCCATCACAATTGACTGTCCATATCGGTTGGCTTATATGTGCTCTCATCGAATCTAGCTAGGGTTAGGGTTAATCTCTACCTCCTTGAGACTATAAGGTTACCTTTATAGACATGAATTATTCAAATACGCACCATGTGTAGCTTAATACAACACAAATCATTTTTTTAGACTTTACAATGTAATTTCATGATCTTATATAATCTCATTCGTTTACAAAAAAAATATCAACTAAATTAGAAATGAATAAATCATCTAACTCTTCAAACCCCCAAAAACAAAAAAGGAAATTTTGCATAAATACCACCTGAACTTCTAGGCATGCACACCATTATCACATGAACTTTTGATTTTGATTTTTAAACACTTGAACTATGTAAAGTGTTGCAATCAACCACTTACGTCTAACTCCATTAAAATTTTTATTACGTTCACCAATTCAATATAGCTAAAAATAATTTTGTTTTTTAAAAAGTTAACCTCCATATCTCTCTCTCTTCTCTCTACCCCATCTTTCTTTCTTCCACGCCTCCGTATCTCTCTCTCATCTCTACCCAATCTTTCTTTCTTCCACGTAATATCAAATTTCAATGCTCCAATTGATCTTGTTGCCTTCCTGCATTGCATTTCATGTCTTGCAATAATTATTCAAAGGCTTATCCATCATTTCAATGAAAGTTTTGCATCCATAAAATTCAAAAAATTTAGAATGAAAAAAGTTAACATCCTGCAATTACTCTTTCTCTCGCCCACCATCGAGCAAATTCAAAAAAATTTACATCAAAAATTAGAATTCAAATTTTGTAACTTCTTTTTTTTCTTTCCTGTTTTTTTAAACAATTATTTTAGTTATAATTAATTAACAAAAATACCCTTAAATTTTAACAGAGTTAGATGTAGATGGCGGATTGCAACACTTTACAAAGTCTAAATGGTTAAAATTAAAAATTAAAAGTTCAGGTGATAATAAAGCACATGCCTAAAAGTTCAGATGGTATTTAAGTAAATTTCCCAAAAAATAACATCTAATTCTAATCGAATAAATAGACAAACAATCGATTTTATTAAAATACCAAATGCCTCATTGATTTGTGATACTGATGACTTTTTGTAGAAATGATCATTGGAAGGAACCTAACAAACATGAACAATTCAAGAAATTGTACGCACCAAATCAAGTATTAAAATGAATCATATAGCACTATGTTTACTGTGTTCAAAGATTTTCAACAATAAATTATAAATTTCTAGATAAATAACATTTAATAATATCAAACAATCCTCTTCAATTGTAGAGTAATATAATAATATTGAAGAAGAAAATATATATATCTATATATATATATATATATATATATATATATATATTGGGGAATAATATTAGGGATGTCATAGTGCTGGGATCTATGACGCCAATCAGTTGTTCGTTGATGCCTTTTGTAGTGTCCCCTCCATTCAAACTGTCGTACTCGTCATCCCCAATGCCCACTTTCCATTCCTTCAGCACACACAGCCCAAAGCATCCCAGGCCCCTACATGCCACCAACATAATGATACTTGAATACTTCTATGACCAATAAATCTACATAGCTTTCCTGAGATAGTGCCATTAAAAATATTTTAAAAAATATAGAATCATTTGGAAAACAATAATTCAAATGAGCATATGGAACACAATTTGAATCCACAAACATCAACTAATTTTTCAGTGTGATCGTAAATTGTTGCGTGACGTTATCAATTCACTCCTGTTAAACTGCCACGCCTCCTCGAGGATGAAATTAAGTCAGCTTCGTATACCTAGTGGCTTTAAATGGGTCTTGGTCTTCTTTAGAAATGTGAATGTATTTTTTGCTAGTATGTTATGTTCCCATTAGATTTTCGTGAAACATGCATACATGACGTCTATTGGTCCTTGCAGTGCCAAAGTCAATTCCAAGAGACAAGTTTTTCTTGACCCCTCGTGAAAATCACATGTAACAGGACCCACATGAGTCCATGTCATAGTCATGGCTACATGTGTTTCAAATTTGTCAAGCTCAAGGCCAAAAATCAAAGACTGTTAAGTACACATTTTTCTCCCTTCCAAAAATTAATCATAATAACAATTAAACTAATATCAATTGCATATATTATCAGTACATTATCATGAGTAATGGATGGAGAGGCCTAACATCTTGTATAATTAATTGCACAACTTTTCTGACTCGATGATAGATTCACGCACTCGACATTTCTCTCCACTTTATTGAAAGAGGTCCCGAATAAAATCCGTACCCTGTACGCATTTTTCTCACACACACACATCGAGGTGATTAATTACAAACACACCCGTGGAGATGGTCCATCCCATTCATATACAATATAATTATCTCTCAAAGTGTAAAAACAAGCTTTGGGTTGGTTTGGTTTGAACTAGCTCACGAGATTATGAAAGAGAGGACACAATGGAGAAAACAGCCAAAACCACACACAACATGCACTTTCTGAAAGATAAAACGCTACAGTGGGACCCCACTTTCTATCCGACTCCCCTGACACTAAGCTGAAGCAGCATGCAGCAAACTGTGTGGGGGCTTCCCGCGGATCGCTCTCCGATCAGGAAAAATTGATCCCTGTGGCATACGTGTCGCCTGACACACTTGTATTCATTCATATGTATAAAACTGGTACATTTATGCAGTGATATGTACTCAGAACAAGTTAATAATAATAATAATGACATTTAAGTCGTGACATCCTCCATGGACCGTGCCCTTTTATAGTTTTATTTGAGGTCCTCGTGTACAATTTTTACTTTAAGTGGTAGTAGCCTCATTCGTAGAAGTAACCGGTTTTGATCAACGGCACGGATTTCTACTTAACATAATCATGGTTGTAATTGTTAAACCGACAAGTTCATCTTTTCTTAATAGGGTAGAGATTAATCGTAATGATTTAGTTTTCTCATTACGCACGAATTTGTATTGAAGAAGTTCTTATAACCGAAGTAAAGTACACAAAGATATGTGAAATTGGAAAAGAAAAGAGGAAGGGTGTTTGGTACATGGTATTAATCTACAATACATAGGGTGTTGTCATATTTTATTTATATTTCCTCAACATTTTGTTGATTATTGGTTGATTTTGGCATGCTTGACAATGTGCCAGATATTATAGATTGGTATACCCAAAATCAGCCTATCACTTTCGCTTTCTTTGTGATATTCATCTCCTCAAATTTGGAACCCAAAATAGGAAAAAGAAGATCGTAACACACACCAAATAAAAACTAGCATAGTCTCTACAGTACAAAGTTATTGAGTTTGTGTTTTGACTATGCCGCCTAAAACCTCCCCTTTAAATTCTCTTCTCTACCTCTCATTTTTCTTAGCCTCCTCTACACCTCTCCTTTTGCTTTGCCTCACAAAAATCAGCAAGAGCACCTCTCTCTCTCTCTCTCTCTCTCTCTCTCTGAGAAAATCCTCAAAATACTTGCAACATGGGTTCACCTATGTACAGCTTCCACAACCAGAACAACATTCTCTACCTCAAACTTTTCTTCATCTTATTATTCATGGGTTGCATACCAGATAGAACAACCAACCTTCCTTCCAATCAACTCCTTGCCACACCAACAATTTCACCTCCCTCTCTTAATCTTACTTCGGCTTTGGAGACACTAAGCCTAGATGGTTACTTTACTTTTAAAAACAACCATCATGCAGCAAAGGACTTTGGCAACACATTTCAATCCCTCCCATTAGCAGTCCTGCATCCAAAATCAGTTTCTGATATCTCCTCCACAATAAAACTTATATTTGAACTGGGTTCTGCTTCAGATGTTACAGTTGCTGCCAGAGGCCATGGCCACTCTCTTCAAGGTCAAGCTCAAGCCCATGGAGGTTTGGTCATCAACATGGAGTCACTCAAAGCACAACAAATGCAGGTTCACATTGGAGAGCAGCCTTATGTGGATGTTTCAGGTGGTGAGCTGTGGATAAATATTCTGCATGAGACTCTTAAACATGGGTTGTCACCAAAATCTTGGACTGATTACCTTCACCTCACCGTCGGCGGGACTTTATCATATGCCGGGATCAGCGGTCAGGCTTTCCGGCACGGACCACAAATCAATAACGTCTACCAGCTGGAGGTTGTCACAGGTATGTTCACACAGTACAGAATTGCTTGAAATTGCAGAGCAACAACAAAAACACATAGCACTCATCATGTCAGAAAAAGATAAGGGTATTTTGGTGATCTACCTACTCTCTTTTTTTAAGTAAAAAAAAAAAAAAAATCATACAAGCTGGGGGAGGGGTTTTTTCTCACACACACTAAGAAGGTGCCATGGAGATTCGAACCTGAGACCACTAGTCTGCAAGTCAAGGCTCTTTCCACTTGGCTAGACCCGGTTGGCCTTTGTTTTTTCTTCTAGCACTATACTCCTTCATACATCATAAAATATGTTGATTTTATATAATCTTACTCATTTGAAACAATTTCTTTTAGCTATGCGACAAAAAGGCGCCAGTAATATAAATTTGAAGTTCTGTTGCAGGACAAGGAGAAGTAATTACCTGTTCAGAGAACAACAGTCCAGACCTTTTTTATGGTGTCCTTGGAGGGCTTGGACAGTTTGGCATCATCACACAGGCCAGAATCTCTCTTGAACCAGCACCAAAGATGGTAAAAAATACACTCCAGTTCAAAAGAAGGTACATTACAATCCAAGAGTACATATATTCTAAATTTATAATACATAGTTTATTTATTTTTCCAGGTGAAATGGATCAGAGTGTTATATTCAGACTTCTCATCATTTTCCAAGGACCAAGAGTTTCTCATATCATCTGAAAATTCATTTGACTATATTGAAGGATTTGTAATAATTAATAGAACAGGTCTTCTTAATAACTGGAGATCTTCCTTCAATCCTAAAGATCCAATGCAAGCCAGCAAATTCAATTCAGATGGAAGAACACTCTACTGCCTAGAAATGGCCAAATACTTTAACCCCAATGAAACTGATGTCATGGATCAGGTGAGACTTTCATGGAAATGAAAAATATCCTCCTTATTTCTTCGATGATAGAAAATACAATATTCATCACTTGGTAAAGTCCTCATTGCAAACCTTTGTGTATGCAGAGAACTGAAAGCTTACTGTTACTTTTGCATTACATCCCATCCACCCTCTTCCTGTCCGAAGTTTCCTATGTCGAATTCCTAGATAGAGTGCATTTGTCCGAGCTAAAACTCCGAACGAAAGGATTGTGGGAAGTTCCCCACCCGTGGATGAACCTTCTCATCCCTAAAAGCAAGATACATGACTTTGCTGATGAGATCTTTGGCAACATTCTCACAGACAATATCAATGGTCCTATCCTTATGTACCCTGTCAACAAAACCAAGTAACTATTCTACAATTTTATGACTTCTTCTTTAAAAGTCTCAAATTTTCCATCTTCTCAACCTTAATTCCTTTATTGTGTTACAGGTGGAACAACAACACATCATTGGTTACCCCAGATGAAGATGTCTTCTACTTAGTGGCATTCCTATCCTCTGCAGTGCCATCTTCCAAAGGAACAGATGGCCTAGATCAAATTTTAATACAAAACAGAAGAATTCTAGAGTTTTGTGATAGAGCCCAGCTTGGTATCAAGCAATATCTACCCTATTACAGAACCCAACAAGAGTGGAAAGCTCATTTCGGCCCTCGATGGCAAGCTTTCATACAGAGGAAGTCTTCTTATGACCCTTTGGCAATCCTTGCCCCCGGGCAGAGGATCTTCCAGAAGGCAATACCCATCTTATGACACTGGCAATTTAAAAGAGCCACACAGGAAGTGCCTCACATATCCAGAGCCAATAATCCCCGAAACTACAGTATAGTCATGGCAATTAAATTAACATGTCCTTGGATTTCCAGTTGCATAGTAAGCAAAATAGGGCCCCTTTGGGTTTTCTGATAAATTTTGTTCAAACTTATAAGCATCAAATACAAAACCAGTGCATGTTGTAAATAGATTTAGTAACTGTATTCCAATAAAGGGTGTCCTTAGCATATATTATGAAGCCCGTTTTAGTTTCTTGGTTATTTTGACAAAGGATCTCATGTCCCTTCCAAGAAAATATCAGAGAATTTACAAAATAAGAAGATGAAAACCTGAAATTGAAATACAGCCAAATTTATGATACCATAGTCTGCATACATTAATCCTTTAGTACTACAAGAAAAAACTAGCAAAATCTTAAGTGCAACAAACTTACATATATGGTGGCTTGTAGCAACAACACAGTTATTCTGTTTCTCTAGCTTCTTTCCAGCCAAGACCTGGTCTGCAGATATCTCCCTGTGGTTCTTCATAGCCTCTAGCGTCACGTATTGCAGCTTCAAAGTCAGTAGAGTCACTTGCAACAGGAAGAAAACTACTTATGTCATCTCTAGCACCGAAGCCTCCGGCCCGCATGAAATCATCAGCTGTTATTGATGCCTCCATGTTCACTTCAGCAGAGGCATCTATATCTGCAGAAGATGCATCATGTGCAATATTTTCTCCACGTTTCCAATCAGTCACATTAGCTCGCACTTTATTATCTGGCAAACTAGAGAACAGTTTCAACACATCTTTCCCATCAACCTTAGAGATATTGGACACAGATACTTTGTTTCTTGTCTTCTGTTCATCCTTATCTGGTCAAAAACTCAAACCTCAATTTGGAAAATAAACTAGCATATTCACGAATCTAGATACATAATAAAGATGTGGAATAGGAAAAGATTATATCAATCACACTATTTCCAACTGGCAGTGAGGTTAACATATGTTACTGATGACAAAGTTTTGATGGGCACTTCTAAAGACGCTTATTGGAAAACTTTAAACATGGAGAAATGTCTCAGAATCAAATTGTTTAAGAACTAGTAGAATTAAAATAGCATATATGGAATGAAATTCAATACAGATGAAAACGATAACAGTTTAGTAACAATTCAGGAGTAGAGCATCGCCTAAACATATCATTTTCAATACTAGTCAAAATAAGAGAGAAACAGATGACAATGTAATAAGTGGAACTGGAACTGTCACTGTATGGACAAAATGGAAACAACTTGGTGGCACCCTATATGATATAAGCATTCAAAATAGTTTAAAAGAGAAGTTTTACAACCATTACCGGTGCAAAGTTACTGTTTATATATGGAGCAGAATATTTTGCATTAAAGAAAAAGAAAAAGCAAAGCATCCATAGAACGGAGCTGAGAACGATAACATGGCAGATAAGAGTAGCTCTAATAACAATTGGTGTACTAGAGAAACAATCTACTAGTGATAAGAAAGAGAAACCAGTTTAGGTGGTATGGAAATGATCAACTTAGAACACCAAATGCACCTTTAATCAACGAAAGCCTAATTCAAGTGAAAAGGGCCAACCAAGATTACTATGGATTATGGAAGAAGTAATAAAGAAAGATTTCAACCTAGATTTAATAGGAAATAATGCAATAATAGAACAACAACAACAAAATGGACGACAAGACTTCAACGCAGCCAACTTGATATGACTGGGAGTCTAGGACGGATCTAAGGATGATGAAAATTTGAGTAATGTTTCAACTTCAGCTTTACTACATAATGCCATAACCTTATTTCAAATTTTTTAGTGATTAGTTCCATGGATGTTATTTAAGCTAGAACCAAAAGTTTAGGACAGTCATACTATCATTTCAGTTCCTCTAATGTTACTCCAGATATGAGAAGTTTGTCGAATCTCACAGATGTTAGCAACTTAAACAGAACTGTGCACTTAATACTACTTCATTGTTATACTCTGCTTTATTTACCGTAGATGAACATCTTCAGGATGCAATGCAAGAGTACTTCCAATTCTAAGTAGGATCAAAGGCGTCAATATTAAATATGCAATTGGTTCAAGCAAATGAGATGGAAGCCAATTACTTTTAATGGCATTTGTGTCTTTTCTTGATGACATTGACCCTTTAAAGAGTAAATTTCACTTTTTTCAGCAAACAATTGAAAATCATCTTTGGTGAATGTCCTATCATACAGAAAGATTTCGACTCTGAACTTGTAATAGACCAAACAATTTCTACCTAATACATCCTTGAACGCTCGAGCAATAATGTAAGCACAAAGTAGGACCTCTGAAGGGGATACACAACACTTAAGTGCGAAAACGACAGAATATATCACAAGCTGGCATACCATCTTAGACAGGAACATTAATTATCTACTAAACATAAATTCTTTGATTATGAAATCCATTTTTTCCTAACTCCTTGTCAATCACTATAAAAAGCTTTATCTAGATCAGGAGTCATCAACAAAAAGGTTGGCACACAGTTGTACACAAATCTAATTTTGAAATCAGTCATATTACACTGCAAGCTCAACAAACCAACCATAATTGGTTTTAATGCTTGCAAGAAAAATAAATAAAAAGGTTTGAGGAAAGCTTGAAATATATACGACAAGTAAGCATGTACCGTGGAAAACTTCATCCTGCTTGGACTCCATGGTGGATCAAATCCTGCAATTCTTCTTCTTTTGTAATTCTCACTTCACTATAAGACTCTTCGAATTTTTCCTCCAAACACACCTAATAACAGAATGGTTACTGGAAGATTCTAATGCACAATATGCATTACACTATGGCATTATAATGAGCCTCATTAAATGAGGTAATTTCTTATGCAAGAAGGCATTGCATAAGAGGATATTCATCTTGAAGCAAATAAGTTCACCGTTGTGCAATCTAAGATAACAATTTACTAACGGCTGGCATACATTGATGTCAACCATCAGAAGATGTAGGGAAAATAATTACACACATAGACATGCATACACAGAATATAATAGAAGTGTAATAGACAGAATCAATACCCATAAAGCATGATTTAGTATGTTTTTTACAGCAAGAAAAATTAGAAGAAAAAAAAAAAGTGGTTTCATTTTTTTATATATAGGAAACAAGAGTTCTGCTGGGAAAAAAAAACAGAAATATAACAGGGAGATGGGCAAGCAGTCCAGCAAGCCGACGCCAACTTAAAGCAGACAACAAACAGACCACAGTCAGTACAGAACTCCTACCCAGTCAAAGGAACATTCTTCAAGAGCTTAGACAAAGATGCCCAAAAGGAGGCAATAATCTGCTCATGTAACCCTAAACAAAATTCAACTTTGGTTTATGGACTTCATGGGAGATGGACATCTTTCATTTCATGGGTCATGGCAATAATAATGTGACTGTTTTGGTCATATTTTTTCTTCTTTTTTCTCTTGTGTTCATATTTATGTGTGTTTGTGGCAATCAGTTTTAGGAAAAGTAACAGAGCTGCGTACCTGGAACCGATGGGAGAAAAACTCAAGAGAGAGAAAGAGAGGAGCCCTGCTTCTTGCTCTGTTTTTTGGGCCACCTTCTTCTTCTTGTTCCAAAACTGAGGAGATGAGAGGGTTTATCGACTTATCGAGTGTCAGCTTGTTATTGATTTGATTTTAAAAGAAAAATTGCGGTTGGTCAGCGTAAGTCAGAACTAGGAGTTCAACGTGTCGTCTGACTTGCAAGACACGTTCTTCAGTCCTTGACAATCTTGATTTTGCATTTCTGCAATGCTGGTGGGAAATGATTGGTGGGGCACTTCCGGCAGAGAGATATTGGGGAAAGTACTGAGAACTAGCCTATGTTTTATTGATATTTGTCTTTACTTGGTTTGAGATCGGCACCTTCTACAGTGCACCAGGTGCACCCATGCACCATTTGTCATTTATGATGCTCCCAGATTTTTTAAAAAATTGGTTACCGGTTATACAAGTTATCAAGTTTCCACTTTTTGAAAATGTAATTGCATAAGGGTCATGCAATTATGCCCTTCCTGTTTGGCAATTGGCATATGATTGGATAGTGATTTACAGTAGTTTAGATATGAGAGTACCATAACATTGTAAGAGGATCCTAAAACTTATAAGTTACAAGATTTGGGCAGCTGTTTACAAGTTTTTGAACTATGATTACAACATTAGGGTTCACCTAATTCATAGTATTGTAAACATCCCAGTTTACAAGTATAAGGACCCAATTTACCATCCGAATGTTCCCATTTACCCTAATATTGTACTACATGTCTTTATCTTTGTAAATTACGATATTACAAGATTAAGGATGCATTTTACAATCACATGGAACATAACTGTCCAAAACCGAGTAAAACAAGACCTTAATACAGTAAACGTTTGTGTTTACACGTATAAGGACCCAATTTACTTTCTCAATGTCCCTAGTTACCTTAATATTGTAATACATGTCCATCTCTTTGTAAATTACGAAATTACCATAATAAGGATGGGTTTTACAATATCCTGGAACATAACTATCCTAAATAGAGTAATACGAGACCTTAATATTGTAAACATCCATGTTTACAATACTAAGGACCCAATTTACCTTCCGAATGTTCCCATTTACCCTAATATTGTACTACATGTCTTTATCTTTATAAATTACGATATTACAAGATAATGATGCATTTTACAATCAAATGGAACATAACTATCCAAAACCGAGTAAAACAAGACCTTAATATAGTAAAAGTTTGTGTTCACACATATAAGGACTCAATTTACTTTCCTAATGTCCATAGTTACCTTAATATTGTACTAAACGTCATTCTCTTTGTAAATTACGATATTACAAGATTAAGGATAGGTTTTACAATGTTCTGGAACATAACTATCCATAAAAGAGTAATACAAGACCATAGTATTGTAAACATCCGAGTTTACAAGTATAAGGACCCAATTTACCATATGAATGTTCCCATTTACCCTAATATTGTACTACATGTCTTTATCTTTATAAATTACGATATTACAAGATAATGATGCATTTTACAATCAAATGGAACATAACTGTCCAAAACCGAGTAAAACAAGACCTTAATACAGTAAACGTTTGTGTTTACACGTATAAGGACCCAATTTACTTTCTCAATGTCCCTAGTTACCTTAATATTGTAATACATATCCATCTCTTTGTAAATTACGAAATTACCATAATAAGGATGAGTTTTACCATCTCTTGGAACATAACTATCCTAAATAGAGTAATACGAGACCTTAATATTGTAAACATCCATGTTTACAATACGAAGGACCCAATTTACCTTCCGAATGTTCCCATTTACCCTAATATTGTACTACATGTCTTTATCTTTGTAAATTACGATATTACAAGATTAAGGATAGGTTTTACAATGTTCTGGAACATAACTATCCATAAAAGAGTAATACAAGACATTAGTATTGTAAACATCCGAGTTTACAAGTATAAGGACCCAATTTACCATATGAATGTTCCCATTTACCCTAATATTGTACTACATGTCTTTATCTTTGTAAATTACGATATTACAAGATTAAGGATAGGTTTTACAATGTTCTGGAACATAACTATCCATAAAAGAGTAATACAAGACATTAGTATTGTAAACATCCGAGTTTACAAGTATAAGGACCCAATTTACCATATGAATGTTCCCATTTACCCTAATATTGTACTACATGTCTTTATCTTTGTAAATTACGATATTACAAGATTAAGGATAGGTTTTACAATGTTCTGGAACATAACTATCCATAAAAGAGTAATACAAGACATTAGTATTGTAAACATCCGAGTTTACAAGTATAAGGACCCAATTTACCATATGAATGTTCCCATTTACCCTAATATTGTACTACATGTCTTTATCTTTGTAAATTACGATATTACAAGATTAAGGATAGGTTTTACAATGTTCTGGAACATAACTATCCATAAAAGAGTAATACAAGACATTAGTATTGTAAACATCCGAGTTTACAAGTATAAGGACCCAATTTACCATATGAATGTTCCCATTTACCCTAATATTGTACTACATGTCTTTATCTTTGTAAATTACGATATTACAAGATTAAGGATGCATTTTACAATCACATAGAACATAACTGTCCAAAACCGAGTAAAACAAGACCTTAATATAGTAAA
>NW_018921325.1:77361-115774 GCF_002207925.1 Prunus avium
AGTTACAAGCTGCTAATACATTTTGTGATATCTTTTCATGACGATTATGATAGCTGCTTATATCGCATCCCCTCACCATTGCAAGAATATGTGAACCATCAATAGCACCGATGCAATCCTAAAATAATTCATAAATAATGATAATCATATTATTAAAAATAATTATAATTATAATTATAATTATAATATTAATATAATTAGGTACTCATCACATACCTTGATATAAGGGTAAAATATTTTCCCTTATTTTAACGGGCACAACCGGTCCTGGTTTAGCCATCAAATCAAATGCTATTGAATTCAAGGCCTTCAAAATATTGTGGAAATTTTCACTAGCAGCAAATTGTGATTGCCCAAATGTATTACAAATTACACAATATCGAGTATTTTGGCCAATGATTTGTAGGAACACTGCAAGCATTTCTTCAACACAAATAAATATAGTATCCTCCAAAAGTGCTTTTGCTCTAAGAATAATGCATAACTTCCAAAATACATCTGGATACGTTCTATATACTTGTCGAAAGATTGCAGGATCATCGTTCAATGCTTGATGTATATAGTCATATCCAATGCTAGTAATTCGCCGTTGAATTAGCAGATGTTCAATATATAAATGGCTTCATAAAATTCTTCATCCTCCAATTCCTCATCTATTTCTTCATCATCCATATCTTCGCCATCCATATCTTCTTCATCTATTTTGTCTTCACTTATTTCTTCATCATCAATTTCTTCTTCCTCTATTTCATACCTTCATACATGCTTGGTTGTGACATCATACGTATATAGAAAAATATATGAGGCTAAAAACAATAAAAAGAAGAAAATAGTACCAATACACCATCAATTGATAACGAGCTTTTGAAGATAAATTGATAAAGAGCCCTTAAAATAATGAATATGGCAATGCTATGGCATTGTATTTAAAAAATAAACAGATTAATAAGTTAAGAACATATCATCAAAATCATTCAATTAGTTCAATCAAAACAACCAAAATACTAATCCAAAGTACAACCAAAATAGTTTAACCAAATTATAACCCAAATAGTTCAACCAAATTACAATTCAAATAGTTCAACCAAAGTACAACCAAAATAGCACAAACAAAAATATAATTCAACAAAACCCAAGATGATCAAAATACTAAATCATCCTAACTTGAAGTTTATCTAAAATGAGCGCTCTTCAGGTGACATCTTTAAGAACAAGTCCTTCTTTGCCTTAGTATTAAGCAAATCACCCGTCATGTAATGAGTATTGTCATCCAAATTTGGCATCTCTTTTATAGCCTCACAAATATTATTATTCTTTCTCTCTCGTTCTCTTTTCTCTATTTCATTGAGCTCTCTATCTCTATCTCTTTTCTCCCTTAGGTTAGATATTCTTTCAAAATTGGCACAAATAGTCTCAATGCCAATAGATAGATTGTCTAGAACTTTGGCTTCCTTGTTGGTCCCAACTGAGCTAGAACTCCCTTCATACTTGAAAGATTGTCTAGAAAGTCTTCCATCCCGAAATCTTTATTTTCTTAAACCCCATAAGTTGTTGCATTGGTATCATCAATGCCTAATGCAATCGAGCCATTGCCAGTAGCAGTTCCACCCCCAACGACAATCTTCAAATCCTCATAATCAACTAGACTATTTTCCCGAAGTTTACTGTGACTTGGGTGGGACTAGCAAGAAACAAATTATTCATTATTAATATATTTCAAATAACATATTGTACTAAAATAGTAAGCTATTAATATATTTAAAAGATTATGAACTAAGCTTACCTTCAAGTAATCTTTCCATACTTCATCACTAGCAGTGAGTGTCTTTGCAATTGGGTCTCATCCAAAGCCAGAGTTGTTACGCATAAGCGTAGACATCTTGTTACATTACTTCTTAAGCCACTTCATTCGGCTCAAGTAATGATTATAAGTTTTTGGGAACCTAATTTTCGCATTAAGACGAGGAAGTATCACTCTTTCTACATTTTGCTTGCTAAGTGTCCCATTAGCATCACGCAATCCACTATTTATAGTATCCACCAAGAGGTGTAACAACTCATTAGTATTGTCCATAGTCCCAGATTCATAGCTCTTAGAACCTTTGCCCTTTCCTTTGCTATTTCCTTGTTGTGAATCCCCCATTTAAATTAGTACTATAACACATGTAAAACAATTTATTAGTTATTTAACATGATAATCAATTGTTTAAATGAGATGTCTTACAAGAATTTGTATCATACCAAACAAGAAAAGAAAAGAAAAGAATTTCACTAATGTTTCCTATTTTCTATTTTCTTTCTAACTTTGGTACAAAAATAAGGATGTTAGCAAAATAAATATGCGAAGCCAAAGAAATTATCAAATGGTATAGGATACATGAAATTCTATTCAGTGAAACACAAAATATGCAATAACTAGGAAACATACATATATGACAACCAAAAAATTAGCAAAAACATAAAGAAAATTCATTAATAATATGTAATGAATTATACTTACAAACTGCAATGATAAGTGATCCTAAGCAGCTCCAGCAAGTAATACAAGCTTCCGAAGTCTCTACCATTAAAACAGTAAATGAGAGGATCATCAAAGAAATATCAATTTGCAGAATAAATCAAATGGTTTCCCTATAACTTTCGGTTTTAAACAAAACATGATGAAAATAGTTTAGGGCTATCCTAGTTTGATTACTGTTTCGTTACACCACTAGGATTACAAGAGAACAACGAGACAAAATATGCAATCAAACAACAAAAGAGTGGAACCAAGAAAAGTATATTTAAGCATTTTCTACATGACAGCCAGCACTAGTCTACTAACCAGAGTAATAAAGAGGCAATTAGACGTAATAATAAAATAGCCAGCACCAATCTAATATCAACTGATAAACTTGTACTTATCCAATGACAACACATTTGCTAAAACAACCTAACTAATCATTCATCACATGACTACATTATAATGGTTTTGCTTTCAAACTTGGTAGGCACTCAACAATTAGGCCAATTATGATACTATTTAGCCATAAAAAAACGAACATGTTGCGGACCAAATAATCATGACACAACAAGCCCTAAATTCCTACCCGATATTGCAAACTGAAAATAACTATGGAATACGTCATCTTCTTGAACAGAAAATGGTATTACAAGAAAAAAAAAACACAACCAAACAAATATGTATCGGTAAGCATATATGGACCAAGAAAAAAACACAATGACGAGATATGTATCGGCAAGCATATATGAATCGATGTGGAGAGCACAACCCCACTTCGTTTTTGGGTAATAAAAAAAAATGGACCTCTAGCATCCTTGAGAGGGGCCATAGTTTCATAAACAATCAAACTCATGACATATAGCAAATAGACAATATACGACATCATCTATTTGTACCTCACTAATCATAAATAATACAACAAGGCAAGAAACATGATTTGAAGGAAGAAGTACCTTGTTCACGAAGAGCTCAATGCATGTCTGTTCATGTTCTCTAGCAGACAAAAAAAATCTCATGTGAAAAGTCTAATAGGGTGGGATTTTAGATAGGATTTGGTATTTATAGCTCTCACTAAAAAGTCTCTTACACTTCCACATTTAAAAAAATCTTTCAAAATTAGCAAGTTTTTGAATACTACTTTTTGTTACTTACTTAAAGTCTTGATTGAAAACCACTAGATTTGGACACTCTCTTTTAAAATTCCTAATAGTCTTAGTGCTCGTGTGGTTTTGCTTATTTGGGGTGATAAGTGATTTTTAAAAAAATTTGGGAAGCCCAGCCGGTTTGGTAAACTATGAGAAAATCACATATTGTTAAAAATTGTTGTGAGATAAAACTATAAGGGAAAGCAGCTAATGAGGTGCTTCATTTTCTGATTATGCGGGAATCAGTTTCGAAAAGGCATTGGTTTTAATGAAATTTACAAACTTCTGAAAATACCCCAATCTATTTCACTCAATCTCTTCTCTTCGTGTGTTTTCTCCTTCGCATCCCTTTGCTTCTTTACGCCATCTCTTTCACAGAGTTCTCATTCTCTTGAATCTCTTCTATTCTTCCTATTATTTTTTTCTTGTTCAATCAATTGAAGCACACTCCTAAGAAGCCACAAGACTCAGGTCAGAGGCATATTATGTATATTTCTTCTCAATTTCATTCTTCCCTCTTTCTCTTTAATTTCTAGGGTTCTCACTATAAATTTCATTCTTCACTCTCTCTTTAATTTCTAGGGTTTTAACTTCAATAGTTGTTGTTGTTGTTGTTTTGTTTTTGTTTTTTTATTTTTTTTTTATTTTGGATCAACTATAGTAAACCCCCAACCTATAGGGTTCATTACAAACTCATACCCAACCTTTGTTGACCCGTTTGATCAGTACATGAACTTTGTGAATCGTTTCATAAAACACCTTCCGTCACTCAGTATGTCAGGGACTTCGTTAAGTAACAAGGTGGCACTATCGACATGGTTTTTTTTAATTACGTGGAGCAATTTAAAAGGTCACCATGGCGGCTCAAAGTTGGAGGTTGCCACGTCGGATTCACGCCCAAATGCAACTGCGTGCTTTGCCATCCCCCAAGACGATGAATCCCTAATTCCCAAATTAAACTCAAATCGTCGATTCCTCTATAGAGTACAGAAAAAAGAACAGTAAAAAGAACTCCTCTTGCCACAACCAAAAGCCTTCGATTCTTATGGATCGCAGAGGTAAAGGGAATCGAATCTTGAAAGTTTGAGTTGTTGTCGGTGATGGCTTGGTGTACCAGACCTTGAGGAGAAGTGGGACCAGAGTATGGTTAGTTTCGAACGGTGATATTGGATTTGTGGGTTGTATTTGTAAGTTTCAAATGATGGGGCCTAATTTGGGGTTGTGTTTGTCGATGTTGTGCTCTATTGCTTTTGGCCTTTTCCGTTTATGATTTTACCCTTTTAGGTTTTGGTTTGACTATTTCTGGTTTTGCCATTGTGTATAGTCAATGCAGTGACTTCTATGGTCCCAATGAATACTATTGTATATATGTTGTCTAATTGCATATACATTTTGATATTTTCAGGTGATCCTGATATAAAAGCAAATCAAAAGATGGGGGAAACAGGCCACCACCACCACCAGCCGCCTCCGCCAGTACTAGTGGCTCCGCCGCCATCTCATATGCCTCTTGGGGCGGCAAGGGGTCTCACTTGGGCTCCAACTAAGCAACTCCATCAGCTTCAATTTTGCATCCACTCCAACCCCTCTTGGCGTTAGTCTCTCTCTCTCTCTGCTCTGCTCTATTTCTTCTTTTTGGGGTTTTGACAAATTTTCTTCCCACTTAGATTGATGTATTCTATATTCTTTGAAATCCTGCAGGAAAAAGCTGGTTATTGGTGAAAGTTAGCTTCTTTTTTAATGGTTGGGTTTAAAATTAAAAGTGCATGCTTTTGGTATTGGTATTACTTTTTTAGTTTAGTAGTTGCATGTCTTAATCAGTGTGTTCGTGTTGTGGATTTTAAAGCCTCTAAACCATAGTATGTTGTTTGATGTATACAATTGTGTGGTAAGCATGGTAACTGTGCTTATACAATTGTTTGATGTATACAGCAATCAAACCCCTCAATTGAACCAATTGCAATAAGGACAAAAGCTCCAAATCAAAGAATTCAATGGAGGCACCCACCCAGGTTAGTAACAATAAATGTGGTATTCATTTAACTGCACATGTGGTGGTACTAAGTATGAACTAGCATTAACTGCACTTTCTTGTTTTGTAGACCAGCCAAGTAACAAGTACCCATGGAGAAGGACCAAGTCAACCCATAACTAGGGAAAGAAAAAGGAAACAAGTGTGCAAGGACAAGTGAAACAAAGCCATACCTTTACTTTCTTTCTTTTTTTGCTTATGTTGAACTGTGCTTTACTTGGATTTTAAGATGGGAAGGGTTATGTTCAACTATGAATTGGTATATTTTGAGGTGGGAAGAGTTATGTTCAACTCTGATTTGGTACATTTTGATATGGGAAGAGTTATGCTAAACTCTAATTTGGTATATTTTGATATGGAAATGGTTATCCTTTTGAGATGCCAACTTATGTATTTTGACACTTGAGTTTGCTTGTATTTTACATATGGGAAGTTATGACAGGACTCGTCTCGTATTCCCCCGTGGAATTCATGATGAACCCTGCTTCCCGTCCGACAACTAACTGATGTCGGACCCACTTTAGCCCTAATTTAAACGGATAGACGAATCAACTTTTACCGAAATTTCAGCACAGTTTCCCCTATAACTAGGACAATTCCCAAATTACCGTCCTTGCAAACAACACCAGAACAACCCAACTTCTAGCATGCACAAGGTAAGGGCACACGCAACAGTTAAGACTAATCCAAAGGCTTCGCGCTCTCAACCAAAACTCAAAACGAGCAAGCAAAGCAACTAAAGATTTAGTTTACAACCATGGGAAAGTAAAGTAGAGAAAGATAAAGGAGGAATTCCTACAGTGCGAACAGCGGTGATGCCTCGACGTGGTGGTCTCGACCTTGGATATTTAGGACCTGGGGAGAGCAAAATAAAAAAATGTGAGTGGACGAAAACAAAGCTTTAAACATAAATTAATTTCAAAATATATTAACCCCCTCCATTTTAGAAAATAATGCCCAAAAAAAAAACTATGCAACAAAATCCTTTTGTATACGTACATATATACCTTCTGATACTTGAAAATTCAATTCAGTATACTTGCATCAAGATATACGATAAGGAAAACTTATTTAATTAATACTCCTCAAATTATTGGAAAACGTAAATTTATTCATTCCTTATTGTAAAACCATAAAATTGAAACTTCCAAAGTAATCCCGTTAATATAAAATATAATCAACAAAACCCAAAAATCTTTTTTTCTCATAACCAAACCCTTGCAAGAATACAATTTGCCCAATAATTCCCAAATATCCAATCTCAAATCTGAACTCCATTCAAATATTCATACATGTGCAGAGTAGTCTCAATGCACATGCCCAAGAAACCTCAAAACCTGGAAAGTAAATCCACCTATATACTCGTATACATACATACATACATATATATATATATATATATATATACACATGCCCAAATAAACGCATCATTAATATGTACTAGGGGAAACAATCCAACACGGGGATTGTTTAACTGGACCACATGGGCGAAATCCTCAATACTCATGTGGCTAGGGAATGAGCAGTCCAAACGGGGGACTATTGCTCCCTAGACAAGCACGATAGAATCCTCAATACACGTGCGGCTGAAATGAGTCATACGCGCGTAGACAGCTCGTCAAGGCCTTCGATACACCCGATCAGGGGTGCCCGGTTCCCGATACACCTCCAAAGAGTTACCGTATGTCTAAAATATCCAGAGTAACAGTAATAGGGGAGGTACATATAATGGCGTGTCATTGCCAAGATCCAAAATCCACTTTCATAAATTAATATAAATAGTAAAATATAACACACTCTCAAAATCCAGTTTCCAAATATTCAAAGGTACCCAAACCCATATATATAAACATCCTGATAATGTCATAGCTGAAACAATAATATTCAATATACAAAATTCATAACTTAACCGATATAATCAACACCGAAAATCTCATAAGACAATGATAAAAATATCCAAAATCCAAATACACCAAATCCCTTGTTCAAATTTCATAAACAAACCCAATATTACCCAAATCCCAAATACCAAAGTCCGAAACCAAAATCCATATACTTTAATAATAATATTAAAATAATAATCCCTTGAAATCCCATATTACATTGTAAAAGCCGAGACTAGCCCGATAATAAAATCCCATAACCTCATTAACACAAAATAAACCGATTTCCAATCAAATCACATTTATGCAAGCAATTCCATATTTGAAAAACAATGCACATTTAAAAACAAATGTCCACTCACTACAGGTCCAACGCTGCTCAATCCTGAGAGAGCTCTTCCTCTTGAGTACGCGAAGCAAGAGTACTTGGTTCGAGAGAATAAATGGGCTTAATTAGTAAACGTACCCAACAACGAACTTTAACTCAAAACTCTAATTCCTGAGTCTCAAAGTGTGCACAACCTTTAAGAAGGTTTATAAGGTCATTCTAATACTTCTTGAAGGATGAGACGGTCCCGGAAGACTCACAGTCAACCGAGTAGTCGAACTTTCTATATGGGTCAACCGGGCCCGTAGGGCCCACGACCTCCGATTTCTAATTCAAAAGTTCCTATAGGTCCAACGAAGTCTACTGAACACGTCCCGAAGTTTTGGTCTCGATCGAATAGTCGGATCTAAGCCAATCGCATGATCAGACTGCAGTTGATTCATCTAACCTTGGAAACGTTGACTTGGAGTATCCGGGACTCCGATTCTTGATCCGCAAGATCTTACACAATCTTATATGTACATGGAACAACATATTTGAAATTGGGGTCAATCGAACTGTCCGAATCTATTGAACCCGGATATCGCATAATAGGTGCAATATCTGTTTGACTGTCAAACGGTAACCAATTCCAAATCCGAGTATACCGTCATGCTCAGGACAACAAGGGGAACATTTTAGAACCTAATGGGCAGCCACAAAGTGGTCCATGCGCTGCTAGCAGTGCATGAGTGCCTTGAGTATTTTCGGCAATTGGAAAACTCCAAATCACGGGTCAATGCCCATACCATAAGAATCAAACAACCTAGGGGATCAACTTTTGTTCTTAGACCATGGCCAAAAACTGACCAGAACTAGCCGGATCGAAGCCAAAACCGTCAGCATAATTGGGAGTTAGAAATTGATATCTAAAACCTCAAAATTAACCCGAACCAAGCACATAGACAGGTAGAGCACGGTGAGAGGATGAAGTTTCATACCTGGTTTGACGATTTTGGCCACTGGAATCTCCAGAAATTGCACAAACACCGCCGGTGACGAATGAGGGTTTTGGCTAGGTTTCAGTTCAAAATCCGACCAATCTTGGAGTTTCAAAGGTGGAGATGGGTATGGACGTGTAGAGGAGGAAGTGACAAGCATTTTGTGGGTTGTGGCGTCGCTGGCCATGGTCAGACGGAGGAGAAAACGTCGGCCAAAGTCGCCAGTCTGTTTTCGCGAAGGAGAGAGAGAGAGAGAGAGAGAGAGAGGAGAGAGAAAATAGAGAGAGAGAGAGAGAGAGAGAGAGAGAGAGAGAGAGAGAGAAGCTGCCCAGATTTGTGCCCCTACTCCCGAGGGTAAAAATGTAATTGAACAAATAAAATAAATTGAATAAGATGATTAAACTGTTGAAACTTATGTATTTTGACACTTGTATTTTCACACCTTCTTTTTTTTAGAATAGTTTACTAAATGTAAAGGTTTACAACTTCATTTCAAAATGTAAAGGTTTACATTTTCAATTTCATTTCACACCTGCATTTTCAACTCTGCTTTTCTCATTTCAAAATGTACATGTTTACAACTTCATTACAAACAGGACATAAATTACATTTCATTACAATGGTATCATACAAACACCCTTTGCAAAACAATAACTAAGACAAAGCCTAAAATTCTAGTTCTAGCCTAACAATTTTGTTAGGTACATGCTTTCTCCAGCCCCCACCAAACAACACCAACAAAAGCACCAAAATTGTGGCCTATGAACCCAGCAGCACTACCTGCATAACCCTCCCTCTTGTCGCCATTTTTCTTTTCAACTCCTCATGCTTTTTCACCTTTCTCAGTAACCCAGGAATAACAGTCCTCGACCTTTCACACATTCGGGGATCAATCCCCTGAAAGAAATTGCACCATTGTCCTCTCTGTACATTACATCAAACCCACATCACTTTCTAACCTAGATCCACACACAAAAAAAAAAAAAAAAAGAAAAAAAAAAAGAGAAATTCAAAAAGACAAAACTTAGATCTCTTACCCCATGCTTCGCACATCCAAAGACACGTCTCCCAGGGTTCGTATCAGTCCAGGAAGTGAACTCCTGAGCTTGCTTACCACAACAACACTTCGGTGCCTCCATCTTCGTATGAATTGAAAAAAAAATGGAGGTGATGAAATTAGGGATTCAACGATTTTAGGGCTCAGAGACCTTTTATTTTTTCTGAATGGCTCAAGTCAAAAGGTGACCTTTTAAATTGCTTCATGTCATCAAAAAAACCCACGTGGACAGCACCACCTCATCACTTAACGAGGTTCCTAACGGACTGAGTGACGGAGGGTGTTTTATGAAAGGATTCACAAAGTTCATGTATTGGTCAAACGGATCAACAAATGTTGGGTATGAGTTTGTAATGACCCCTATAGGTTGAGGGGTTTACTGTAGTTGATCCCTTTTCTTTTTTTTTTTACCTGTTTTTGTTTCTTTGTTTCTTTGACAGAATATTTATTTTTAATGGAATATATTCGATTTAACTCAATATATTAGTTTAGAGCATTTGGATACAAATATTTAATTTCCAACATAATACTTTATTTATTTTATAATTAAAATAATTTTTAATGTGTGATGGAAACATATTTAATACACACAGAAAAAATATATATATAAGTGAAAGTGAGAATGCTTTCCCTTTTATCAAACACAACAGAAAAGTCATTTCAACATAATGCCCTTTTTAGTCATTATACACAGCTCACAACACTTTCATAAAAAAAAAAATTACCAAATACTTAGAAACTGATTATTGTACCAACAACACTTTTAATAAAAAGTTTACCAAAAACCAAACTGCTTTCTCTCACAGTAAATCTAACAACAATTATTTTCACAGCACAACAATGTCAAATTGGCTCTTAATGGAATACCACAAGACTTGTTTAGATGATTCAAAAGTCTTAATTGAATACCACAAGACTTATTTATCCTAAAATAGTCTTTTAAAATCCCAATTAAATACACCCCCCTTAGTTTTAAAGTTACAAACGAACATGAAAAGTACATAATATTAAGAAAAGAGGCCTAGTAATCTTCAACCCAAATATGATTACCATACATATACACTATATATATTATGAAAAATACATTTTTTTTTTAATTAAAAAAATACTTAAATATACACTATATATTGTCTAAAACTCTATTACCATATCAAGGACATGGAATGTTCTATTCTAAGAGAGGTCTGATGAGATAGGTTAATTGATCATATCTTAAAAAAAAAAAAAAAAAAAAGAGTATACAAAGCTGTAATTTATTAATGCGAGCTAGCTACTTGGGACCATATGTGATGTCTTTATATGAATCCAAAAGTAACTTTCTGTTGAGGCCCAAAAAATCCAAGGCTAGGCCCAAATATATTTCTGGCCCAGTAAGACACCTAACTTGGGAAAAAAAAACCCAACTTGGGTACGCAAGAGTTCGTCATATGTGCTTGCACACGTATCACGCCAAGCAAATAAGCAACATGCCACGCTATAAGCTTAAGTGGGCCCAAGCCACGCAAATGTCTGGGGCTTGCTGAGTGGGTTGTGGTATGGATGGTTATGAGTAATCACGAGGCCCATTGATGGTCCAAGGAGTGGAAGTTTTGGGCTGCTTGGGAGCACTAAAACTCAAGCTCATTCCTTGAGCCTAAACATATGGGTAAGCATGAGAGAGAAAATCCAATAGCCCATCACCTTAAGAAAAGGCCCACAACACTTGAAAAAATTTCACATCAGCCAAAACTTCCAGCAACTTGACATCAAACTCACAAGCTGCTGGAAACAAAATAGCCCAACCCAGCACCTTATAAAATATCCAACTTCGTGGAAATATCCAGCATATTTGTTAAAACCAGATCGAAGCCAAACCACCAAAACCAAGCAAACCCATGTCCTGTGGAAGTAAATCACATTTTGACCAGCACCCTTACCCATTCTTTCCTCTGCAAGCTTTGGTGAGAAAACAAGAAGGAAAAGTGGGTGGCGCCTCCCCCACATGGAGAAGTCCAACTGCATGAAGGTCTTGGAACTCCAAAAAGCTTCATGCCTATATGCTCAGGCTGGGAAAGTTTCACCAAATAAGATGGAATGAAAGAAAGTGAAGGAAAAGGGGAGAGGGCAGCTTGATAAAATTAAGGGTTCCAAGACCTATAAAAGGAGACACTTTCTACCTAGCAAAAAGAACTCATCGAAGGCAAGCATCCCCTCTGGAACCCTTCAATTTCATGCTTCGTTCTTCCATCTTGTTTCTCTCTCCCATAACTCTTCCAGAGCGAGCAAGCATTCTCACTCTCTGCTGGAAGCTCCAATTTCATGTTTTGTTCTTCCATCCTCTTCCTCTCTCTCCCATAAACACATCCAGAGAGAGCAAGCATCACCTCTCACCTTTGGAACCCTTCGATTTCAAGCTCTGTTCCTCCATTGCTTCCCCTTTTCTCCTCTGGCAAAACGCTCAAGAGCTTGACAAAGCTTTCGTCAAGTTGCCGGAAATTTGCTAAAGCCACCCATCCTCCTTCCCTCATCTTTTCCTCTCTTCCCTAAACAAATCCTCTCAAAATTCCCTCTCCCCCTTACTGCGAGCCTCTGTTTCTCATAGGAAACCCAAGCCTTCTCTCTCTCATGCTAAGCTCATGAATGCTCAGCTCTTATGCCACAAGTTTCTCATGCCAAGCCTAAATATTTATCTGTAAGCAACTGTTGGTTTTGTTGGTGAAGGAAGCCAAGGTGTTTCTTAAGGCTCCACGAACCTTTCAAGACACTCTTGGGGCTTGAGTCTTGAACTCAGACACATGGGGCAATTTCAGTCATTCACTCTTTATGGCAGCCCAAGCCCATTTGTAGTTGCCGGAACAAGAAAGCCCCCACACTTCCGTATACAACAGAACACAAATGAATGCACAAGATCACACATTTGTTTGTGTTTATAATGTAACCATGCATTTTCTATAATGTAATCATGCATTTGGCTTTCTTCCTTATTTACCTCAAAAAATTTGAAGCCATGATCAACTATGTGTTTCAGGATATAGCAATGAGGACAAAGCAAATTAGCAATTGACTTCATACCAATCATAGCTTTGTATTTATTTATTGTTTTAAAAATTCAAATAACCTGTCACAAAATTCCTGTTGCATTAAACACATTTCACTAGTTTTACAAGTCAATAGGCCACTAGTAAGTTGACATGTATATATTAGTATTTAAAAAATAAAATAATTATAAATATTGGATCGGTACAAATTTCTGTCGAATTAGGGATATTGTTACTCGTTAACCAAATCAAATATTTCAGTACGAATCGGATTAAAATGAATAAAATTAAAAATTAATTATTTAATCAAACCAAACCAACCCGTCAATACGATCGGTACGTGGATAATTCAAATGATTGAGATGCCCACCCCACATTCAGAAAGTTCAAAGAAAATAATATAATATTTTTTTGGGTCTTAGTATTGGTTTCAGAAGCAATAGAAAGAAGCAAAGTAAGGCGCGGACCAAAAGGAAAGTGACCACGTCACCAAATTTAAATTCCTTCCTCAAGAAGGCCACCATCCCTTTTTCTTTTCTTTTTAACTTCACTCTTATGAAGTCTGCGAAGCATAGAAGAGAGCCAGAAAGAGGAGAGAGAGCCAAACCCCGACCAAATAAAAACTCTCTTCTTCTCTTTGTCAACAAACATAAACAACTCTCACTCCATAACTTCTAAACCCAGCAAAACCCTAAATATCAAAAGTATTTATCAATATTTATTTATATATATATATTCACAGGAAACCAATCCCTAGCAATTCCAAAACCCTAAATTTTTATTTCAGGCTTCTTCGGAATGACGCCGGCGGCAGTGGATTTTCGGTCTCCGATCACCTCTATACCGACCAAACCCTCCTCTACTCCTGAAAACCCTAACCCTGTACCCGATGTGGCGTCCTCTCCCACCTTTAACCTCGGTGCTTCAAACGACAATGGAAGTCAGTGTCAGTTCGGTCCGAGTGTGCCGTCGCGATTGGGTCGGTCGCGGCCGAGGTTTGTGAAGATGAGGAAGCAGCATTCGAGGTCAAGAACTGGGTCGGGTGAGAGTGGGCCGGGGGTCAACCCGTTTTGCTCGGTAAGTGATGGTACTAGTTCTTCCAATGGGTTTAATTTTTCTAATGGTGATTGTGGGGGTGTGGATTTTGTGTTTGGTGCTAGAAAGATTGGTGGTGATGAGAATTTAGATAATGGGGAGGGAGAAAGTGGTGGAATAGTGAGAAATTTGGATAATGGGGAGGGAGGGAGTAGTGAAATAATGAGAAATTCGAGTTGTGATGATAATTTGGATAATGGGGAGGGAGAGTGTTGTGAGAAGGGGAAAATTTTGAGTTGTGATGAGACGGGGCAGGTGAATACTGGGAATGGAAGAGGGTCTGATAAGCTGGAGAGTGTTTGTTATGAGTGTAGTGCAAAGCAGGATGGTCTGGGATCTAGTTTGTGTCGGGAAAAGAGAGAATTTTGTGAAAATGTGAAAGCAATCGTTTCTGAAGATAAGTGGAATGAAAAAACAGAGACTGAAACAGAATGTCAGAAGGGTGATAACCGGGGTTTTGTGTTTAGTGCTAACAGCCGTGGTTTGAGTTCGGATTTGCAGTTGGATTCAAATCATGAAATGAGAGAATGTGGTGGATATGTGGAGAAACCGAGCACAGATAATAGTGGAAAAATGAAAATAGAGAGTGAAGTAGGGTATAATGTGGGTTCTGGGCTTGGAGCTAGTCAAAGAGATTCAGCTCCGAAGTTGAATGCCGAAAATGGGGAGTCTGCAAGTTTTGTGTTTGTTACTGGCTTGGATGATTTTGGGTCTACTTCAAATACAGGAAACAGAAAACACAGTGAAAATGAGGGGACGCCAGGTTGTGATGGTATTGGCAGTACAGAAATTGATAATGAAGCTGAGGAAAAGAAGTACAATGATATGGGTTTTGTGTTTGGTTCTAGTTGGAATTCCTTGAATTCAGGAAATAAAAGCTCTAGTGGAAAACTGGAAAAGTTGGCTCCTGATGTTGGTGGGAAGATGAAAGTTGAGAGTGAAACAGAGTTTGAGAAAATGGAAGCTGATCCTTTTAAATTTCATGCTGAGGAGCGTTGCATCTCAAATAAAGATCATGATAAGGGCTTTTTTGTATTTGGAAGCAGCACTAAGAAAGGTTCCAGTTTGACTGAATGCAAGGTCACGAAGTGTCAAGATGAAATGAAACTGAGTAGTGAAAATTTAGGAGATTGCAAGACCAATTCAGAAAGTAATTCTTGTGGTCAGTGTTCAGGAGGTCCTTATGTTGCCTCAGAGAAAAATAATGGAGATAATGATGAAAGTAGTGACCAGAACCATATCTTCTTTGAAAGTGATAGAAACACGAAGGGTGCCACTATAGGAATTTCTGGTTCCAAAAAATTTACATCTCAGGCAGGAAGTGATGAGAGTGTTGAGCCAGGACAGTTTTCTCATTATCAAATTAAGAATGATACACACCCAAATGTAGCTGCTGCACCATGTTCATCCTCATCAATTGGTCCTGGCATCAAAACCAATGGTTGTGTTTCTGAAGCAGCTTCTGTGGGTGGAGTAAGAAAGAAAGATGAAAATAGTTCTACTGGCTTTCCAGATGGTTTTGGAGTGTGCTTTGAGGACTTGAAAACGTCATTTTTGGATCCTTCCTGTCTTAGAACAAATCTATTTCCTGAATTAAATAAAACTTTGGAGTTCAGTGTGAAGGGTAGGTCATTTAGGGACAAAAGATCAAGGAAACAAAGGGGAAAGTCGAAGCTGAGTAAGCAATGGCCAGTTCAAGATCATGTGCCCAAGGAAAGTAGTTCCCAAGGAAACCCAGACGCTTCTGGATGTTACTCACCCATGGATTTCTCTCCCTATGAGGAAACAAGAGTTGCTGATCCACATTCAAGGGAAACTTCTGTGGCATCTACTGACTCCTTCCACCTAGTCAACGATAGTGCACCCTGTGCCTCCAATGCAGCAGTTCCTGCTGATCCTAAAGGTGAAGATTTGGTTGCTGCAGGAAGTGGGTTGGATGACAGAGGTGATCGGATATGTAAAGAGCCCATTGAGGAGAATTCGAGGTCTCATGGTGAGAAAATCTTTTTCCATGATTTTTTGTGGAAAGGGTCTGGTTCTGGAGCTGAACCTGAAACTCCCTGCTTTAGTTCCAAAAGTGAGCATGTGAGTAGTATCAGTGGTGCTGGTTTGGATTCAGAAGAAGCTAGAGTTGGCATTGGCTTAAATATAGAGAGTCAAGAAAGTGATTGTAAAACACCACTTTTTGCTTCAGGTTTTGAAAATATGAAAGATAAATACTTCACATTTTTGGCATCGTCTTCTACTCAAGGTAGCTCAATGATGACAAAGCGCCAACAGCGTAGAAAGAAAAATAGGATGAAAGTTGGTCATGAGACGTTTGTTATAACTCCAAGTCCGAATGTTGAGTTTGGATCTTCTGACCTATTTACCCTCCACTCTAAGGAACCTTTATCTGCAGATGTAGTTGGTAAATCTGAAGCAAATGAACAATTTAAGCAAGTGAATATCTCTTCTAGTGCTGCTACTCATGAAACCTGTGAGAAATGGCGGCTCAGGTGCTCCCTGCATTATACTTTCATGACCAGTTTTTATCTTTTATGTTTTACAACAATTTTTATTAGTTATATGTTTCATTGGAGATGATTCTTATGTTTCTCACACATGTAAGGATTTGGTTTCTGTCAGGGGAAACGAAGCTTATAAAAATGAAGATCTTTCAAAAGCTGAAGATTTTTACACACAGGGAATAATTTCTATACCTTCTAATGAACGTTCAGGATGCTGCCTTAAGCCTCTTTTGCTATGCTATAGCAACCGTGCTGCAGCAAGAATGGTTCTTGGAAGGATAAGGGAAGCTTTAGGGGATTGTGTGATGGCTACTGCATTAGATCCCAACTTTCTCAAAGTTCAAATGAGGGCTGCTAAGTGAGTATTCCATTTGTATGCCTACAAATTATGAATGTATTGTATTCCATTTGAGCCCATATGAGCAGATTAGAGAGATTTTTAGTGAAGTTTGGGTTGGAAAATGCCACCCCAATCAAATCTAGGTTGAGCTCGAAGTTGGGGATTGAATAACCTGAGTTCAACCAGAGATCACTCGAATTCACTACCTAGAATATCCAAACATAGAACCTGAGACTCGACCTGATTTGAACTCAATACCCAACCCGATAAAAATAGTAAATGCATTCATATATTATATGCGCATATCAACTAGTATCTTAAGCTATATGATATATTTAATGTTGTGGAACTTTTGTCAGATGTTGAATTGGTGTAACTAGTCTTGGATTATTTTCCTCTTGATTTTGTTGATTTATGCTTACACAAATGTTTTTCAACGATTGGGTTTGCTTTTATGAACTCGTGTTGTGTTAAACTCAACCTCACCATTTCGGCAACCCTGGCTAATAATTTTCCTGATGGATTGAGATGAGGTTGAGTTCATCGCAACCTTAGTGGGTTGTTCCCGGGTTTAAAACCAGAACACACATCTTGGGTTGAGCTTGGTTAGCCTTTCAGCCCACTTGAGTTGCATTGGTGAATATTCTTTAACTGATATGGTGATTCTGTTTGTCATTTTATTTTATTTCTTCAAGGTGATTTGATTATGTTCCGAGCCATATGGAAATGGATTGTGGCTCGCTTACCCTCACTTAATAAATATTGTCCCAAGCTTATAGTTAACAATAATTGTTGAAAAAGTTTCATGCATATCTATGCTGTATCATGTATGTGATGTTGCTCTTGCAATGCATGGCTATTTTAATGTGTTGTCTAATCTAAATATGCTTCTGTTTTTTATATTAGTTGCCATCTTCTGCTCGGTGAAGTTGAAATTGCACAGCAGTACTTCAATAAGTGCTCAGAATCAGGAAGTGGTGTGTGTTTGGATCGAAGAGTTGTAATAGATTCTGCAGATGGCCTACAAAAAGTTCAGGTACTGCATTTATTTCCTGTCATATTAGTGATGGGGATGTAATAATGTTACTAATGCTGTTTATGCGAGCTGTATATCGATTAGTTAATATATTGATATACATAATTAATTTTTATGCCAAAGGATAACAGTTAGTGTGCTTGACATGAATTATGTGGCTTTAATATACACTTAATCAATGTTTTAAGTATTCTTCTCAATAGGGAATCTTATTATTCTCAAGCATCCAGTTATTTATAATAAACAAATTTGTCAAAATGATGTGACGGCTACATATATGATTTTTTATTTGCAGAAAGTGGTCGAGTATACAAATCGTTCTGCCAAGCTGCTGGACCAGAGAACTACTGATGCGGCTCTCACTGCTTTAGAAATAATTTCTGAGGCCTTGTCAGTTAGTTTGTACTCGGAAACATTGCTCGAAATGAAAGCAGAGGCTCTGTGTTTGGTCTGTGCTCTATTGCCATATTACTCCCCTCATTTATTTTAGTTAGTTTACTGAATCAATTAGAGTGTGGTGGTTGCTGCTTCTGTACATTTAACTGTTGGTCTCTTTCTGTTACCACTATGTTGGTTTCAAGCCCCCACAGTGGTGGTTTCCCTCTTTATATGAGAGTTTATTAAAAAAAAAAAAAAATGTTTGTTTCCTTGTACCCCAAGTTGTGGTCTCAATATTTTGTATATTTTTGTTGCATTTTGCAGTTAAGGAGGTATGAAGAGGCGGTTCAGTTGTGTGAGCAGAGTTTGTTTTTTGCTGAAAGGAATTTCGCTCCACTGAACAATGTTAGGTTGTGGAGGTGGTTCTTCATATCCAAGTCTTACTTTCATTTGGGTAGGCTTGAGGCAGCTCTTGATTTACTCGAGAAGCTAGAGGAAGTGGAATCTACTAAAGTCATGTAATACACAATGTTTTCTGCCCAGATTCAACTTCTGTGTTTTCCAGTTTAATCAGGGCAGTCCTTTTCTTAATGAAATGGAAATTGCTGAATCTAATTTTAACTATGTAGGTATGCAAGTAAGAAATTGGAATTAGCGGTTTCGTTAGCTGTCACCATACGCGAACTATTAAGCCACAAGGTAAGTGCTCTGTTGCTTTAATTTCTTTGCAGTAGGGTGGAGGATTAGTTGACATCTGCGTAGATGCCATCTATGGCTATCATGCTTAATGCATCATGTATAGCATGTGTTGCGTCAATTGTGAAGCATGCAATTTTAGCATATCCTGAATGGTTTTTAACTACAAAGTGGTAGCGCATACTTCTACATCAAACCTTCATTAGGATAGATAGTTTTCATTCTGGAAGTTGGAAAGTATAAATCTTAGGGTCGCTTACCTGAAAGGACCCTCCAGAAACAAAAAGTTCCTGGTTATTCATTGTTCTCTAATTACTGGTAATATATATCTAATAAATAACATCATGGATGCTAGGTTTTTTTCTTTGCTATAATATTAGAACGCAGTTTCCCCTGAATCCAAAGTAGGGAAGGAAAGAGATGCTTACAGTCAGAGAGGTCCCAGACTGCAGTGTTTTAAATTGCTGAGATAGTTCATCAACTGATTTATTCCTTTGTTTGGTTGAAGCCTATTCTTGGTGTGGGTTGGTGGGAGGTTGATAGTCATCTTTTACTGTAATGATTGTTATTTACAACTAGGCTGTTTTTCCTTATGCTGGCATACTGTTCATAAGTGCTCTTGTTCTTTTGTCTAGGAGCTTATGCTTCATCCAATTGTATGGGATTAGAACTTTAGTTAGCTATGCCGATAATTTTGAGCATTTGAGTTAATCTTGAAAGTTTCAAATGAATACAATGAACTAAATTCACAACTTTCCTAAAAACAGAATGCAGGCAATGAAGCATTTAGATCAGGAAGATATGCAGAAGCATTGGAACATTATACTGTTGCTTTATCTAGCAATTTCGGATCTCGTCCATTTTCAGCCATCTGTTTGTGCAACCGTGGTGCAGCACACCAAGCTTTGGGTCAAATTACTGATGCCATTGCAGACTGCAGTCTTGCCATTGCTCTTGATGGAAATTATGTAAAGGTAATGCCATTAAAGTGCATTTCAAGCAGGATACCACATAAGCACGTGTGGGTAAACTAATAATTAACTTGTTCTCTTTTCTTTAATGATGTGAACAAACCCTGTGAATTTCTCTTTTAGGGTCTTTGTTAGCTCTTAATGACAGGCCTTGTCACAAACACCCTTTTTCTTCCTGATTACTGAGTTGTAGATATCAAAATTTGACAAGATCAATAAAATCTAATAATTTCATTGGAAATCTTTCAGACGTTCACCTTTTTCATTATACTCATTTTGTTTATTAAAAAAAATTGCAGTTCTTTCTTCATTTTATATCTGTGACTACTTGAGCTTATGCTAAATTTGATATATTCCGATTGATAATGTCAATGTTTAAGCTACAATGCGTACAACTGAAGTCCTGGACTTCATAGAATGGTTTAAATAAGTTTGAGCTGCAATGCTACAATAAATATTGTTCTATTTCATTGATAATGAAGAGACAAGACAACTATACCATTTTGTTTTCTTAAAAAGAACAAAGTGTATTAGTTTGGTTTCCCTAATTTTGGCAAGAAATCAAGGTTGTCTGTTAAATGTTACCTTGTTTTGTGCATGTTCATCCTCGGCTCCTGTAATTATAGTTTATGAAAACCATTGTGTCAATATTCATAGTTTCAGTTTCTACTCAAATAATTGATTTCTTTAGCACTGACTTATTCTGAACTTGAAGTAGTTCCGTCAGTTTTCTTGTTTCTGACTGCTTCTGCCCTTAACAGGCAGTTTCTAGAAGAGCCACCTTGCATGAGATGATACGAGACTATGGACAGGCAGCTAGTGATCTCCAAAGACTTATATCCATTCTGGAAAACCAATCTAATGACAAAGCCAAAGAGTGTAGCTCAAAAGGTAGATCCAATGGCAGTGTAAAAGAATTACGGCATGCTCATCGACGAATGCCTTCGATAGAAGAAGAAGCTAAGAAAGGAATCTCGTTGGATTTTTATCTCATTTTGTAAGTTCTTATTATCTTAATGCCTTCATAGCTCAGTAATCGCCTTGCTCATATGTGATTCTAGGAGCCTAGTTTTTTCATACTGAATCAGTAGAGTTAGTAAAAGGAAAAAGTTTAGAGTTTTAAGAGTTACGTTAAGATAAGGGAATCTGATATTGTTAGATAAATTACAATACAAAATCTCTCATTAAGCTTAATAGTCTGAAAAAGGAAAAAGTTATAAATAGAAAACGGGGAACTTATGGGCAGTTTTGGAAACACCTTGGTATTATTAAGCTCTAAGAAATTATGGATATAAGAGCCAGTGTATTTACATTGCGTAGATGCAAGCTTAGAAATTCTTTGTTGTCGTTTATTTTAAATTTATTTGATTATGATTGAGATGTAGGAGTTGATTACTTAGCTGTAATTGTAATTATTTAACATTTTCATGATAGTTTTATATCATTATTATTATCAACATATCATTATTTTTCTGTTATTATTTTTATGTCACTGATAGTTTGATGGTAAAATTTCTATAAAGGTCTAGTTGAGTTTTTTTATGTTTATGCCTATTTTGCTGCGACTTCTGCAAAGAACTGATGATTGTAAATCTCAATGCCAGGGGAATTAAACCATCTGATGCAAGTCCTGATATTAAGAAGGCTTACCGGAAGGCAGCTCTCAAGCATCATCCAGACAAGGTTTTAAACTTTTATACCTCCCATTTTCGTTTAATCTTTGTTTGCTGTTCATTTTACTCTGACATCCTATTCTTGTGATTTTTCTTTTTTGGGCGGATTTAGGCTGGCCAATTCTTGGCAAGGAGTGAGAGTGGAGATGAAGGGCAACTCTGGAAAGAAATCTCCCAGGAGGTTCACAAGGATGCTGACAGGCTCTTTAAAATGATTGGAGAGGCATATGCAGTACTTTCAGACCCAGCTAAGGTTTTTTTTCGCTTCATGTGTGCTACTTGATGTTTTACTTTAAAAGAATATTGGTACTAGGGTGTCGCGTATGCAACAGTAGTCCACGTGATTGATGCTTGAGTATTTTTGTGTCATTACATTTAGATTCGAACCATTTTATTTATGCAACATATTGATTCTACAAGCTCCTGCAATATATGTTATTTGCTTTTTGTAGAGACATATTCTGGCCTTACTTTTTTTTTTTTTAAATGTTCATTTTAAAAACTTCTTAGCCTATATTGATACAGCAACTGCATTTTTTTAAATTGTGACCTTATACTTCGAGATTTCCTATTTTACGTCCTTTTTTTTGTTTTTTGTTCTTTTGTCATGTTTGGTGGTCAAGTAAGATGATGATTCTTAAGTTGAATCTAAGTTTCGTACTTTTGACTATTAATTGAAGACCCATTCATTTTCGGTGACATGTCATGCTTTTTTTGTACTGTTTGATAGTCCTTTTACATGGCAGGATGGTTAGTAACATGTCCAGTTGGAAGTAGCAAATTTGTTAGAAAAGTACCTGGTAGATACTTCAACCAGGACTTGAACCATGCATTTTACTAAATCTAGATCACTTTTTTTATTCTGCAACAGCGCTCACAATATGATCTTGAGGAGGAGATGAGAAAAGTAGAAATTGAAAGCAAGGAAAGCGGCATTTATAGAAAATCTTCAGATTTTCAGAGTCCTGGACGCAACAGTTATAGAAGACCTGATTTCCATAGCTCTCCATTTGAGAGAAGTTCTAATAGTCGGACCTACGGCAGGGAGAATTGGAGAACATATGGAAATTCGTATTCTCGATGGTAAAAGAGAATTGGAAGATTTGAGTTTTTTGCACAAGTGCACGGCATGTTTTTAAATGGCCCTAGTTTCATAGGTGATCGATGGAAATGTGCTGGCTGCTAGGGCTCAGGTAATTATTCTCATAATGGATCCAGTCAAACGTAGCCGCAGTCTTTGATCTGAAAGCTAGCTTTGAATGGATATCAAGATGTTGAGCCTGGTATCTTGTACATCTACAGGAAAAGAAATGAGAGAAAGTTTTGGTCATAATACAACAGCAATGTTTATACATTTACTACCTTCAAAACACAACGATCAACACCTCAGTCCTGCACCTCCGATGCTCGGCAAGTGCTAACGATTATGGAAGAAGAGCTGGAATTCTTTGGTTGACATCCATTTTGATGGAAAACAAACAGCGAGGATAAATAATTGTAAAATTTGTACTTGTTTGTACTAATTGAATAAATGAGTGAAAGGTTCTTATTGGATGGTGCCTTATAAAAAGATGTAGCCCTGTACTTCTCCCTTCTGCTTGTACTCAACTTTCTCCAATTATCTTTAAATTCATCTTTTGGAAACAAAGTGTGGAAGAATCAATCGAATCAATGTTTTATCCAAAAATTATTTAGAAAATATTTCTCGTACTGACAAACTTAGGAACATAAATATGTGGTAATTTCACTCTACAGGGAAAACCATTTTTCTTTGTGTGTTTAGTGGAATGGATCGGACCAAATCTTTATAATCCCTCACTGCTGTTGAGGTTAGTTCCAAGGTTTTATTATTCAGAAGTTATTCACAATATGATGTTACAACTTCATCCGAAAAGCTTATATTATGAACAAAACTAATAAATGGTTTTTGGGAAATCCAATTTTCAGTGGTTTGATAAAAATGAGGGATAAAGTTGCAATTTGTTAATTAAGGCCCGTTTGATAACCATTTTATTTTTCTTTTATTTTTCTATTTTTTTGGTGCTAGAGTATAGATGAAAAAGAGGGGGAATGAAAGTGAGAATGAGAGAGTGGAGACGGAATTGAGAGGAAAGATGAGAGGAGATGATGGGAGGGAGTAACAAAAACTACGAACTAAAATCTATTTGAAATTGTTCACTTTCAAGATTTTGTTTTTACTTCTGTTACTCATCCCTCTCATCCTCTCTCTCAGTCCCATCCTCACTCCCATTCTCACTCTCATTTTCCCCTATACTCTAGAACAAAAAATGAAAACTAAAAACTAAAATTGAAATGGTTATCAAACGGACCCTTGGCAACTATGCAACAAGTAGAATGCAAAAATTTGGAAAAATGGGATGACAAATTATAAATAAGAGCTTCCTACAAATCCAATAGCACGCATTCAGCTAGATTATTCTGGGCATCTGAAAAAAGAAAAACTAAAAGACTAAATGGTGCAAGAGTAAAATTTGAACTCATTATCCATAAGCTTCAAAGCCAAGCTCCAAAGGTGCGACAAAAAATCATGCCTCCAAAAGTAAATTACATTTTTATCCAACAAATCTCAACATGTTCCTGAGAAAAGCTTGTGAACTCCTTTGCAAAAATTTAAGATTTCTAGTCTTGCTAATTCAGACCTCAGTTACATGTCAACGAAATTTCAGAGAATATCTTGGATATCTAGGAACTGAACAAAATTTATCGAGCAACCTGTGACTGGGCATGTTCCAGAAGCTGACCAACCAACTTGTAAGTACGTCCAGATAATGCCTTAGTGTGGTCTATCAGTTGCTCATACCTGGAATCCAGTGAAGCAATGAAATTTTTTTATTTAAAAAAAGTCGAGAATTAAAACTGAAAAAAAGTTGAAAGCATAAAGACAAAACTGAGTCATAGATCTATATCAATGAACTTACACATTTGGATGGTTAGGTTCCATTATAACAGTTCCAGACTGTGAGTCAATCTTGGCATCAAGCTTTGAGCTGCGAATTAGATTCACAATCCATCTCTCTGCTTCCTCATAATTCAAGTTTAACTTTTCTGCAAGCACTCTATCAAACAGCGATTCAATTAGATTTAGTATTTATGGAAAAGAGTGAAGAAGGTAAGATAATTTAAAAAAACCGATAATAATGGGTAATGGTACTAAAATAAAGTCAATTATGTTTCTGAAAATATTCACGGATATGTACTCAACCATACATTGTTCCAGCAATTTATATATGACCTCCAAATGCATGCACCACATATTAAAAAAATTATGCCTGAAATTTTTTATCCTAACACAAATCTCATCCAAACATTACTCCTCTATCGCCCAAGCTCAGGACCAAAAACAAATAAGCATGTTAAGACTAGTCAATTGCACCCAAATATTTAAGAAAAATGACTTTTAGAAGTGCCTTGTACAGGGATGCACAATAGTGTCTTGAAAATCACAAGGAACAAAAATAAGAAAAGAACGATGCAAATGCTGACATATTACTGCTCATAGACCACTTCCCATGGTGAAATACAGATTTTTATTACTGTTTTCCTTTCTTAGATAGAAAGTAAAATATTAAATGTCAAAACAAAGAGGTTGACACAGAAACAATCCCAAAAAAGAAGCAATTACCCCATGTCAATGCGCTGATGTATACGGCAGTAGGTCTCAAAGATAAATAGACGAGCATTTTCAAGGAACTCATCCCTCAATGGTACAGTTGAGAAATTGCCTTCTTCAACTCGTTTTCCAAGGAAGGGATCATTCAATATTACCTACATAGTCAAATCACGTTTAATCCACGGCCTAAACTGAAAAGATATACAACCAACTATTTTCAAGAGTAATTGAGGTACAGCAGAAGTCAATCAATCCACTATGTTCAGGTACTTACTTCTTCACACTCCCTCATCTTCTTTTGTGCACCATCAAAGTCATAATTAACATATACGCAGGTCAAAAACTCTGTTATGGGATCTTTATAAGAATTCTGCTCCTGCTGAATAACCTTTATAAAGTCCTTGAATTGAGGTCTCCTTCTCTTGTTGACAATGAACGCAGTCGCTAAGTAACGCACAAGATGGGGAGCATTGGTTTGAATGGCATTCAGATACCTGAAAATACTCACAACAGTCCCATCAGGAAATACAAGTACAAAATGTCTAGTAACTCAGTGTTCACCAAAAATCAATCTTTCAAAGGGGGAAGCATATCTCAAATAGCTTATAACTCAAAAATATTGGCGAGGTATCAGATGATTTCTAAGCAAAATATTTGAACCCTAGTCATTTTGTTGGCTATAGAATCACTACCTTAATGGCATCCTATCCACAAAAAACTAGACTCCACCCAAACTTTTAATTAGACATAATTCATAACATTCATGCAAATGTCAATTATGCCACTCTAACAAGATCGCAATAAGCATCTTTCTTCTTTTCTTTTTCCCAACATGTGTAAAACACATAATATAACGAGTCGTGTTCAGAACAATAAGCTGACACTAGTAGAGGCAAGAGATTATCAATGTTAAGGATTGATAAGGGCAAAAGCAAAGTTGTCAAATTTATAAAAAAAACGCAGCACTAGCAACAAGAGCGTCAATAAAATGATGAAGATGATAAATATGTCAACTAGAAACCAAGATAGATTAGTTTCCCAGAAAGAAGAAAAAAAGAAGAAAAAACCATGACAAATTAGAAATTCCTCAAACTTTCAGGGATGGGGAGTGATAAGAAAAAAGATACAATGTGGCGCAGGTTGTTTTAGCAATAAATAAAGAGACATGTCATTGTACAGTAAAAGCAAAAAAAAATTAAAACTTGATCAGGAGAGGACATACTTGTCCTGATTAAACAAGTCAATGATCTGTGTTCTTCCATTATCGTGGTTGAAAAATATGAAGAGACTCCAATGCATTAGCCATATTCTATTTTGCACCTGATTCATAGGCGAACTGAAACTCTGCAACAAAAATCACCACCAATATACAAAAGCTCATTAAAATAACATGGACATATAAATAAACAACTGCGTGGGTGCGAGCGTGTGAAAATGTAAATAAGGAAACCATTGAATAAATTATTTCTAAACCTTTGAATCGATAATTTCCTTCAAGCGATTAAGCTCTTCAAGAGCAATGTCCCAGTTTTGCATCAATATCTCAGCTGCCAGCTTTCCCCACAATGCACTCAGACTCCTGTCACTGTTTGTGCATAAAGCCCTGTACTGATAGAGATAATCAGCAGCGCCAGAGTAGTTACCACATTCAAACTGAAATTTTGCATACTGATACAATGCCTCTATCTGCTGTGGACCGATCTGTTCAAAAAAGTCATGCCAGGAGAGTTAAACTTATGCCAAAACAAAGTAACTCCAAAAAACAAAAACAAAAACAATAACCAAATTTCTTTGTTCAATAAAAGTAATGTTAATCATACAACAATTAGACCTTTTTCAATTAAATGAGTGGGCTTCTAAGATAGCACCTTATAAACACATGCAGTATTGCACTGCATAGCATATGCAATTATTCTTTTAAATGCTTTACTTCTTTTCCTGGGTTTTAAAAATTAAAAGGAAAGAAGAAAACTTGGGCAACCTGGTAACGCTCATGGAGCATCTGGAGATTGTATTGCTTGTCAGCCCTCAGCTCCTGAACGGCAGCCGCGTTCTGCAAGAAATTCACAAGCGGCGCCGCCGACTCCTCCAGGACCTTGAGGCGAGCCACCACCTCCACCCTCCTATCCACCATATCTAAGCATACCCATAATCACACAGACAAATTGTCAAACACATAATGTGCACACACAACACCCAAAGCACGTATACCTATAAACACAAAAAATATATAACATGTATATAATTTTACCTTGGGGGACGTCTTCGGTGTGGTAGAGGGACTTGTGGATGTCCATGGCGTAGTCGACCATGTTGGTCTTGTTAAGGAGCTCGATCTTGGACTTGAGGATCTGCTCATCTGGGTACATCTGTCGCTCTTGCAGGAACTCGAGAAGGGGAAACACCAGATGCCTGTCTAGGTTGGGCGCGATGCGTGGAGTTAGGTCGTACTCCGCCATAGCCAGAGAGCTCCTGGGTTTTGCGGCAACAGCTGAGACAGAGAGAGAGATATAAAGCGACTGAGAGGGTTTTGGAACTGCGAGTTGAGAAAGAAGGTCGTTTTGCTGCTTTTAGGTTTAGGCGTTTTGATGCTATCCGGTTCTTTTTTTATTTTCCGGGTTATGAGGCGGGCCGAAGCCCAAACAAACAAAAATACTAACACAGGGACAGCCCAGAGTACAAAGGTGGCCCAAGATAGCGAGAGGTGAGTGATTATTTATTTATTTATTAAATCAATGAAGGAATGAGGATTCGAACTTAACACCTATTTAAACACTAATCAGAATCCAGTGGGATATAGCTAAATTGGTTGAGCTCCTCCATCTCCACCCTTGTGGCAGGTTCGAAACCCACAAATACCCAATGAGTATTTGTGTAAATCCTCTCCTTCAATCGCTTGTACTAAAAAAAAACACTAATCATAAACCCTTTACATGCGCTTTATGTAGATTGACAATAAAAGCATGTTTTGAACTACTCCTATGATGGCTAAAAACATGGGTTTTATGAAGATGGAAAAACTTTCCAAGTGCCTTTAAATAAAATTTTGGGTATACTAGTGATTTGCCCCCTAAACTTGTACCCAACTTTTGATTGACCCCTTATCCTTTTTTTTTATAAAATTAAGGATATGAACTTCTTTTTTTCGCCAATTTCCCCTCTGCCATCTAAATCTACAACATTTCATCCAATTTGCCGTTAAATATGAGGTCAAAATGGTCATTTTATACATTAAAAATAAAGTAAAACCAGAAAATTCAAATAATAATCTCTCTCTCTCTCTCTCTCTCTCTCTCTCTCTCTCTTCTCTCTGTGCAAGTGTAGACGAAGAAAACTCAAGGGGGATGGGGTAAAAAAACAGAAGGGAGGAGGTGAGGGCAGGGGTTTGTGGGGTGGGGGATTGGTTTGGAAGTGGAGGGTGGTGGTCATGGGGAAATGGGAGGAGAAGAAAAACCCAGAGGAGAGGGGGAGTGGGCTGGGTTTGGGGGATGAAAATACAGAATGGGGAGGTAGGGAGAAGGGTCTGTGGGGGTGGGGGATTGGTCTGGGAGTAAAGGATGGTGGTCATGGGGGAATGGGAGGAGGAAGGGAGGAGATGGAAGGGGTTGGCATTAGGTTTACTCTCTTTTTTTAAATATTTTCCAAAAAAATAATTTTAAAAAATGATTTAAATGAAAATTGGATGAAATATTGAGAATTTAGACGGTATGGGAGAAATTGGCGGAAAAAAAAGTTGAAATCCTTAATTTTCTATAAATAAATAAAAAAGATAGGAGGTCAATCGAAAGTTTGGTACAAGTTCAGGTGGCAAATCACTAGTATACCCTAAAATTTTTGACTTGCCTTAAATAGAAGTGTCTGAAAAAGCAACTACAAGCAAAGTACTTCTTATTTCTTGGGGTATACTAGTGATTTGCCCCCTGAACTTGTACCTAACTTTCAATTGACCCCTTATCCTTTTTTTTAGAAAATTAATGATATGAACTTCTTTTTTTCTCCAATTTCCCCCCTACCGTCTAAATTCTCAACATTTCATCCAATTTTCAGTTAAAATTTTATTTTTTTGGAAAAAGTTGAAGAAAAAGAGTAAACCTAATGCCAACCCATTCCATCTCCTCCCTTCCTCCTCCCATTCCCCCATGACCACCATCCTTTACTCCCAAACCAATCCCCCACCCCCACAGACCCTTCTCCCTACCTCCCCATTCTGTATTTTCATCCCCCAAACCCAGCCCACTCCCCCTCTCCTCTGGGTTTTTCTTCTCCTCCCATTTCCCCATGACCACCACCCTCCACTTCCAAACCAATCCCCCACCCCACAAACCCCTGCCCTCACCTCCTCCCTTCTGTTTTTTTACCCCATCCCCCTTGAGTTTTCTTCGTCTACACTTGCACAGAGAGAGAGAGAGAGAGAGAGAGAGAGTATTATTTGAAATTTTTGGTTTTTACTTTATTTTTCATTTTTTATTTATTTTTAATGTACAAAATGACCATTTTGCCCTCATATTTAACAGTAAATTGGATGAAATGTTGCAGATTTAGACGGCAGGGGGAAATTAGCAAAAACAAAGAAGTTCATATCCTTAATTTTCTATATATAAAAAAAAAGGATAGGGGGTCAATCGAAAGTTAAGTACAAATTCAGGGGGCAAATCACTAGTATACCTTATTTCTTATATAAGTAGTCCCAAACGGGGCTGTAAACCTGCAAAATCCAAAGACCAATCTTACATGTCCACTACAACTCCAACCATTTTTTAAGTTACACGAGCCTTCATGAGAATGAGTCCAATGAATTTGGATAATTTGCCTAAGATATTTAGTATAATATTTGAGGTTAAGAGGTCAGTTGCCCTTTGAGTTATTTACAATAACACCCTCTCAGGATTTTTTTTTTCCACAAAACTCCCTGAATAATATGTGCAATTTTTCCACGAACTTTCTTGCTCCCAGATAGCTTTGTAGAGTTTAGTTCTCAACATTGGGATGGTGGTCGGGGATGCTGAGCTGAGGGTGGGTGTTTTCTGGGCTTGGTTTCATTGTTCTTGTTTTGTTTTACTTTAATATATATTTGATTTTAAAGATAATGGTGTTTTGTTTTAAATTTTTGGGGCGTGGGGAGGTTTTATGTTGTTACTTTAAAAAAATAAAATTTATTTTATTATATTATATATTTGATGTTAAATTTGTAATTAATGTTTTTTTTTAAATTTCTAGTCCACCTGGCATAATACGTGTGTCTATGTCGAGTCTATGTGGACTTGTCACGCTGGCGTTTTAATAGAGGGATTGACGAAAGCACTAAGAGCATCTCCAAGGGAGATGTCAAATACCAAACATCAAATTTAAATTTGATGGCTGATGTGGCAATTTGACATCTTACACGACTTTACACTCCACCCGATATGTCAAATTAAATTATTATTTTATTACATTTTAGTGTTGATTTATTTTTAATTAAAAAGAAAAGAAAAGAAAAAATAATAAAATATTCATTTGACATCTTGCTTTTGGGATGTCAAAAATAACATCTCAACCTCCAGCCTTCATTCCATATTAGCTTTGACACATCGGTTGGAGTGATGTGAGATGTTATTTCTAGCCGTTAAATGTTTATGTAGCACTTTTGACACATCGGTTGGAGATGCTCTAATGAACGTAGTCAATTGGTATGAAAATAAACATTGTGTATGTGACTGAGACCAAAAAAATTTGATTATCAAACTCTAAAAGTCGATAAACTTTACCGTAATATAGTGAAAATTACCCCCTTTCATTTCTTACAACCCCATTGTGATTGAGCTGCTCACTGGTAAACTGTAAAAGCACCAATGGTAACTATTGTGATATTTACCAACTTACCCTTACATCATTACCAGCAGGTGGAAAACCAGAGACCAAAGTCAAGAAAAACGTTACCATGCTCATCAGATCAGAGCGTGGGGTTAAGGAAAAGACACAATACTCCTCTGCCCTGCAAGACCGAAATGCTTTGTCTTCCCACATACTCTCTCTCTCTCTCTCTCTCTCTCTCTCTCTATAAAATAACTCTTCTTTACTCATTCTGACATGCCATTTCAAACTCCATCACCAAAACTCCACCAAACCTAGAGACCCCAAAAGACCACATGATGTGCTCCAACTTCTTCTTTCTCTTTTTAGCAGCTTCTCTCATTTTCTTGCCTCATCAGTCCTTCTTCACCATTTGCAGAGCAGTACTCGATCAGTCTAATGATGAAGTTGGTAAGCTCTTAATCTCTCTCTTCCACCTCTGTTTTCTTTCTTTTCTATTGCATGTTGTGATGAAAGATCACATTGTCCAGGTTGTGTGTGTGGCAATTATCTTTCAGACATTTATTCTGTTGGGTTTTGTTTTCTGATATTGTACTGTTTTTAATTCCTTGCTTCCCATATTTGTTCATCCAAGCACACATGGAAACACCCATAAAATCTTTTGAAGTTTATTTCGAGTGTAATTCTGGGAAATATAAATACAAATTATCTCTGTACTACTGAGAGCAACTTACCAATTCCTTGGCAACATTGCCACTCTCTCTCTCTCTGTCTCTCTGTCTCTCTAGACACACACATATAGACATAATATATTAGATAATGCTGAAATGGCAGCTCCATTTTTCTCAAAACCTTTTGTTCTGTTATTCATAATTGAATCATAAGAAACCCCCAATCAGAAATCAAGCCAAACAAAGTATCATCTTTTTATCAGAAAAGACATAAAAGGTTCTGTTTTTTTTGGGTTCACATTCTATAGGTCAATCAGGTAATGAGACCCCAAGAAGTCATTTTGATTCTGTTTCTTGCATTAACTGGATCTTCATTATTGTTGAAAATCACCCATCTGTTATTGTTTCTATTATGACAACCTTTATGGTATTAATGACAAATAGCCTTGTGTTGTTGATATATTGTACATATAAAAAGTTTCAATGCAGCCCCTAGGGCCTAGACTTTTTCTCATTGTTATGGTTCTTTACCCAATGGTAGCTATCTTCCACAAGTCAACAATGCCTCATTGGCAGCAACAAGTTTATTATTTTAAAATTATGCATGTGGTTAAGATCTAGGTGATTCAAATCTTTCGATACCCATGTCCCAGTTTGAACTTTCTAGGGAAAAGAAGTAGGCTTCTATTTTTATGCATTTGAATTTAGGTAGCATTGTCACGTGATTGAGCACCATATTCCATGCCTCAGTTTTGGACCATATGACATCTTTTTGGTATGCTTGGGAATAAAGAAAGTATTAGCTTCTCTTTTTTGTATTTGTAATAGGCTTGAATCAATCTCAGTTTCCTTCCAACTTTTCATTTCTTATAATATCAGTTTTCTTTGTCTGAGAAAAGAAAAGATGCTCTCTCTCTCTCTCTCTCTCTCTCTCTCTCTCTCTCTCTCTCACACACACACACACACACACACAAAGAGACTGTGAATATGGGCAGTACTTTGGGACTTTGGTTATCCCATGAAAATTGGAATATTTTAGTTTTTGACACAGTTGGGAAGTGGTTTAAGATAAGGAAAATGATTCTAATTCTTGCCTTTGAGCATTAACATATACCTTGTGATGTTACTAATCATATTTTTTCATATATACTTTGGTGTTGGGTTGGGGAATATGAGCAGGTAATGAAACCAAATTTACTTATATTGAGGGAACTGGTAAAGGACCAAAGAAATGGGGCCAGATTGACCCACATTGGAAAGTCTGTGATAATGGAAAATTGCAGTCTCCAATTGATCTTCTTGACCAAAGGGTGCAGGTTTTCCCTAACTTGGGGAAATTGAAAAGGGACTACAAACCAGCTCCTGCTACTGTGAAGAACAGAGGACATGACATTACGGTGCGCTATGTCTAAGTGTCTGCTCTTCTATTCTCTTCCATAATGTTATTCAATGACTAGAAGTTCAATCCAATTAATTGAATATAGGCTTTGCAGCTGATAATTTTCAGTTGTATTCAAAATGAAATTTTTATCAGGTGAGGTGGAAGGGAGATGCAGGAAAAATTAACATAAATGGGACTGACTTTGGATTGCTACAATGTCATTGGCATTCACCCTCAGAACACACATTTAATGGATCAAGGTTTCTTATTTTGGTTTCTCTCTCTTCTTTTTTTCTTTTTATCTGATGTGAACAACTGTTACAAGTACCATGCTAATTCATATAATTACAGTCTACTGAACAATTGTTTTTGTTTTCATTCAACCACTTCTAATGTCTGTCATCATCTTTCTTCCTCTCATCTTCTTTGCAGATATGCTTTGGAACTTCATGTCATTCATTTAAGCTCTACTCATAAGATTGCTGTTATTGGAATTGTGTACAAATATGGCCGGCCTGATCCCTTCCTTTCGAAGGTATTTCTGTTAGCCGCTAAACATTCATAAATTTGAATGCATAATAGATTGATTGTAACTTCCATTTCTTTGCTGCACAATTGGTTGAAATGATTTAACAATTACAGGGTTTTTTTCTCATAAAAAGGCTATGAAAACTTCCAACTTTTCTCATGAAATGAAAACACATAAGAGCTATATACTTTGAGATTTTAGCAGCTGAATTGTTTCATATTTCAGATTTTGTGTTCTTACTTGATTTATTTATGTATTTTAAATATATTCCATTGTGGCAGCTGCTGCACCACATAAAATCAGTTGGGACAAAAGAGGTTGACATAGGGATGATTAATTCTGGAGACATTAAGTTTGGAAGCAGAAAGTATTACAGATACATTGGTTCTCTTACAGTTCCTCCCTGCACTGAGGGTGTAATTTGGACAATAGTCAAAAAGGTCTTTCACTTAAAACAATCTTTTGGTTCTCTTAAATTTGATTCTTTTACACCAAAGAAGCACTTATCAACATGTTAGTTTTCTTTTTATAGGTGAGGACAGTTTCGAGGGAGCAAGTTCGAGCGCTGAGGGAGGCCGTTCACGATGTAAGTTTTTCTTTTTTTCTTTTTGGGTGATCCACAACAAAAGCATTTGTCATCTTCAATCTGTTGGTTTCGGATATTATTAAGAGCAACACCCTGCAGTTAAAATTCAGTTTTTGTGTTTCTGGCTTTCAGGGATTTGAGGCAAATGCTAGGCCAACTCAGCAATTGGATGGAAGACCAGTGTTGTTATACACTCCAAGAGACAATGGAGGTTCAGCTTAGATCTATATAAATTGAAGAGAGATGTGTTTATAATTTACAACCACGTGTTGGAACATATCCCAATTTCTTGGGTGCTTCATTATAAATAAAATTAATCGTCTATCTATATATATAAAGCAAAAGGCAAAGAATGGTGAAACATTTAAAATACCAGAAAATGTCCTTAGTTAATACAAACATTAAGAATTGAAATTATTAATTAAATAAGGATAATATAGTAAATTCACACTTTTTCATATTAAAAAATTAAAATTAAAAGAAAATTTAGATAATTGATCCTATTTTTGTGGAACACAACTACCCATTATATTTTTTAATTCTAAAATAAATTTAAATTTTTTTTAAAAAGCCTCTCCTAGCGCGGAAGCGAGTGCGGAGAGGCTAATCTATATATATAAAGCAAAAGGCAGAGAATGGTGAAACATTCAAAATACCAGAAAATGCCCTTTGTTAATGCAAATATTAAGAATTGAAATTATTAATTAAATGAGGATAATATGGTAAATTCACACTTTTTCGTATTAAAAAAATAAAAATAAAAATAAAAATCAGATAATGGATCCTATTTTTATGGAACACAACTACCCATTATTTTAAAAATCAGATAATGGATCCTATTTTTATGGAACACAACTACCCATTATTTTTTTAAATTCTACAATAAATTAAAATTCTTTTTTTAAAAAGCCTCTCGCAAGCGCGGAAGCGCGTGCGGAGAGGCTAGTATATATAAAGCAAAAGGTAGAGAATGGTAAAACATTCAAAATACCAGAAAATGCCTTTGGTTAAATGCAAACATTAAGAATTAAAATTATTAATTAAATGAGAACAATATGGGTAAATTCACACTTTCTCATATTAAAAAAAAAAATTAATTAAAAGAAAATTCAAATAATGGATCTTATTTTTATGGAATACAACTACCCATTATCTTTTTTAATTAAAAAATAAATTTAATTTTTTTTTAAAAAAAAGCCTCTCGACAGGCACAGCAGTGTGTGTGGAAAGGCTAGTATACATTTATTCACATTTTCAACTTTGAAGGTTTATTATATGAGAATTAAAAATGCATTTAACTTTTAAAATAAACAATTCAATTAAGATCTTCCACACATGATTATGAAAGTTCTAAAACAGATTTTGACAGGGTCAAGTAATAGCCATTAAATCAAAATCAGATTAATCAAACAAACAAATTGGTGAATCACGGTTTCTTTCTTCTTTCTTTTTTTATTTATTTTTTATTTTTTATTTTTTATAATAAAGAAAAATCGAAAAAGTGCTTTCTCTTCATGTCCTTCAAATTCCCTCACGACCCAACTCCTTCAAACAACACTCAATTCTTCCCCGACATCTTACCCACTTACCCATTATATTGATCACCAATAGAAAAATGACAGCATCAACCCAACCCCGACACGACAGCCACCTACTTCATAATTGCGTTTATGTGTTCCAATTTTTATGGTTTTCAATCGGGTTTCTAGTATTGGAATCGGATAAACTACTCCTTTAACAAATAAGGATTCTTTAACAATTAAATATTATTTTAATTTTAATACATTAGCAATATGATATTTCAATAACGAAGCATGTTGGTGCAGTGGTAAATTGTTGAGTTTGTGAGTTGGAGGTCTGGGGTTCAAAACCTTGTGAAATTCTGTAGTGAGAGTGTCATATATGGACCACTCATGTGGACTTTTATATTAGCCACATGATCATTTCATTAAACCTAAGTAAAGTTACTATTTAGATGAATCTTGTGGTTAATATAAAGGTTCACATCTATAATCCATATATGACACCCTCACCACCATAGAAAGACTCTTGAAACCTCTTGGTTCCAACTTCTAATGATTTTTGCTACTGGGCCAATGCTTTGCTAGTGAGCGAGTACTAGGCCTAAATTTACCAGTCTGGTAAATTGCTTTATAAGACCATCTCCAACCCAAGGGGTGGAAACTCAAATTTTGAATTTTGAGTCCAAAAAACTTCTCAAATTTAATAAAGTTGCGGACTCAAATTATGAGTCTGCAAGGTTTGAGAAAATACATGAATAATTGTATTTTGGAGGTTGAAAATTTGAGTTTAGTCTCAACATAGTTGGAGATGGCCTAAGAGAGTGGGAAGCGAAAAGGATGGTTTAACCATTTTATTTTACTTTATTTTATTCATTTGAAAACCTCTTATCGTGAACAATAATACCAACCATAATACCAACTTGTCCAACCTATTAATCCGGTAAAGTTACCAAACATTCAACAATGACAAGCATAATACAGTAGATTACAATTCAGTCCAGTCCAATACACAATGATTGAAATAGTAGACCCGTCCAGGGTGCCGAACAAACCTTAAAACATGCAAACTGGCCGGCACAGAATTCTCCATCTGTGATCGGATAAAGATACAAACTTACAGTTTTGGGGACCTAGTTAAAATTTTCCCTTCTGGCATGGTAGTTCAAAGTCTAGATTTTCTGTACATCAGAAGCACAACCGAAAAAAAGGACCTAAAAGAAATAAGCTACGAGAGAATATCGTAGTAAAAAAAAGTATTATCAGTTGCTTGATACATGATATAGGATTTTCTTTCTTTCCCCGTGGCTATAGACCACGATCAAGGGGTAATCCCTACCACCATTTACCAAGTAAAACATTTCTTCTCCCCAGATCCCTCCAACTCAACCCAACCTTCTTCCTTACGTTTCTGCTCAAATTTTCTTTGACTTGTCTCAATGCCTACTGAGTGAACCATCAACCATGTGCTGAAGTCTAAACTAAACCCATCAACCATGTGCTGAAGTCTAAACTAAACCCATCAACATTGTAGAAAGAACTGAAACCAGCAACTAAACATCCAACACTAACAGTAACACTAGTGTTCCTCTCTTTTGCCATTCCAATTCCTTATGAGCCCATCTACACTTTAAGCACCACTCTATGCTCTTCTACTACGTACCGTCTGCATTTCCACATTTCAACTTATAGGGTTTAAGGTTTAGGGTTTCAACTTATAGGCCTTCCTAGGCAGAGCATCCAGCCTAAGCAAGACGCCCAGCTAAGACACTCTACTTCATGTTGATATTACACTTGAGTCTAAGTTGACATATTGATATACACAACTGCAGCAAAGAAAAACAAAAGCATCTGCACAAAAACTGCACGTAGAAGATCCACTACAATGCATGTGGGAAGACTGTCACTCGTAATTGCGCTGACATTCAATGGTCACTCAAAACAAAAGCAATGTTATTTCAAGCCGCAAACCCTAAACACTTATAACCCAAAATCGTAACAATCGTGACTAAGAACATGCAATTATGGGTTAAGCCTACTAATGAAAGATGCCCAAGACCTCTAGGATGTGATACATTATTGTTTTACTGGACTGCCCAAAATAGGCATATAATTCATCATCATTCCATTGAATGAATCGGCTCACTCAAACAATATCCAAGTAACAAGCAATTCCAACAAAGGGTTAATTACTGTAGACGTCCGTGAACTATGGCGCTAGTTGCAATTGGGTCCGTGAACTAAATTTTGTGGCAATTTGGTCCTTTAATTAGATAATAAGGTGCAATTGGGTCCTGCCGTCCAACTCTGTCACTTTGTCCGTCAAAATGAGGGGTAAAAGCGTCCTTTCGAGTCTGAAGAAAAAAACAGAACATAAAAATAAATTAAATAAATAAATAAACTTAAAAGTAGAATGAAAAAAACAATAATAAAAAAACTAAGATATTGAAAAATGAAAAAAACAATCAAAAAAAACTTCTTCGTCTCCCTCTCACTCTCGTCCTCTAGTCCTCCCCCAATTTACCATCAGACCACAACCAACAACCAACCCAAAGCCACCCACCACCACCACTCCAACCCCAACCCCATCTAATCCCCAACTCAGACAGCCACTCTCTCTCTCTCTCTCTCTCTCTCTCTCTCTCTCTCTCTCTGACA
>NW_018921325.1:116347-196637 GCF_002207925.1 Prunus avium
TGTTCTTTGGATGCTTATCTTTGTTGTTGTTGATGCCAAGCCTCTGGTGCTGATGGTGGGAAATGGGTCTCGAAGTTTTTCTTGTTAGAAATGGTTTTGGGAATAATATAGGTGCCCTGCCCCTCCAACAAGGCTGCTGCAATTTCATTTCTTGTTGGTAAATAAAAGCATCTGTTAAAACGAAAACCTCTGGCTCACACAAGAAGCCAGCAGCACTGCAAGGCACAAGGCTCAATCCTGTGATCAAATAAGAAATGGACATTATTATTTTTGAAGGGTTGCTTTCGGTTGATTTTGGTTTCTGGGTTTTGGGTTTTGCTATGTGGGGATTGAATGATCAAATGGAATTGTGGGTTTTTCTGGGTTTTGGGTGCCATTGTTGTCTCTGTTCTTTCTTGTTCTTCCTATTTTGTTTTGTTCAAAATGACGAAAAGTCAAAAATACCCCGAACAACAAGAGCACGTGACACTCACATGGTCATTTCGACGGATTCAGTTATGGCAGGACCCAATTGCACCTTATTATCTAATTAAAGGACCAAATTGCCACAAAATTTAGTTCACGGACCCAATTGCAACTGGCACCATAGTTCATGGACGTCTACAGTAATTAACCCTTCCAACAAATTAGAACCAAGCAATAATTGAAAGTAATTTCATCGCATAAAAAACAAAGCCGAGAAAATCTCTAGGGCTTTAAGCTTAATTAAAGGGACAATGAGCATATGTGAAGCTTTGGCATGTGGTTCACGAAGCTAATTTTATAGTTGATGTTCTTGCTTGTTTTTTACCACTCATGGCATGTTTACTAATCCATAATTGGATTAGGAGGAATTGAATTGAGAATCAATTGAAGTGAGGAGGAGTTGGATTGAGGATAATTAGATTCCGAATTCCTATTTAAGTTGTTTACTAAACCATATGGATTGAGGGGATTCCGGATTCCTATTGAAGTTGTTTACTAAACCATATGGATTGAGGGGAGTTAGATAACCATATTGTTGAATGGGTGTTCCTCTTGTGGAGCCAGCGTCCTTGACCCGAGTCAAGGTTCAGGCTTATATTTATCAACATGACTAAGCTGTTGTAGGTGACCTGCACACTTGAAGCAATAATCAGAACAGGGACAACTTGGGTTTATCCGAGTTGAACTCCGATGGCTAAGTTAGAAGTATTTGAGGATGGAGATGAAGAGTTTGCAAATGAGAGTATTTATTACCTTTGTCCTAATACAGGTGAAGAGTATTTATAGGGGGAGGGGGAGAGGTCAAATACCCCCTAGTCTTTCAAGGGAGAGAGGGCTCTTCTTTACTCAGTGGTCGGGCCGGAGAGCCACTGTGGGTGTTCACCAAGATGGTTAAAAAGGATCAAATAGCAGAGTGACACCTGGCTTTGGATGTGAGGCACATTAAATGATCCCTTACCATCACCAGGTTGGCATTTAGGCGCGTGAAGTGACCGACTCGACAGGGATCTGGTCAAGTTAGAATATCAATGCGTCTTTGGTCACACGACATCTCAGTGGTCGGGTCAGTGTTCTAAAGCCCGACCACATTTTCACACTCTCTCGAAAGGTTCGGCTAGGAGGCCCTCTATCGACACCTGGGGTGATCAATCTGGTCGGGTCGGTACAAGGGCGACCTAGTCCCTTATGACCACGTGGTGCCTTCTGATAGGCTCGGCTCACAGTGATGATATGAGTCATCAACACATATGGAATTGGGGTAAGAGTGGTACTAATTATTAAAATGTCCTCATTGTTGGGTTAAAGTATATGACACATTTGGAATTTTGAAAATTGTGTGAGGATATAATGTGTAGAAAAGATGAATTCCTAATGAGGTTAGTTCTCTAGGAATTAGAATACCACATCCCACCCAAGAATTGAATTCCTCCTAAATCAAGAATTCAATTCCTAATTTTGTGTGAGTCCCACTTGCTTTTTAATTCCTTGATTTGAAGTAAACGTAGGAATTCTCCATCGGTAGAATTCAATTCTTGATTAGTAAACACACCATCAATTCATTAATTTTATTATTGCGGCTTTGAGTAGAGGAGAATTTTTTTATGCAACATAATATATGATGTGCGTCAAATTGTGGTATATAAATGTGATCTCTTTGCAAATGGTATTTGTGATTTCAATGTACTGTTAATCAATTTTTTTTTAAAGAAGGTTCGATAACACATACAAATTGTCCACGCGATGTTCCAAATTGTCCGGAGTTATTCCCCATTGTTTGGGACTAGGCTTAAATATACCAGAGTCTGGTAAATTGCCTTATAAGAGAGTGAGATGCTTTTCTTTTTCATTTGAAAACAACCTCTTACCTTGTACAATACCGAACACAACACAACTTGTCCAACCTCTTAATCCAGCACAGTACAAAACATTCAACAATATAAGCATAATACGATAGATTAATATTCAGCACAATCCAATACATAATGATTGGAATAGTAGACAAGTCCAGCATGTCGACACTACCTTAAAACTTATGAAGGCCAGCATGGCATCCTCATTCTGTAATCAGATAAGGATACAAAAATACTAAGGTCTCCTTTCCTTTCTGGCCTGGTAGTTCAAATTCTAGGTTTTTCTGGACATCAGATGCACAACTAAATAAGCTCTGGGTGAATATCATAGTAAACAAGTACTATCAGTTGCTTGATACATGATATAGGCTTTTCTTTCTTTCCCCGTGGCTATAGACGTCGAGCTATTCCACGATTAACAAGTTATTTTTCATTAATCCTTCACCAACCGTAGGAAATTCTGGTGACAGCTTCCATTCTCCATCCACCAAGAACTTGATTTCATACCTTCAAATATAATATTTTTGGGTAAGGATCAAGAAAGGGAGGAAGAATAGGAATAGTTGAGTGACTAGGTACCTTCCAGGTCTGAGCATTAATGTTGTCGAGAACGTGGTGAAAGAACCAGTATACTCAGATGATAAATGTTCTCCTTGACTCCAACCATCGAAAGTGCCCATAACTTGCACACTCTGTGACACCAAAATAAAAACAAATTTTGTTTTAAATTTGATTCCTAAATACCTAATCTATAGAACCAAAACTTTAAAATTTCATTCAGGGGCTGTAATTTTCTGCTTTTGCAATTTAATGCCAGCCTAACAAGGACTAGGACTCGGCATCAGTAGTATCATTGAAGACATAACAGGTATTTTGTAATACAATTATTATATTTATCAGGTCCCCTTAAACCTTGAAAACTCAGAAGATCTTCTCGGGTTGGATTAATCAACTGGGTTAATAGATCTAGTGAAACCTACTTAAGCCAACACCCCCATGTCCTTCCTTATCAGCGTCGACCAGATTCATCACAGCCTCCACACCAGAAAACAAACTTCATAACCAACACCATGTTCAACAGTTGTCTCACACCCACCAGAAGCCAGGGCTCAAGATCAGCCACAACAACATCCAGGTTGTCAATGAATATCCTTCAAACATTAGCACTGTAGTGCCACCTTACAGGTTAGACCCTCAGAAAATGACTAGTTATATCCATATGGAATGGACCAATTGCAGTTGAAAACAAATTTATAAGAACACATAATTTTTTTTTTTCGGTGCCTATTTCAGTTCAGGAATTGAAATATGACTTTAGGATAGAATGTATCGAGTGCAGTCAAGGACTCAATTGGAAAACTCTAGACTAGAGGAAGAAGCTGGTCAGCGCCACCGGTAAACAGTAGGCATGGCATGGTCCTGCCTGCCTGCCAGAGCTGTCCCTTGCCAGAAATAAAAATAAGAATACTTTAAATAATTGAAGGGAGCAGATTATGTTTTTTTTTTTTTTCGGTGGTGTCATATGCCTGTTAGTAGGTGATCGTGATCCTTTGAAATGTTTTCCAATGGCGTTATACTTCTAAAACATCTCTGTAGGGCCAAACTCGCTTTTTGAGGTAACAAATTACATGGACCAGAGAGAGCTCCAACACTTTATACTGAATCTCCAAACCTCCTTCCCAAATTTTCCACCCACAAGTGATTACAATAAAGGGTTGAACACAGCTTAGAGACATCTGTCTTCATCATATGTCCTTTTGCTTTGCATTGAAGTGACCCATATGATCATATTTCAGAAAGTCACTCACTATTACCACACTCCATAATTTCAAGTTATTTTCATAAAGGGTTGAACACAGTGTAGAGACATCTTCCTCATACGTCAACCCTTTTGCTTTGCAATGAAGTGACCCATATGATCATATTTCAAAAAGTCAATCACTATTACTGCACTCCATAATTTGAGGAAAAGGAATGAAAATTATAAGGTTATATGCTTACCTCAGCCATGCCATACCAAAATAGGGGAACCTCCTTGGATTGTACAGCATCGACATCCTTTATCTGTTCCTTCAACTTTTCATGTACAGCTTCGCACAGATAGACACATGCAACAGTACTTTTGTCAGAACATATGGAAAGTTAACAAACATGGAAACAGCGACATGAAAGCATTACAATTCAAAAAAATTCAATATCAGTTGGGAAACCACATTTCCGAAACAAGAAAGACGACTACTCACCCATAATACAGTGCCAAAGTCTAATTCTATCCCAATTCCCAACACAAATTTCAGAAGATGAGAAAATAAGGAGTAACCCACATGTTTTAAGGGATATCAGAAACAATCTGTCTTAACTCAAGAATCCCATCCATTTGCACAAAACCGTACTTACTCCAAATGACTGATGCCAAGAAAGAGTTTTACTCAAGGGGTAATCCTTACATTTCTGCTCTAAATCTCAACTATTATAAGTGATCCTTTTTCCCGTTTTCACTCCTCTCCAAAGTGGTCTTTGTTCCTATATTATCTTTCTTAGTACTTTTTTATTTGATAATTGTAGTCTGTATGTATTTTATTTTGATTATTTGGATAAGATGCTCTGAAAATAGATTTAATTTTTAATCAATAAATATGATCTGGGAAAAAACTAGAATTTTCTGATGAGAAAGTGAGGTGGATATAAATTCACATCCCAAGGCACCTATTAATGCAATGGCTCAATTCATTTGTGGAGGAGATGTACCTTAGGAGGACCATCATGCTATAAAAAGAGAGAAAACTATATATTCCTTGTACACAATCCTCTAAGATGCTTTCAAATGCATTTTCTCAGTCAACAGACAGAGATACAATTTTTAGCAGCAAAAGGAAAGAGAATAAGAAAGAAGGAATAAACAAGTCATGCTAGAGCAAGTTACCTTCTAAACGGGAAAGAAGGTGAGACTGAATGTATTTCCCATTAATCTTTCTTGAACCTTGTGGAATGACAGATTTAGTGTTTTCTTCTGCCAATTTCACCAAAGCCTGCCATTAGAACAACTAAAGGAATCATGACATCACAAGTCTTCGACTATATTCAATCACGTGAACCGTGATGCATGAAAACATAGCCTTTGATCTAGGATGCATTTAGACTTTAATTTTCTGCAAATCCTCCACAATGTTTTACAAAGAAGATTTTCAGAGAGTCTGAGTTAGTCCTTAAGGGTCTATTTGGTTGAAAACTAAAAGAAATTAAAATATAGGAAAGTAACTCCCTATTTTGTAATTTTTTTTACCAAAAAAGTTGTGGGCGCACAAGGAAAGTCTTCAAACTTTCTCGCAAGTCTCACATCCAGATTTGAGCTATCCAGGGCTCAGTAAGCCCACTGTAAAGTTGGTTTGGGGTCTAGTTGGGATTCAGTTTTGAACTTATCTTTCACTTAGTGGTCAGTTTTTATGTGTTATGTTATTTACCAGATGACAGCCATGCAAGTTTTCAAGTATTCCTGAAGGTTTAACACTAGATTGCTACTAAAGTAATCAAAGCTAGGGCTGCTGTAACACTTGTATACCTACTTGCTTAAGAGACTTAGTATGCAGTTTTCAGGAAAAGGAATCAGATTGTAGAATTCTCATGGGTCATGTGCCCTAGGACTTGTTTATCTACATTCCAATTTTGATCTTTTTTTTTGTGTCTCCTTTTTATGTTGGTTAACTTATCACTGGACATCTTTTTTCTTGTACACTGACTGCTACAGAAACCAGAGAGCAGCTTACACTTGTCTTCTACTATCCAACTCCAGTACCCAACCAAATCCTAGAACCTTCAAATTTTCTAAACTTTGCATACAACTTAAGCAACTTTCAAGCCTGTCTAGTATCTCAAAGCAGAATTGCAGTGAGAGAAGCAATCTGGTGCGGATGAGGGACAACTACCATTCTTGCACTGTGATGGGAATGGTCTGAGTAAAGTGGTTGTCGCAGTGGTTAAAGGTTTATGATATAAAGATCCCATTTTTTATGTTTGGACTGCTGAGAGAATACTTCTTACTATGTTAGCAGAATTCAGTCAAGATGGCTCTTGAAATTAGGCAATAACAGACATCTAACTAAATGCAATTTGCACAGGATATGATTCCAACAATATTTCAAAGTCAAGAGATTCAAGACTGGAATTATTTGCTCCTTCCACATGGTCTTGACCTACAACCATTTTAGTATTACAAAAGGTTTTGTAGAGTGTTAAAGTGGCGACACATGGAAGTAAGAATCTTGATCTCTTGAGACTTAGATTACTCGCATGTGATAAAAAAAGCTGATCTCTAGGGACTTAAATTACTCACAAGTGATAACATTATGCTCATGCAAGACGTGCAGACAACCACCAGTCGTAAAATATGTAACCTGAATTTCAAGTTCCAAGACAGCAAGTTCACTTTTGAAGTTAACCAACGCATCCTCCTTTATATGCAACTGTAGAGATAATGGATCAACATAAGATGTCAAATCTATTACACTTGATAGAACAATCAAATGAAATAACCATATAAACATCCATGCTCTCTCCAATTAATAGCATCCAAGAATTATAGTTACATGTATGTTGATTTTCTTGATACAGATAAGACAAATGAGATATCATATGAAGAAACTAATTTGAAACAGAAACTCATCAAATATATTTTTCATTTTTTCTCACAAATGATGAAAGAGGCGTGTGCATCTTCATCTTTCAGTATATTCAATTCAACCACCTTCAAGTTAGAAATGAGATTGTGAATACGTGAACCTTTTTATATCTATAAATTTGATATACTCATATGCTAAACAAGCCAACAACTCAATTTTAATATTAATGCTTTCATCTCTCAATTGGACCCACTAAGAATTAATCTACGTTCCTGTTGTGTGAGTCTTTACTCTTCAGTCCTATGCTTTTTGCACCAACCCCATGAAGTAACATGCCTACTGCTGCTAGAACGCATTCCTAATGGATATCAATCCAGTCAAATCTATGAAGATATCAACATAGATGGCAACATAAAATGTGGGCCACTGCAATAAATGATGAAGATGAATTTAAATGACATACTAAAGTAGGAGTCGATTTAGAAAGGACATTGTATGAATACATACAAACCTGTCGTTTGAGGAACCGATTTTGTTGATTGGCTTCACTTAGTTTTTTCATAAGCTTTGTTCTTTCAGAATCAGCCAGCAGTGACTGCAACTGATATAGAGTTTTAACATAAGTTAGCTCTTGAGATTTAAAACTGAAGTAGCCAGGAATGCTAAACCAATAGAAAAAGGAAGTTCATGCATTTGAATGCTTTTAAGGATTTTTTATTTATTTTTAAATCAAAATAATTCGGACCAGTGCATGAGTACCTCATTACTTCTTAAAGGTTGAGAAAGATGATTCTCCTGCGAATCTTTATGTGCATGTTCATCATTTCCACTATAAGTTTCTGCCCGAACAGATGATGATTCCTCCAAACTAGTGGGAATTGAATGTCTTCTCCAGAAGACATGATGCTTCCCAGTAGATACTTGACGATCTATCAACCTCTGATATCCGACCTTTAACTTCCAAGTAGTTACAATCTGCGGAAGTGGGTGGATATTTCTCCAATCTAATTTTCTTGAACTTTCTCTTGACAACCACAGTACTTGGTTGTCAAGGCAACACCTGTCAAGATTATGATGATATAAGAATGAAACTGATAAATGCTTAACGACATCAACAATGCCATGAATATGAAAGGCTATGGAGATTTACTATAAGCAATGTTAACTAACTAGATTGGCAATGCAAGAGCAAATCATGCAGAACTAAAGTTTTCGATAAGGGTCAAAGCAAATGAACCAGGAAAAAAACAACGTGTGTATAGTGTTTTTTCAACTACTACATGGAGGAATCATCTTAATTTATTTATAAAGTGACAAAATTTTACCTCACAGTACCTATCTCCATGTTGATAGGTTCCTCCTGAAAAATTGATATAACAAAAAGAAGGTCACGATACTAACTTGGTCGTAGAAACATGCTAGAACCTGGGATAACTCAACAATTCTCTTAAATCAAAATGATAATTATGGACTTATTTTTTATTTTATTTTTAAGGAAACTAAAGGGAGCAACATGGAAAAGGATCTGGTATAATCTCAAATGATCCCTCCACCCCCACCCCAAACACACACACATATAACACAGTTACTCTGCCATTAAGCTAAATAGAGCACCTTAATTTATCATAAACAAAGCAGAACTTGCAAAAACTCCATCATTGATGATTTATAGTGGAGGAACTTTGAACCTCTTTTCATGTACTTCTCTGTCAAAAGGATACAATCACTAATGATGGTAATTCGTGTGCAATAGTTTTAAGTTACTTTAACCGCACAATCTAATGAAATTAAGCATCACGCTGTAGCAAAGTGACAATTTTTTAGCCATATGGCTGCAAAAAATCAGCTCAAAGCACACAGCCCCCAACACCCAACACACACAATACAATTAGAGTTTTCATAAAAATGGTTTCTTTTTTTCATGATTTCAGAGTAAACCCATCAATTGAACAATGGAGTTGAACCATTATTGCATAGCAGAGTGATGAATGCATTATTGCCTCAAATTTCAACTCTGAAAAATCTACAAACAAGGCGACGCCTAGGCCTGATTTGAATAAAAACAATAACAATACAAATCAACCCAAAAGAAGAAAAAAAGATTTGAATTGACTTACTGAAAGATTGTGATTAGCAGCTCTAGTTAGCACTTAGCAGCGAAGATGGTGTGAAGAGACGAGATGGTTGGAGGAGGAGCTGCATTAATGGAGAAAGAAAGGGGTCAGAGAACTTAAAACTAAGGCATTTTGTAACCAATAAACAGAAGCCACATGCATAATTTTTTATATTGTTATATAAATTGTGGATATGATATGTGGCAAATTGGAGTTTCGGTGTCGTACATGGTTGGTAAAGGCCCAATTTGGTATTTCGAACAAAATAAAGGCCTAAAATTAAAGCTAAATATATTTTAATTTCAATAAGAAAAACTAGCCCTACGCATGTGCCAATTGTTATTTGATTTTGTTTTTATTTTTATTTTTTTTAATATGAAAAAAATGTGAATTTACCATGTTATTCTCATTTAATTAATAATTTCAATTATTAATATTTAAAGTAACCAATGGTATTTTCTGATATTTTGAATGTTTCACCATTCTTTGCCTTTTGCTTTATATATATATAGATAGATTACATCTTCATTGGAAGTCAATCCCAAAGAAGCAGTCTTGGCAAGAAAATCGAACTCAAATGAAGCTCTGAGCTTCACTAATCGTGGGCTCTCTTTCTCCTCTTAAGAGAAATTGAAAATCTAACAAAAAAAAACAGAGAAATTGAAAACAATATATATATATATAAAAGATCGCCCACCGTGGGGCTCGAACCCACGACCACAAGGTTAAGAGCCTTGCGCTCTACCAACTGAGCTAGACGGGCTTGTTGCTTGGTCGACGTTCGTTTATATTGATAACCTAATTTCTATGCTGTTCCTCCTCGTTGCAATCTTCATTAAGTTCCTTGAGAAATTCGGTTATGTAGGTAAAGGACTATCGACCAAACAACAAAGCCCGTCTAGCTCAGTTGGTAGAGCGCAAGGCTCTTAACCTTGTGGTCGTGGGTTCGAGCCCCACGGTGGGCGAAAATGCTTCACATTAATTTTTCTTTTCCATCTTTTTAATTCATTACTACCGTGTGCTTTGTTTGGTTTGAATCCAATACAAATTATAAATCCTTGTCGAAAACTTTGTCCCTGTTTCTGCGTTCCAATTCAATCATTCCTTTTGCTTGCCTTGTAATTTTGTTCTTCCATAAAAATAAAAATCATTGTTCTTTCTTGGTGGAGGAGGCAAACTGTTAGCTTCCGTTTAAATGGAGGTATTTGAAAGAAAGGATTTCGATTTGACAACAAAGCTACAAATTTGTTAAAAAAATTGTAGAAATGACGCAAACAAATGGATTCTCTTATTCAAACAATTTAACCTTATAATGTACCCTAGATTTGGAATCGCTCCATCCAAATGGACTCGTAATGCTAATACATACAAGCTCCTGCCTTTTCCTTCTCTCTGTTCTCCGTTTTCTTTTTTTCAGCAAGATTTTGTAGGTGATACTTCTTTGTAAATTAATAAACAAAAAATAATTTACAAGTACATAAAAAATTGGATACAAGTTACAACATACTTTGAATAAAGGAACATAACTTTAATTATTTATTTTCCCCTTGCAAGTGTGATGTTTTACAGAAATCTACAGCGCCGGGTCCGACATTTCATCTCTTGGGGAGCGTAGAGGCAGGACCCCTCATTTTGTGTTATCATGTTAGTAACTATGGATATCAAAAACCAAGAAATTCCCCTAATTCAACGAGAAAGCTCCATTGCAGTACCTGCACAACTCAAAGAAATTAGCAAACCAGTAAATTATAAAAGCAAATCTGTATTCGGTAATACAAGTTCGAAAGACTGTCCACATAGACAAACACTGTACAAACAACTTGCAGGCATCCAAGGAAATATACACTAACCTGTTGCTGAACTTTTCAACAGCTTCAGAGGCATAAAGAAGGGTTTCATTGGCTTTCTCCAGAACCATATAAAGTTCCTTCCCTCTTGTAACCCGAGCAATAACCCAAGCATTGTTTTTCGCCCGGATGCTAACTTCCAATTCTTTCTCATGACCAGCATCATCTGATTGTGCTCTACTCTTTTCCAAATCAACTTCTTCTCTAAGCTTACTTAAGGCAAGTAAGGAATCCTGCCACAGAACATGAAAAATGAACTTCTTGGACATCAATTCATAAAAGCAATAAATTGACATTAAAATGATGAGATCTAGTCTGGTCAGTGACCACTAAGCCTATCTTTTGCAGCAAACACCTGCATTAGGCCAAGCCGCCACAGAGAACACCCAAGGTAAAAGAAATGCACTGAGAATGCAACCTAGTCTAGCTGGAGACTCATGAACATGGCACCAGTCATATAAATAGAAAACTGAAAAAGAACATAATTATAGGCAGCTAAGTTTTCTTCCATAATTCCTTAGCTGCTGCAGGGGAGTATATTTATACAATATTTGATGCAGGAAAACAAGGTGACCATCCTCAACCAAATGGCTACGTTTTAACATGTATTGTGCAGAACAAGAGAGCAAGCCAAACTGTGGTGGAATGCTTTACCTTAGTAAGGGTTGTGACCTTTCCTGCTGGAGAAGCCCTGGATACATTTCTGTCTCCGTCCACTAGTAAATATCGATATCCACTAACATGATACGCATTCTCACCAACCCATCCTTTTGATAGTTTCTCTTCAACTTTCAACAGCTTTAGGGATACCTGTAAAATAGTAAATAAAAACATAAAATTCAAACAATGGCACTCCAGCTTTTATCTCAAGAAAAATTCTACAATACAGCTAATAGCACAAATCAGAATCAATGATTATTGCACCAGTAAATTCCAAATAATTTATTACAAGAAATTAGCGATTAAGTAGACATTTTATTTCACTAGGAATCAATGAGACAACGTATGTTGAGGACATGAAAAAGGATATAGAGGATATTAGAAAACTTTTTTTTTCTTCCTGTCGATGAATATAAAGGATATGAGTACATTAAACCAAATTAAATCAATAAAAATTTAAATAGGGAAAGATATGAAAAAGACATTAAAATGTTGCTTCAACACATCTAACAATTTCAGACCAAAAAAAAAAAAAACACATCTAACAAGAAATTTGGTTTTGGTAGAGAACCATATAAATAGGATTTCTATTGCTGACCTCTATTGATTTAGGGTAACGATTTCCACATGACAGTGCTAATGACAAGTTTAAAATGTAAAGAAGCAGTTTGATAGCATAAGCATTAGAGTTACTAGCAGGGCTAGGAAGCTAACATTTTCAAGAACTTGCTGCTTCACCGCAGAAACACCTTGATCCCCAATTAGTACTGAAGAAACAGGAATGAGAAAAATTAAGGTAAGGCTCTTATGCTGATGGGCACACAGATACATTCTCTCCTGTGTCTGATGGAGCAAAACTGTTGGGGTGGCAGAAATCAAGTTACTAGCCTCTGCACCCCAAATATCAGTGACAAGAAAACCATCCTTCCCTTTGGACCACTTATTCTGCTGCAAGGGCCGTATGACACGATAATTGTAATCTCCAGCAGGAGAGTTGACATCTGAGCCTTGAAATTGTTCTGGAACACCACCAGGACTGGCCAAGATAGAACTTGAGGATACATGGGATGTAGCTCCTTTGCGTAAATAGGACCAGGAACTTACTCCAGAGGATAAAGCACGGGGAGTCAGCCTTAAAACAGCATATGCAAATAGGTTTACGGTGTCATCCTAACAAAGATAGGAAAAACAAAATTCACGAAAGTTAGCATTTGACAAAATAAATGCACCCAGCACCTCTTTCTATGAAAATTCTACACAAGAAAAATGTAACTCAGTTCTTAAGCTTCTCCTGAACTTTAAGACTAAAACACAATGGCATATGAAATGATTTAAAAACAGTTAAAAGGCCTAGAAGATCAAACCATACAGGAGAAAGCGTTGTGGACACCAACAGGTCCTGAAACAAGATCAGTGAGTGACAGGGTATGTTCCCAGCACAAGATTCGAGAACCCTTACAAGCGACTGCAAAGACAAATGAAACCATTCAAAACAAACACAAAAGAAAAATTGTACAACATTGCACTAACAAGTAAAAGACTAAAATTAGGAGATTCAGGTAGAACTTAGAAGTCAGGTCGGAACAAGGGTGATTATAAAAGCCAACATGTGTGCAGAGATGCACAGTTTTGTAGAATACAAGTGGGCAAGAAAGAAGATAATAGGATAGTTAGTGATGATAGACAGGCTTAATACTAATGAAGCATTGCATTATAAGTTAAGATAAAAAAATTAGTAAGGTATGTCTATAAAACTTATAAGGAAAATGGATAAGAAAAGTAGAGAATAAACATAATACCAGTACATGTACTACAACCATCTTTCCAAATTACACCACAATCTGGAAGATGAAAAAAAAATTCAACCATGGAGAGGAACTCATGGACCCAATGAGCATCTAAACAACTAATACACCAAACCTAGAACAAGTTTATGACTAGGACATACTAAAACATTAATAACTTCCAATCAAGAATCTTGAATAAAAATGTAGCAATAAATGAGCAGAAAATTTCAGCAAAACTGTTCTGGCCTACTCCACTAACATATGATTACTTTATATTCTGAAAACAAACCTGTACTTCAATTGCTGCTTCCCGCCCTACAGTAAGCATCTGTACGGTTCCACGCTCCTTTAAACAGTCACGGAATGATGGTAACAGTAGTTTCTTCCCGACCAGAAAATCTGCCCCAGAGAGTAAAACCATACATATGAGATACAGCAACTTCAGCATTACTTAGGTAGAAAAATCCAATCGAGAGGACATGATACAGCAACTTCAGTATTACCCCAGCAGCACCCATCGAATGGAGAACGCTTTTGAAATGCTGGCAATTAGTGATTTTACAATGAAATTTGAACCAAGGACAATATAAAACTAGACTTCAGTGTAATTAGTAGGCACACGACTGTATGATGACTTACCACCAAGATAGTCCATGATGAAATAGTACAAATGAGATCGAGTTAGTCCTCCACCGGGGTCTTTGTCAAGCAACGCTCTTATAGATCCATGAAACATCACAAAAAGATAATGGACTTCCTTAAGAACCTTTCTCAACGCATCACTTCTCCAAATAGCTTCAAACTCCTTGCTTTTCTCCACTACCTACAACAAGGTAAAGCAATGATTTGAAAATACTTCAAAATAGCAGTGCCTACAACTGCTTTCTAAAAAATTTTAGTTTAGTTATGAGAAACAAAAATGTGAGAATCAGGAGAATAATTAATTAGTTCTGAAAAAACCCATAAGTTATAACATGCTACCAACAATATATGAACATTAGCTAAAAACGTAATTGAAAATGACTAACAATGACAGGAATGTTTGTAAGGAAAACAGAGCTCACCATCACCATCCAGATATCTGGCTCCGCCTCATAAAAAACATGCGAATGCCTCTCCGCTTCAATGGCTTCACAAGCAGCCTCGGGAGAGAAGATTCTGCACAAAATATAAATAAGTTCTTATAAAAATCAAAAAACACTTGCATAAAATGCATATAAGGAAAAAGGGATAGAAAGTAGAAACCTGGTAAATGTGATAAGTCCTTCACTGAGCCCAATCACAGAGAATTGTGCTGAGAAGGGCAAATCGGCAGGGAAGAAAAACAATATCTTGTCCAATTCTTGCCCTTCATTTTGACCCCTCCTCAAATCAAATATGCACAATTGCAGTCCTTCTGGGGTTGCACTAGCCGTAGTACTAGCAGACGACAAACCCATAATTTCTTCCTGCATCAATGGCACAATCAAACAATTGCACAACAAATTGAACCCTAAATTTCGTTAGCTGTTGAAAGGACAAGAAATTGCGAGATTGGAAAGCCTTACTCACAGCACAGCGAAGCTTCTTGTTGGGCTTTGATTTTGATTTTGGTACCAAATAAGGTTTATTGGATTAGATGGAAGGAATTTGCTCGGCCATTAGGCACTGATCCTTTTTTTCAAAGTTTGAATGGTAGGTAACTGCGTGGAAGAATTTCACTAATTACTGTGTCTGCCTGTTTGCTTAATTGCTGTTTTTTCCTGCATTTTCACTCAAATCTAGCTTTTCCTTTGCAGTTTTTATCCATTTTTTTTTTAATATAAGTGAAAGTGAGGGGAAGGATTTGAACACAGGATTTTCAAGGTGGGTCTTATTGATATAGCATGAATATTTTGGTAATACGCAACTATTAAATATTTTAAAATTCAAAATTAAAAAACTTTAAAGATGCCAACCGGTCATGTGTTGGAAGAGGACGCTTGACTTACAGACCAATGGTCTCAAATTTTAAGTTCCCTAGCACCTTTACAGTATGTGTGAGAAAACCTCATTCTCCAATATCGATTGTATCAAACCAATATGGTATTAGTTGGACTCGGGCAAGCCTTTGGTGTGCTCCCAAGTGGTCCTGGGTTTAAGCCTCTATAGTACTCGGGTGTGTGAGTTTCTGCCCTCCCCTTCCCACCTTCGGCACACAAAAAAATATCAATTGTATATAAAAAATAAAAAAAAACCTTTAAAAATTAAAGATAATTAAAATTTATATAAAAATAGTAAGCAGGCTGTAACTCAACTGGTTAAGAGTATTTATTATACACTCGAGGTCTTTAGTTCGCTTCTCCTCTCTCAATATCGTCTTTATATAAATAAACAAATAAATAAATACAACAATCCCCACCCAGCCTGCAGGCACCTTTTAATTATAAAAATAAAAATAAAAATAAAAAATAAAAAATGTTCTAAATGTTCTTAAAAATTGAATTTAAATTTTTTTAATAATTAAAGTTTGGGTAAATTACTCAAATGGTCCTCAAACTTATACCCGATTTACATTTTGGTCTCTCAATTAAATTATTCGTTTAAATGGTCTATCAACTCTATATTATTCGCTCCAGTGGTCCTGCCGTTACATTCTGTCAATATTTCCATTAAATATGAGGGCAAATTGGTCATTATTTACCCTAAAATTTGGTTAAATCTAACAGAAAATTAGACAGTGGGACCAATGGAGTGAATAATATAGAGTTGATGGATCATTTGAACAAATAATTTAATTAAGAGACCAAAATGTAAATCGAGTATAAGTTTGAGGACCATTTTAGTAATTTACCCTTAAAGCTACCATGATATAACAGAGTTGACGGGGCAACATGGACATAGAGTGAAAGCACAATGGCCAGGAATGAGTCAATTGAGAATACAAGTGAAAAGTGAGATTTGAATGAAAACCCACGGAGCAAAACAAGGAAGCCGGACAGAAATCTACTCTTTTTTTTTTTTAACAGAATTCTCTAATTTTGTATACTTTTCATCTCATAGTTTATATTCAATACTTAAAGCATGAAAAAATGAGGAGGCAGTACAAGTGTATCAAATAAAGAGTGTGAATCGGGTATATACCTAATTGTATACAAGTATACGCCTGATTGTATTTGCATACCTCTTCTTCAATAAGTTACAAGGAATCATGTATATACTTTTTTTTTAAATACAAGCGATAGTTTAAATATTAAACTATAAGGAGAGGTTCTCACACACACATTACCAAGATATCATAGGGACATAAACGGCCACAAGGGTCACTTGACCTTTCGCACCCTTTGATAATTTGTTTTGGTATGTTTTGCATTAACTGAATTAATTTATATATTACAGAGCTAACCCTTCTCACATTTTGAGTTTACTTACTTTCTCCTTTTCTTTACCTACTCTACGCGTGACTTATGTGCCTTACTCTTCACTTGATTTAGGTCAATTTTTATACTCTCTTTTTTGTTTACCATTTAAATCTCTCGACTGTAACAAGTAACCTAGTACATTACAAAACCCCTCTTGGCTCTAGTAGTATATTTTTCTAACACAACATCACATAAACACACCTCATAATTCCTCTGATTTCTTTAATCGAATGAGTCAATCAATTAGGAAAAATTCGCACTCTCGCTATTTAAGGTTGACTTTCCTTGATAAAATTTCTAGTTTCGCCACTAGATGAAGATTTGAACTTGAGACCACTGGTCTGCAACCCTTTTTTTTATTGGGCTAGACTCCATTGGCAGGAATCTGGTATATACTTTAGCGGTGAAATGAATTAACCCTAAATAAAACCACTTATAGAAAAATTGCCATCAAAGTCGGTAGTTAGTATTAACACATCAAGTGGAGATCGTCTTAGGATGACTATGTACTACACAATCACCAAATAGGTTTCTTTCTAGGTTGATTTGGGGAAGGCACCTCCTTCACATGCACCTCTATGAATGTGTCAAGGTCAACAGATAAAACACAATCTACGGATCTGATTACCAAACTTGACTCTTTCTTTTAAAAAACAAAATATGCAGGAGCAAGTAAACCAAATCGCAAATGATTTTTTATGATTCAATTCAAAGGGTCACTTTCATTTTTGAATTGATCCTAGTATTGGCACGTGACTGCAAACGCAGCATATCCCACTTTGGAAACATTGGCCTCAAATTAATTTCACATTTCACGCTTAGCACTTTTATATTGCTTAGGCATGACAATACGAGCAATGCTAGCTTCAGTCAAGCCTAAAACGCACCTGTGGATGATTATGGACGGCGAAGGTAATCAACACTTAAATGAGAAACGGATGCAAAAGGAAAATGAATCAGATAGCAACATCACAAGCTTACGCCGGAGGAAGGATCAGGGGAAGAAGAAACTAACAAGGAAAGGAAAAGAGGAACAAGATCAAACCAAATTCTGAAGCATTATTATATCAAAAGCTATATGTAGCGAGCAAATACGGCTAAACCACACCAGTCCACTAGAAAACATGCATAAAGAACTAGATATTACATTAACCTCTAAAACCCAGAATTCCAGAAAATCTTTTAACATCCTAGGCAATGAGGAAAGGCAGCACAGTCAACATGAAGTCCTCATAGCTGAAAGTTCCAGTACCGGTGTACGCTTTGTCCTTCTCCTTAAATTTTTCAGTTAAACCCTGCAAGACACACGAACAAGAAACAAATAAGTGCCAAAAAGAAAATCTCCATTTTAGAGCCATACTTAAAGCCATTTTTCGAAGTTCTTAATACTGGTAAAAGTACATGATTCAGCAATGTACAATAAAAATTGCGGATATCCCAGTTGAAAAAATCAAGCAAAGAAAGAAAGGGCTATTTTTCTTCTCTTGTTAAGCAGGTTTCAAACTAACTGCAGCAATACATTCAAGTTCTGAATTCACAACCATATAAAGTAAGCCGGGATCGAAAAACTCGTGCTTATGCTTTTAGCATAGAAAGAATAGATAACGAATGCTGAATTAGAAAAGTAAAACGGAAAGCCAAGTGACGAAGAAGAAGAAGCTCCCAAGTTAAAACTATAAATTGAGTGCCCAAAATCAGGCTAAGTAGATTTAGTCACAAGTAAACTCACCTTAACAGTAAGACAGCACCTGCATTTAATCACAACAAAGAAAAAATATACATTCAGAGATTGATAAAAGCAAACACAATGTGAAACAAACCAAAAAGAAAATGAATGTAAAATATGAAGGTAAAGGGGAAACGTACTCGATGAAATTGTCATATTCAATGGCCTTGTGTTTGCCTCCGCTCTTGTCGAATTTAGAGACCAGCAAATCCAAAACCGTAGGTGACACAGCAAAACCCAGACTCAGCAGTGCATCTCTCAGCTCGGTTGTATCAATGTGCCCACTTCTGTCCCTGTCGAACCTCTCAAATATTCCCTGATCCGTTGTCACACAAATTATTAATCACAAAACCAAATTTTACTCAGAAGGATAAAAAAGAATTTATATTTAAAAATTTAAGTTTTAAAAAAAAAAATTCTAGGAATTACCCTCCAACTCTGAAGACTGTAGAACACTGCAGTGAATTCCTTAGGCCCTGTTTTCACAATTTACCCAGAAAAAGAAATCAATACGAATTACCGTTTCATTGAATTAATAGCGATATTTATTGAATAACGTTAAAAAACTAAGCTGCAGAATACAAATTATAGCATTGGAAATATTCCATAGCTTTCAAAAGACCAGAAAGCAGAGATATCTCGAACGAAGACGCGGGACCCACTGAAGCATAACGTACCACACACTCGCATTCAACGCAAACACTGACACGTTAACACAACGCGGACACGTGAAATACCATTCAAGGACAGCACTATCAACCACTAAATAGAAAGAGAAGAAGGGCATGGCGGACATTTCGCCTACATGCCTCTAGCGGCGACTCCACGTCCGGTCACTGACTGGGAGAAACAATGCCAGAACGACATCGTCTGGAGTGCGCCGATCAAAATCACAGAACGCACCGTTAACTCTAAGAATCGCAGTTGTCTAATTTCCCAATTTGACGAGAAAGAACTCACAGATACACACGCTTATGGAGAACAGAGAGAGTTAGGGTTTGTGAAACGTTACCGATCTTCCTGGTGTTGGTTTGGGTGAAGAGGTACATGAGAAGATGAACAGTCCTCAAGCTGAAGCTCTGATTGTATGACGACAGAGCTCTCTGCAACTCCTTGTCGTCGATGAAGCCACTGCCGTCCTGATCCGCCATCTGAAAGCACGCCACCACGTTCGGGTCCGTACCGGGGGGGAACGACGACGGCACCAGAGCCGCGAACGGGCTTCCGTAGCCTGGAGCCGACGGCGGGTATCCACCGCCGCTGCTTCCGTGGCTCTGTTGAGGCTTCTCTGGTGCGTACGGCGCGGCATACGGTGCCGATGGGGCGCCGTAGGGTGCAGGCGGCGCGCCGTAAGGTGCAGGCGGCGCTCCGTACGGTTGCGCTTGGTGTTGCTGGTGTTGGTAGGGCTGGCCGGGCTGGCCGGGCTGGCCTGGCTGGCCTGGCTGCGGCGCGGCGTAGGGTTTCCCTGGTGGAGGCGTGCTGCCGTAGCCGTAGCCGGGAGGCTGGTGTGGGTATCCAGACATTTTTAATTTTGTTTTCTTGTAGAATAGGCCTTGAAGATGAGAAAATGTTCTGAGAATTTCAGAGAGAGCTTTGAGCAGATAGAAAACAGATCTATATATAATTGAAGTTGAAAGCTTGGACCCGAAGAATTGGGTAATTACATCGTTGCCCTTGGCTTAAAATGTAATAATAAAAAGAATTTAATTTTTAATTAATTTCAAAACAACTAATTTAATCTTAAAATAAGTATTCTATCTTATTTAATTAGCTACGACTCATCTTCATGATTAAGGTTTAAACTTTGGATTGTGAAACAATTTGATTAGTAAAAAAAATTAAAACCATGTGCTTGCCTCGATTAAAACAATATTGTTTTCTCTTTTTTTTCTATTAACAAAAATAAAAAGAAATGGGAGAAATTCTCGAATTAATTAATTAATATTATTTTTATATAATTGCAAGGGACTTAGGCTCCGTCTAGTTCATGGGGAAGGAGGCTTGATAAGTCTCTACATAAGAAATGGTTGCCGTCACATGAGAAAGTAGGAGGAAAGTGAAGCCCTCCTCCCAATTTAGGTTTTGTTTTCCCTTATCATAGGAAAGTTTGGAAAAATGAGCTAACATTAAATGTATATTTTTTATGACCATTTTGTCCTTATTAACAATATATCATTAAATGCATTCTTTTTTATTTGTCTTGATGCTTAACATAAGATATGTTATAATTGTGAATGAATGAGAAAGTGTTTGCCAGCTTTATTTGCTAGTTTTGGTCTTCCCTCCAGCTCCACATGTCTTATGTTAAGCTTCAAGACAAATAAGATAATGATGATTATATCGTCAATGGTATCTAAGATATTAGACATCTCTTACTCACGAAAAAAATTATAAGATATGATGTGATTGTCGTCACTGTTATGTCGTGTTACGAACTAATTTACGTGTTATAACTTTTTGGTTTTTCAAATCTTGGGGAAATAAATTACTCTAAGCTAAGCGTTTGGCAGGACCAACTTCTGTTTCCATTTGCAGAAGTCTTTGTGAAGGTATCATTTCAACCTTAAAGAATTGCAAGTTGAATTCAGAACCAGTTCTCCATCTTAAGCCATGGAATTTTTTTCAATTACATAATGCAATAATATTAACATCCGTTGAGAGTCGTGACCCACTGATTCCATCTTCAGCCAAATAACCTTTCCTTTGCTTCTGAACACGTCATTGACCCTCCCCCAGCCAAAGAAGAAAAACAGTATAAGGAAAATAGCTAAAATAAATACAGATGTTATAAAGATTATATCCTAAATTTGCTAAAGAGTCTGCAATCCTATTTGTTTCCTACAAATTATGGGCAATTATAACGACTTGAAAATCTTAAAGGAGGAAATTAAATTAATTACCAATTTGGGATTGCTGTCACTTTTTTAAAAGCTACTTCTGTTATATTTTGAAAACAATCAGCTATAAACTAAAATAGTTTCAAGTTTGGTATTATAATTAGTGTAAAACAGTTTGATAAATTTTGGTATAAAACTGTTGTAATTTTGAATAATGACTAAAATGACCATGATGTAGAAAGTGCTAATCATGTGGAGGTGGTGGTGGCGGTTCAAGTGGTAGTAGTGGTGATTGTGTCATTTAAAATAATTTATGATGGTATTACATGAATTGAAAAAATATTTACCCTTCATTTGGATGGAGGAAAATAACTCGGGATTTAGCTAAAGTCAGGAGTTGAAAAGAAGAAATTGATATTTTCACTGTTTGGCAACTTAAACATGGAACTTATTAAATGACGCACGGGAAAAATCATGAAAATTGGGGATCGAGATTCCCAAATTTAATTTCCACCAAAAGAGTTGTCATTTCACAATTCTAATTGAGCAGAAATTTGTTTTCACTGTAATTTTTGTCATTTACAAAATTCAACATATATAAATCCTCGAGATCTCCTTCAATTATATCTTCGAAATGCTAATTTCCAATTTAGGATTGCTGTTACTTTTTTGAAAAGCTGCTTCTACTATGTTTTGGAAATAATCAGTTGTAAAGTAAAATAGTTCCACGTTTAATATAAAAATTAGTGTCAAACAATTTGATAAATTTTAGTATAAAACTGTTATAATTGTGGATAATGACTAAAATGATCATGATGTTGAAAGTGATGATGGTGACGTGTTATTGAAATTTTTTGTTATTAAAAATAAATAATTAAATTTCATATATATATATTAGTTGTAAACACAAGAAGAATAGAATTAGATTAATATACTATTCCATTTTTTAAAATCACTTCCTCTCTTGCGTCTGTAATTGTGGATTGAAGGACTTGCTAGAAATTTTATTGAGTCTAATGTTCAAGAACTTTATTTTTTTCTTCTTTTTGGTGAAAAGAGAATAGACTTTGCCAATAAAAAAAAAACCAAAAAGCAACACACTTTACGGGCAAAAATAAAACATGGCTTCTAAGCGATTAGAGGAGAGGATTTGCTAAATGCAAAAGGCAAGTCTGGTGGGCCATATTGATTATTTTCATTTTTTCAAAGCTTACTTGGGCTATAGCCCACCATAGCCTTGGCTGTAATTCCGTCAGTGCTCCCCTCTCCCCTTCTCTCTTCCTCCCTTCTCCTTTCTTCTCCCATTCTCCTCTCTTCCCCATTTTCAGTGACATAAGATTTTCCTTTTTTATCATCGCTTTGTTATGATTTTCCTCCACCTATGATAAGTGGCTATGTCTCGGCGTCGGATCTCCACCCATGATAATATGTGAAAATTTTATTTTGAAAAGTAAATATATTATGGTGATCCCAAAATTTCAAACAAGTGATAAAAAAAACTTTTTCAAAAGAAAGGATAAAAAGTAGACCAATTAGAACAAATCCAATCAATAAGATCATAATTAGTCGGAGGTCCCTTTAGTCTTAAAGAAGAAAGTTGATTCCAAAGGTAAAAATGATATAATTAATGCATGATTTGATCATGATGTCATGTGCGTAAAATAATAAATTATGTAAAATTATTCGTACCATGATTTTTATATATAGAAATTAAATTGCTTAATAATGTATAATAATAATAATAATAATAATTACTATTATTATTTTTAATTAATAAGATGCACAAAAAATAGCATCCATAGCTTGTTGACATTTTGCTATTGGTTGGAATTCCTGTATTATATTATAGTTTTGGAGATAGCGTGGACGTCATGGAATTATTTTCTAAAACAACTCCACTGACCAACTACCCCTACCTTTTATTACATGCAATTTTCAATCGGGTTTTGTTAAATTTGTGAATATCGAATTGTCAAATAGGCTATTTTCTTCCCAAAAACATTATAAAAAAAAAAAGAAGGCTATTTTCTTTAGTGGGCTGATAATTGCTTAACAATTTGATCCTTTACTTTGGGCCTATTTAATTTTCTTACATTGGGTTTGGATATGAGGCACTTTGAAGTGGCCAGAGGCTCTAGTGCGAACCACTAAATGAGAACCTTATATGAGGATTAATCTGCGTCGTCCAAATTGATCTAAACGGATGAACATGTAAAGTAAACTTACAGTACAGGCACTGTCAATGGCATCTTCCTGGCAAAGAAGAAGACTCAGGTGCGATTCGTTTCATATAAAACTACGTGGTTTTGTTTATAAAGTCCTTTATTTTAACAAAACTCTGTGTTTTGATTTTTATAGTATGAAAAGGGTTAAATACATTTTTGGCTGGGTTTTACACGAAAATTCAATTTGGTCATTGAGAAAAAAATTTAGCCAAATTGGTCACTGTGTTTCCCAAAGTTTACAATTTGTAGACATTCCATATTTTATGTTAAGTGCAGTCTTCTTCCTCTACCTCAACAAGTTAGGGTATATTGTGCTATTGGGGTTTAATAAATTTTGGGAAATTTTGGGTTCAAATAAAAATTGTGAGGTATAAGGCCACAGATTAGATGCTTTATTGAAGCTTGAATCGATTGAATTAGAACAGTATTGTAACTTCAGATGGCAAGGGTGACAGGACCTACCTCGGATTCCCATTTGGAATCCGTGACAAACACTGATGCCGGACCCACTTTACAATTAAGCCCCTTAAGCCTTAATTTAAACTTGAAGACAATTCGACTCCTATCAAAATTTTGGCAAAGTCTCCCCTGTAATTGGAACATTTCCCAAATTACAGTACCTGCAAACAAACACAAAAATAATCCCAACTTTCAGCATGCACGAGGTAAGGGCACACACAATAGTTAGGACTATTGAAATGGGCCTTAGGCCTTCTACCCGAACTTAAATACGAGCAACTAAGAACAACTAAAGAATTTAAATTTACAACATGGGAATAAAGACAACGGGTTATGAAGGAAGTCCTACGGTACAAACAATGGCTATATCTCGACGTGGTGGTCTCGACTTCGGATATCTAGAACCTGGGTGGCGCAAAATAGAAAATGTGAGTGGTGAAAATAAAGATTGAGCATAAATTATACTCAACATAATAACCCCCCTTCGTTTTAGAAAATAATGCCAAAACACCATGCAATAGATTTCTTCAGTAAGCATACATAATGTCATCCGATACTAGAAAATATTTCAATTCAGTAAAATTCATATCATAACGTACGATAAGGAAAACTATATAATTAATTCTTCTCAAATTCTTAGAAAACAATGTAAACTTGTTCATTTAATCTTTATTGTAAAATCGTATATTCAAAACCACCAAAGTAAACCCGTTAATATAGAATATAATCTAGGGCTGTGCACGGGTCGGGTTGGGTCGGTTATGGGCCCAAACCGCACGCCGAACCAAGCCTTGTCGGTAGGCCCAAATGCTAAACCGTGGACCTTTTTAGGCCCATTTTCAACTTAAGTCGAAACCCGATTTGATCGGGCCGGGTTGGTTCGGTTCGGGTATTTGCCGAGGCCCAACAAAGGCAACAATTGAAGGCTTTTTTTTGTGGTAGTTTTCCAAGCCCATTCTGTTTTTTGGGTCAGATTTCAACAATTCAAGTTTGATAGTTTCTGTATAGTTTTTCCAGTTTTGACAAATCTGCATATCTGAAGTTTTCATCATTCAAATACTTAAAAAAACCTTAAAACCATAGCAAATCATCATCCACCACACATCTCCAAATACAGAAATTAATTATTATTACAGTCCATTGCAAATTGCCAAATTGTGAGAGTAATCTCAATCACAATTATTATTACAGTCCATACCAAATGCAAAGTTCAAAAGAAAATCCAAATAAAAACTAATAAATTTCTATTACATATACACATACAATTCCATGAGTTGTTGTTTCATAATCAAATCAGATTTGCACCTCTGCACAAAGAAAGAAAAAACAGTTAGTAAACATATGAATTAATAACACAAAGAAACTACAAATTATAATTAATGTAGAAAAGAAAGAAAACCTTTTTCCACTTTTTCCAAAGCTTGGTAGAAATCTAACTCCTCCAATGCGGGATAGACAATGTGGGATAATACTCTCAACAAATTCTTTTGAGAGATAACATATGTAATTAAGAGATCAATACGTGAAACAGAATATACGACAGATCAAATTATCTGTTGAACCTTTTGCAAATTGAATCCACCCAAACTTATGGTTACATGTCACCACTTAGATGGTCTGTCTAAGGCTAGAAAACAGATCAACTTCAAGGTCAATGGTAATAAGGCAAGCAACATCACATCATGGGGGATGCCCATCATATAAGGTGATAACAACATGAAGAATCACTGTTACAACTTACATGCATATGGACGGAGGTGACCACACACACACACAAAAAGAGCCAAACATGACTCTTGAAACCAGAAAATGGACTGGTAATCAGTAGTCAACCGACATACAGGAAATATGAACACAGGCAAGAGACAATAGAGTACTGCTTGACCAAAGCATCAGACTCTTGAAACCAGAAAATGGACTGGTAATCAGTTGTCAACCGACATACAGGAAATATGAACACAGGCAAGAGACAATAAAGTACTGCTTGACCAAAGCATCAGATGCCTCTTTATAGTAATCATACAAATTGTGTAAAAGTGTCTTGATCTCCAATGACATGTCATTAACCCCATTTTCATCGGACACCAAGTCACCCAAGCAAAATTCCACATATTCCATCTTGTATCGAGGATCTAGAATAACCGCAACAAAGAATAACTTGTTGATGTTATTCACATTTCCCCAATATTTATCAAACTTTCTCTTCATCATTGTTGCTATTTTGCACATAACAATATCATCAACATTCATCATTGTGTCTATCTCCTCCAAAAAAGAACATATCTCATGGAGTGGGGCATTAGAAGACACGGTTTTTGATGCACTAAACCTCAAAGTAGCATCATAAAACTTCTTCAAAAATTTGACAAATACCTTTGTATTATCCCAATCCAATGAAGTTGGAGGCCCAACTCTTTTCTTCTTTTCCTTACCATGAGCTTCATACTCCTCAAAGTACCCCAAAAAGTTTGGGTCATCCTCCTCCATCCTCTCAAAACCTTTTTGGAGCTTCAAAGCACTCTCCAACATCATGTAAGTTGAATTCCATCTTGTGCACACATCTAAAGGAACCATGGTTCTAGTATCAACCTTCTCCATCTCCAAACAAGCCCTAAACTTCTCTAACCGTTGAGATGACCCCCTAATGTACTTAGCACAATTGCGAATACTCTCAATAGATTGATGAATTTCTTTCATTCCATCGGTTACAATCAAGTTTGTAATATGTGCACAACACCTCACATGCAACAAACTACTAGGAAGAACTGTTTTCTCACTATAAGAATGCATTTACTGGAAGGAGCACTCGTAAAAATCCAGAATCTTCAGGGGAGGGTATAATATCAGTTTCCAGACATACAAATGCTTCGCACAAGAAGTGCACAGTTAAACATAGAAATTCCAATAGAAATTAACATTATTTCATAATTCATAATTCCAACAGAAATTAACATTATTTCATAATTTACTCAATATCTGCCAAATAACAAATAAAACTACCAAATTTACTCAATATCTACCAAATCACATTATTGAATGATGCAAATTTTCAGAATCCGAAATGAAATCATAAATAACAAATAAAACCACTGAAAAACACAAATAAATCAAACAGCATTGTTCAATCACTTCTGTCCCAAAATCAATTCTATGATCCTAGATATTACCAGAAATTACAACAACAACATAAATAAATCAAACAACAACAAAGTCAGATCAGAGAAGAAATTACCTAGAGCAAGCCAATCGTTTCCTATGATCCCAAAATCAATTCTGTCCACCAAAAAGAATTAACAACAGAATTGATTTTGTTACCTCAAACTGACAAATCCCTAACATAGAAAGAATTAACAACAGAATTAGCAATGAAGTGGGCTGTGAGAACCATGTAATTGATATTTTGAATGGACGTCCAAGTGTCGGTGGTAAGAGAGACTCTTTGTGCATTATGTGTTAAGACACTCTTGATTTTAGCTTTCTCCTCTTGATAGAGATCCCACACATCTCTAGCAATTGTTGTACGAGTTGGCAACTCAAATCTAGGTTGTGCCTCCTTCAAAAATTCACGAAACCCAATACCCTCCACATGACTAAACGGAAGCTCATCCCGAATAATCATCTTGACACATGCAATTCTACATCTCTCTTTACTAAATGCATGTGCTACTAGGTTACCCCCTTTCGCTTGCCCCTCAAATGAAAGGACTTTTTGTCTTTTCTCATGTCTCAATGGAGAATTCTTACATTGACTTCTCAAATGGTGCCACAAAGTGGATGTACCATTCCTTTTACCATCACATGCATAGTCCTTTTTACAGTACTTGCATATGCATCTAGACTCACTAGTTTCATCCTCACACTTTATCTTTGTGAAATGATCCCAAACCCCCGAAGCATTCTTACAAGGCTTTCTTTTTCCTAAAGTTCTAGGGGCTGATTTTGGAGGGTCTGATTGTGGAGGGTCTGATTGTGGAGGGGCTAATGGTGGTGGTGGGTTAGTTGAAACAGGGGTTTCAGATTCTGCTTCCATTAAATTAATAAAGCCCTACAAAAATACAAATATTTGGTGCTTCAATAACCAAAATACAAATATCACATTATTTCATAATTCCACTAATCATATTGCTGCTGGCAGTTTAGTGTGACATTACAATAATCATAGATAACAAATAAAACTACCACAAAAAATAACAAATAAATCCGAAATGATGCAAATTTACTCAATATCTGCCAAATAACAAATAAAACTACCAAATTTACTCAATATCTACCAAATCACATTATTTAATGATGCAAATTTTCAAAATCCGAAATGAAATCATAAATAAAAAATAAAACTACCACAAAAAATAACAAATAAATCCGAAATGATGCAAATTTACTCAATATCTGCCAAATAACAAATAAAACTACCAAATTTACTCAATATCTACCAAATCACATTATTACCAGAAATCAATTCAATCACTTCTGTCCCAAAATCAATTCTATGATCCTAGATATTACCAGAAATTACAACAACACCATAAATAAATCAAACAACAACAAAGTCAGATCAGAGAAGAAATTACCTAGAGCAAGCCAATCGTTTCCTATGATTTTGTTACCTCAAACTGTCAAATCCCTAACATAGAAAGAATTAACAACAGAATTAACAACAGCATTAACAACAGATTAGATAAATAGAAAGAATTAACAAAAATTGTCAAATCCCTAACATTTTTAATTAGGGTTTACACATTAATTTTAATACCTCAAACTGAGAGAGAGAGAGCAGCTGACAGAGAGCGAGAGTGGCTGAGAGAGAGAGAGCGAGCGAACTGGCTGAGGGTGAGAGAGAGAGTGACTGAGAGATCGGGAGAGAGAGAGAGAGTGACTGAGATCGAGAGAGGCAGAGTCGAGAGGGATTGAGAGAGGCAGAGTCGAGAGGGATTGAGAGAGGAGAAGAGGCGAGCCGAGAGTGATTGAGGATTGAGAGAGGCAGCCTGGCAGAGTCGAGAGGGAGAGGTAGAGTCGAGAGGGATTGAGAGAGGCAGCGGCGAGAGAGTCTGAGAGGAGAAGAGAATATCGATTCAATGTTTTAGTTTTAGGGTTTCGCTATATTCCGGTGTAACATGGAGTAGGAAATGACTTTCCCTCAACGAATCATCACTTGACAAGTGTATTAATTATTTTTTTAATAATATAATTATATTACTCGGTCCGGTTCGGTTTTCGCCGGTTCGCATCCAATTAAAACCGGTCCAACCCGGTTCTTGGCCGGTTCGGGCGGTTTTTTTACCGATTCTTCAATTTTTCAATGTAAAAACCGAACCGAACCACCTTAGGCGGTCCGGTTTGGCCGGTTCGGTCGGGTTTTCGGTTAAAATGCTCACCCCTAATATAATCATCAAAACCCAAAATCCTTTTTCCCACAACCGTACCCTTGCAAGGCGTATACTTGCAAAAATATAATAGGCCAAGTAATTTTCAAAATTCCAATCTAAATTCCGAACTTCATTTCAAATGTTCATACATGTGCATAGTACTCTCAATGCACATGCTCAAGAAATCTCAATATGGAAATAAATCCACACATTTATCCATACATCCATATATATATATATATATATATATAGACACACACATACACACATTCACTACACCATCCTCATCCTCATGTACCAGGGAAAAATAATCTAACACGGGGACTGTTTTTAACTAGACTATATGGAGGTACCAGCAGTCCAACTGAGGGACTATTGCTTCCCAGACACGCACGGCAGAATCCTCAATACATGTGCGTTGAAATAAGTCTTATGTGCATAGACTGCCCGTCAAGGGCCTATGATACACCCCGCCAAGGATGCTCAGGTTCCGACATATCCAAGTATCCATCATATCTAAGGGGAGGTACATGTAATGGTGCAATCCCGTTGTTTTCGCAAACCTTTAGAAAACCTTTATATATATATATGTATATAATAGTTCTTAAGCAATTGGATAACAAAAATACCTCAAAACACTGTAACAATATGAAAACATTCAACCTAAGTACCCAGGAGAGAAACTGGCCATACACCTGTGTAGGCAAAATGAAATAGCCAGGCAGGGGAAAAATGTTTGCCTTACACATATGCATAGCGTGTAGGCAAATACATATCGTGGCCGTGCACGTGCATAAAGAACCCCACATGCGCAAACCAGGTCATACAGGCGTAGACAACCTCGGAGGGGCGTTTACAACCTTGATGGGTCCCAATACCAAAACATATCATCTTTGTATCCGAAGGCAACATGGAAAGGTTACCTAAGGTAGTTTTGAAAACCATTTCCTCAAATTCCATAAGCTCAATTAGTAGTTTTCCACACGTATATATATAGATAAAGCCAGATAAATCCTAAAACGTTCATTAATGCAATCTCAAATAATAACAAATCAATATAACCAAATCCACAATCTTACAATAAATCCTGAGTAATTCGATAAACAACAATTTATAAAAATTCCTAATTAAGTCGAAATCATTATAACCATATTTAGCAAACAAACGTCCAACTCACAATGGTCCAAAGTAAGCTCGACCCTGAGCTGGTCTATCCTGTGTAGTACGCAGAGCCTCGGTACCTATTTGAGAGATATAAGTATTAAATTAAACAAAATCCAAAACATGTGCTTAAAAATGAAACCATAGTTTCCTAGGACTCTAAGTGTGTGTGAAACCTAACGGTGATGTCCATCTGGAGGGTCCAACGACCTGAAAATCATGATTCGGAAACTCTATCCACTGAACCCATCCTCAAAGTTTATTCTCGATCCAATGGTCCGATCATTAACGATCGCACAATGGGATGACGATAGATTAACATAACCCTAGAATCGTTGATCCTAAATATATGGATCTCCGATTCTAGATCCGGAAGTTTCTACACACTTGTGATTATACTGGGAACAACATATCCCAAAATGGGGTTGATCCAACGGTTCGATTGTTCCCAATCAAACAGTTCATATTAGGTGAAACTCCGATCGTCGGTCAAATGATCGAATCTTGCTAGTTCGAGCATTTCATCGTGCTCAGGGATGACGTGGTGATAATTTCGTGTGTGAAACAGGTCTTCGAAAGTAGGCCCACTTGTGGCGAATGAATAGGTTTCCTTAAGAGGTAGGTGATGAACAAAAATTATATCTCGGAAGTGCACGAATCAATATGATAATATAGCAAGCAAATATGAGAGTCGTTCCCACAGAGATTTGTAAAGTTTATCAATTATTTCCAAATATGAATACCTTAAGAAAAATAGATAATAAAACAATACATATATAATTAAAAAAACTAAAATAGTTGAAAATAAGATTACTCAGTTCTAAAATAAGTGTCGAAAATTTAAAGTAAAAAAATAAAATAACAAATGTTGGAAATTGGTTTTGAAAATCAATGGATCAATACTAGGACTCCGACTTCACCATAACAATCCTATTCTATGTATTGAGTTAATTTTGAGAATAAAGTTCCAATTCAATTCCTATGGTTCGTTCTTTCTTTATTATGATGATTCGTTAAACCGCGGTGTCACCAAGTATTCTCAATTAAACCCAACTAATGAACCCCGTAGCCAAATTTAATCGAGAACCCATTAAGTTTAAGAAGAACAATCCAGAACCAAGAAGTGTCTTAGCTTGAACCTTGGCTTCAACAACAACTCATTCATTTATAGTGCATATAAGATTAGGGATAAACCCCTCGCCCACTCTTATATCTTAGACAATCCACAATACCTATAATGGCCAATTACAAGTATCAAGATCACAATTATAATAATGAATGAAATAAGGAATATAAATTGATTGAAAATAAAGTTTTAACTCAATAATATAGAACCATCATGTTAGGTTACATAAGATCCCTAGCAAAGAATTTAGTTATCCATAACCATCTTAGAAACAAACAATTTACTTATGAACATAAAATACAAAGTTTGAATTAAGATAGAAAAACCCTTAGATGAATCCATTGTAGTTGAACTCCTCCTTCGACAAATCTTGAAGGCTATGAACGGCTACGAATGTGAGTATGTCAATTGGGTGAGCACGTTATCTAGGTCTTCCTGAGAACGTACAGGTACATTAATAAAGTTGACCCATCTGCACAGGCCGTTTCTTGACTTCCAAGTTGCTAATTCTAAATTGCTGCCTTTTTTGCTTTTTTTCACCATATTTTGCTCCTTTTAGCTCCCACTCACCAATAAAGATGATTTCCTATAAAACTCACTCTAAACACATCAAAATAACTAATTTCATCGAAGAAACTAACGCAAATCATAGGAATAGGGCATAGAAAATAAGCACAAATATGGAGTTATCAAATACCCCCAAACCTATCTTTTGCTAGTCCTAGAGCAAAAGGGAAACAAAACAAACTTAGAAAACAAAACAAGAAGTTAATCTAGGCCACTTTCGTAAGGAATCACGATGGCACTTAGCACGTGCCACAAGCCTTTAAACCCCTAGGTGTCCCTAGTAGGAGGAGTTGTGTCTCTTGACGGTTTACCAAATACGATATCCACAAACGCTTTTCTGCAGAACAAAAACTTTAAAATACCACTTTCAACAAACTAATAAAAATCAATGTATGCCGAAACCACTATCTTAAGAGTAAAATGTTGCCATTTAAGTAAATGCCCCTAGTGTTTAGTGTAGAGCCAAACTTCAAATACATTTGCTTAAAAGCAACCACATCTCAATGTCAAGGATAGAATTCGTCTCAACTCTAGGCCTCAAATGGAATCTCTCTTATTTTCACACAGAACCTAGGCTTACACTCTCATCAAGCACATGCGAATAGAGTTTATGTATAGGGATGCAAGTTTTATCGCATATGAATTTTAAGAAATAAAAGCCCAATTTCTGAAAATAGGCCTCATGAAAAGAATTAAATATTAAGAATGTAGGTACATACCTTCACCTTCAAGCAAGATGTTCCAAAAGATCTGTTAGGTCTTTACTAGGGTTGTAACGTAAGGCTCGACTATGGGCTATAAAAGAAAGGGAAAGAAAGACTAGAACTTGAGACATACCAAGGTTCCTTCATGCAAATTTTTGAAATATATGGTCGGCTCTTCTCGTCGAATTTGGTGCTTGGCGTCTAGGATTTTGTGCTTTTCCTCTACTTTACTTGGAATGATTTCAAACTTTTGATCTTTAGAATTGCGTACTTCTTTATTGGCCCAATTTTAAAGCTCTTTTGATTTTTTTTTTCTTTGAATACTAATCAATTTTCAAACACTTGCAATTTAGCATGTTTTCCCTCGGTACATGCCACTTCTTTCGTGCAGAGCTCAACCTCTTGACTTTATCTTCATCACCTTGGCATATCCCAAGCTATAGGGTATAGCTTAGAATTGGTTTAAATGGGTAAAGATTGATATGGGTGATGAAAGAAAAGGTTAAGTGTTTGGCTTTAAAAGGGTAAACGATGCACACAAAGGGTATGGATTAAGGCATTTTAGTGGTGGAAACATGCATAGCCTAAGATCATCTCTTAAGGTCCACTCAACTTGAAAGCAACGCACCTATACAAAGTAAGAAATTTCTTTAGTATCCAGTGCAAAACCTAATGAGATCTTCTAATGAAGAACGAAATTAAAGAGTGTTTAAGAGTAGAAACAATAAAACCCACTCAAAGAATGGCTTAAAGCTCAAATAGCTCACAAGGGTAGTCTCCACTATTCTTCCCCAATCATTCGGGTATGGTCAGTGCCGGCCCTGGGCAAAAGTCTAAGAGTGTGCCCTTTATACATAAATTAATAATTATATATTTTATTTTTATCAAATAATTAATTTTATTAAAATTAGAAGAGTTTAGAAAAGGAAATGAAGAACAATTTTGGGCCTCATTAAAACCTTGTTTGAGGAAAATCTAGCTCAAACGAAGGAAAAAGAGTACTCGACATAAAAAAATATTACATTCAACAACAACTTAACTTTCAATGTCTACATGCTGCACCACCAATATCTTCCACATGATAGCAAATTACCACCATATGCACCTACAAAGTAACAAAATATCATTTAAAATGTCTTCTTATTGCAGTTTTAGAAGCAAAATCATCAATTATATTATCATATTTAATATTTTCTAACATATCCTTTTCAATACACAATATTGCTAGTCCATTCAACCTAGCTATCTTGAGCCATGGTGGTTCGCAAGTAAGATTTTAATAATTTTAATTTGGAAAAACTTCTTTCAGCAGATGCCACTGTGACAGGTATAGTCAATAATATCCTATAAGCAACCATTGCATTTGGAAACATATCCACACTTTTTACAAATTCTAAAATTTTAATGGAGGTCCTTGGTTTATCCGTTTCATATGCTTCTCTTGGTAACATCACTTGCAACTAGGCATATAAAACGGGCCGGGCCGGGCCAGCCCAGCCCTAAGAGGTGTAAGCCCAGGCCCTAACTAGTAACGGGCCTTTTCAGCCCTAAGGAATTATCGGGCCGGGCCGGGCCAGCCCTATATCAAATATACAAAGCCCAGGCCCTACCCATGGGCCTAACATTTTCGGGCTTATGATCGGGCCAATGAGTCGGGCCTATTTAGCCCTATAAAATGGGCCATTATTTTATGCTTTATTAAACTCCACTTGTTTTTTATGTTTGAAAACTTCATCCATAATTATATAATAACAACAATACATTGAAATTTTGAAATAATGTTGAAACAAAATTGAAATAGACTACAAAACAATAAAAATGAAAATATTTATTCTGCATCTTGGACAAACCACTCCGGCCATTCTTGTTCATCTTGTACAATCATTTTCTTTTTGACTTTCTTTTTTTCTTGTTTAATCCAATCACTTCCACAAATGCACGCTTCAACACTAAACTTGATGTTGATTTTACAGCCAATTCATTGATTAAATTCAATAAATAACCAATTCATTGATTACTAATCACTATTTGGAGCCAAACTTGCTCGATGGTCACTTATAACACGTCCACCTTTGCTAAAAGCTGATTCATAAGCAACTGAAGACACTGGAATGGTTAAAATATCACGGGCTATGGTGGAAAGCACAGGGTAATTTTTTTGCTGTGATTTCCACCATACCAAAATATTTAAAGGATTATTTTCATCATCATCCATTTCTGTGTGTGAATCAAGATAGCGTGATAATTCATTAGATGAAAAATTGCTTGTGTTTAACCTTTTAGAATCACAAAGATCATCCACACGACTTCTTTTTCTACTAAATGTTGAAGTGCAAGATGTAGATGATGTAGGTGCAGCTTGTTCATGTTGTGATCTACTATCATGTAAAGACAAATATAATTTATATTCTTAATATAACTCTTTTAATGTTGTGAGCACTTTTTTCACAATTGTATTTGCATTTCCTTCATAAAGAATTTCACAGAGTACTTCTAAAATTTTTGTTTTATTTCTTGGATCTAAAATTACACCCAAATCATAAATCAAGGGCAAATCCCCAAAGTACTTTGCAAATTTTGACTTCATATCACATACATTAAGCTGTTTGGAAAGATCATTGTTTTCACTTTCAAGAGTAAGACAAATGTCTTTTATTTTAGTTATTTCTTTTAGTACCAAACGAATAGTTGGATAGTCAGAACCAGAAATTATTTTAGTGGATTCATAAAATTGAACTAAATGTTCTCTCCAAAGTGTTGCAATATCCCAATCTTCATATGTTAAAAAGGGTTGATGTTTGATTTTTGTTTGAAATAATCCTAAAGCTCCTTTATATTTTGTAGCCACTTCCAACATCTTATAAGTTGAATTCCATCTAGTTTTCACATCTAATGGAACATTTCTGAGTTTTAACCCTATGTTTTGGCAACATGTTTGAAAAGTTTGGTACTTGGTCGGTGATGTATGAAGGGTGGTTACTAAACTTCTAATATTTGCTATGGATTGATTAATTGTTTTGAAACCATCTTGCACAATTAAATTTAAAATATGAGCAACAACAATGAACATGCAATCATTTACCCTTCAGTGGGAGCTCAAGTAAAATTGCTTTAAGATAGTTTTGTACCACATCGTTACTAGATGCATTATCCAAAGTCATTGAGAAAATTTTATCACGTATACCCCACTTAACTAATTCAGATGCTATAAGATCTCCTACTTCTACACCTGTGTGGTTCTTTTCAACCCTAATAAATGAAATAATTCTTTTATTTAGTCTCCACTCCAAATCGGTTACGGGTACGGGGGAGACCCGAAAAAAAAATCCCCGACGGGTTCGGGCCGGGTATGGTAAGTGTGTCCCCGTCCCCGAACCCGGCCCGAAATATATATTTATAATTTTAATTAATAAATATGCCAGTATATTTTTATATTTATGTATAAGTCTAACCCTAAGTAAGTTAACCTCTCATATTTTCCCTAATCCTCTCTAACCTCCATCCAACAGCCGCCGCGCGCCTATTTCTCTCTCTCTCTCTCTCTGTCTTTTTCTCCTGCTTCAGTCGCAGAACCCATCTCTCTTTCTTTCTTAACAAACATTCTAGTCATTCTTGTCTTTGTTGTTTGGAAAGCTCGCAGGTATTCTTTTTCTACTTTCTTTTTGTGGTTATGATTACTTGGGTTTATGTGGGTCTACGACAGATGTGCTATGAGGGAAAGTTTTTGGATTATATGGGTGGAAAGAAACAAGAGAGCATTCGTTGAATTTTTTTTGGGTTTAGTCAGAGAGCTGTCATTTTCTGTTAGTTTTTTTGTATAATTTTCCTAAAAGTTTTTCACTACTCTTGTAATTTTGATGAATGAAAATGGTTGCTTTGCTGGCTGATTGAAAAAGCAGGGGCAAGTTCTTACATATGGAGGTTCAAAGTGAGAGAGCTGAGGTTAGTGAACATTCATTTTGTAATGTTTTTTTTTTCTTTTTAGAAATTCAGATTTATTTTAGTGGCTGACAACTAACTTGTTTTTTTTTCCTATATCAGACACAAGATGAAGAGAATGAAACTCCCAAAACCCAAAATGAGGATAAAAGCAGCCCTGCACCAATGAAAATGATATCAACACGGCAGAATCAGGTGTCCCTCAACTTGATGGGAATAAAGTAAGAAAAGTCAGATCGCCTGCTTGGGAACATTTTGAAAAAATAGAAATTGGTGGTCAATTGAGAGCTGTATGTATTCATTGTAAAAAGAGTTTAGGAGTAAATAGTAAGAATGGGACTAGACATTTACTTGATCATATGAAGACTTGTGTTTATAAAAGACAAAAAACCATGAATCAGTTCATGTTGAATCCTACAAAGTCAAGTGATGGGTCAGTTAAGCTTAATACTTATAATTTTAACCATGAACATGCTAGGAGAGCACTTGCAAATATGATTATTCTTCATGAGTATCCATTATCCTTGGTTGATCATATTGGATTCAAGATACATTCCAATACTTTGCAACCATTGTTTAAAGTGTGTTCTCGAAACACAGTCAAGAAAGATATATTTAAGATTTTTGAAATTGAAAGAGAGAGAACAATGAAGTTGTTGGACACGAATAAAAGTAAAATTGCAATTACAACCGATATGTGGACATCGAATAATCAAAAGAGGGGATTCATGACCGTCACATCACATTTCATTGATGATGCATGGAAATTACAAAGTCGTTTGATAAGGTAAATTTATTATATTTTTTTTATTTGAATTGTTAGTATTTTTTTAATAATTAGATTGTGACTTCGTTGATTTTTTTTATAATTGTAGGTTTATATATGTACCATGTCCACATACTGCGGATGTACTTGCGGATGCTCTAATGGAATGCATGTATGATTGGAATTTTGACAGTAAGTTGTCTACCTTAACTGTAGATAATTGTTTTACGAATGATTCTATGATTGCGATAATTTTAGATAAGCTTTCCTATAGTTCACTTATGTTGGATGGACGTTTATTCCCCATGCGTTGTTGTGCACATATTTTGAATTTGGTGGTGAGAGATGACTTAGAGGTGATTAAAAATAGTATTGAGAAAATTAGGTATAGTGTTGCATTTTGGCTTGGAACTCAAAAAAGAGAGGAGAAATTTATTGAAACAACCAAACAATTGAGAGTTCCAACATCTAAAATGTTGGAACTTGATTGCAAAACTAGATGGAACTCTACATATTCCATGCTTAAGACTGCAATGATTTACAAAGATATTTTTCCTCGTTTGAAGCATCGTGAGCCTTTGTACAAAGAAGTGCCTAGTGAAAGTGATTGGGTAAAGACAAATGAGCTTGTCGATAAGTTGGGAATATTTTATGATGTGACTTTGCTTTTTTCAGAGACAAAGTATCCTACTGCCAATCTCTACTTTAAGAATATTTGCGCGATTAGATTAGCAATTTGTGATTGTCTTGTTTCTGACCAAGAAGATGTGAAAACAATAGCATTACAAATGCAAAAAAAGTTTGAGAAGTATTGGGATACAATGCATGGGTTAATGGGGGTTGCAAGTATTTTGGATCCACGGTATAAGATGAAACAAATTGAGTTTTTGTGTCCTCTAATATATGGAGACAATGCAGCCCAAGAGGTCTTCAAATATAAAAATATTCTTTATGACTTGGTCAAGGAGTATCAATCAAAATCTCAACAAAGTCACCATGTGCAGCATGAATCCTCTATTAATAACCCTTTATCAAGAGCAACTATGCCTAAACTTGATTTGGTAAAACAATTGGATGTGTTTGTTTCTCATTCCACGACTAATACACATGTTAAATATGAGTTGGATCATTATTTGGATGAGTCTCATTTACCTAGGAATGATGATGATGATTTTGAAATATTATGTTGGTGGAAATCAAATGGGATCAAATACCCTACATTGCATGATATTGCTAGAGATATTTTGGCCATTCCTGTATCTACAGTTGCTTCAGAGTATTGCTTTAGTACTAGTGGAAGGATTATAAGTCCTCATCATAGCCGGCTTCATTCAAAAATAGTGGAGGCATTGATGTGTGCTCGTGATTGGTTATGGAGTAAGATATGTTCAAATATTTTTATGGTTTTTTTTTTTTTCAGATTAAGTAAAGTATTTTTATCATTGTGTGATGATTATTTTTTGTTATATCATTAAGTTCATATGCCAATGATAATGATGGTGTTGAAAAAGTTAGCATTCAAGATGAAGAGGTTGATACTAATGAAGAGGTAACATTCTCATTATACAATGATTTATTTTGTTTACCGGTTTTCCATCATATATAATTTATTCTCCTTGAAGTCATTGTAATGCATTTATCATGTTTGTTATGCAGGAATCTACCATTGAAACAGAGAATGTATCTTTGTTTTTTGACTAAGTTGTGACTTAGATTTATTTGTGCTTATTTTGATTAAGTTGTGTACTTATTTGTTTTTGTGAGATTGGTATGAACATTAACTTTGTAAGATGATGAAGCTTTCAATTTCATTTTTTTTATAATTATATTATTTGTTGTTTATTGGGTTTTTTAAAATGAATTGAGGCGATTTTGAGTATATGAGTTTAATTTTATATTTATATTAAATGTGTTTAATGATAAATTAATGTGAGAATAATTTTTAAGAAGAAAATTCGGGGATTCGTGGCGGGTATGGGGGATGGTCCCCCGACGGGTACGAGACGGGGATTCCCCGAACCTTATTAAATGGGGATGGGGGAGGGTTTGGGAATTGGGAACGGGGATGGTATTGGCAAACCCGGACCATACTCGGCCCGTTGCCATCCCTAGCTGTGATACACATATAATAAAGATTTTGATGTTTGGCATTCCATAAATCTGAAGTTAAGCTTATCTTACCTTGATAATTACGGAAATATTTTTTCAGCTCCTCCTTCCCATCTTGATGCATCTTTAATATTATATTCCTGCAAGTATTCCTTGAAAAACTCTTAAATTCTGGACAAAATCCACCAGTTATCATTTCAACAAAAGCATCATCCTCACTGGTAGAAAATGGCAAATCTTTTTCAAGAATATAAGTAACCGCATGTAATTTTCCAAGTTCAACATTATACTTAAAAGTGCCTACTTTTCCAAAAAGTTGTACATTTAACTGCATTTGCCTAATATCCAAGTTTGTTCTTTTGATACATGAATCTTTATGTCTTTTTAAGTGACTAGTACCACCTGTGGATGCACAAGAAAATAACTTTTTACAATAATTGCATTCGGCTTTTACTTCTTGTTTACCATCTTTTTCAATATCAATTTTCTTAAAATGTGACCATGCATCAGAAGCTTGTTTTTGTTTTTGACTAGAGGGAATAGCTTGAGAGGGGTCAGCAGCAACAACAGGGATCTCAATAGGCTGGCTTTGAGTATAGTCCATTTTAAAATTTCTAATTAACATGGAAATTTGAACAGCACAAGCACAAGTTGAAAGAAGATATTTAAATAGAGATCAAATACCAAGGGAAATAAACTAATATGCTTCAATAAATTGTATATAAAATACCGCAAACTTGAGGAACACAAGCTCGAAGTTGAAAGCAATTTGATAGCAAAGCTGCTGAGATGATTTAACTCCAATTTGAGAGCTGCATAAGTGTGAGAGAAGAATGGAATCGTCTGTCTAGAAAAAATTCTCTGGTTTGAAAGAAAGAAAGAAAGCTACTCCATCTTAAAGAAAGAAAAGTTATTGGATGCCATTTCTTAGTCATCATAAGCTTTCAACCTCCAAGAAAGAAAGTTGCCAACAAAGCATGAGCTTTCAACTTTCAAGAAAGAAAATGGCAAACAGCTTTCAACTTTCATGAAAGAAAGTTGCAAGTTGCCAACAAAATATTCTTTGGAGTGATAATATTACATATAATATAATTATATTAATTAAATTAAATAATTATAATCGGGCGTGGCTGGGCTTTTAAAGGGCTTAAAAATGAGGCCCAAGTCCTACTCATTAGACTTCGGGCCGGGCTTTATTTACAGGCCTACTTGCAACACCTGTAATTCTGACAGTAAATTACATGCATCAACATCTGAAACATCACCAATTTTTTAAAGCATTTTCAAGATTCACGCAAGAAACTTTCAATTGATTAGCATCCAATGAAGTCAACTTTGCAGCATCAAATAAGAACCCAAAAATAGATTCAAAGCAATGCAATTGTTCAAACCTACTCTTCAATTCACCAAGAGCAATGTCTACTATGACAAGAAAATAATTAACTCTAAAAGATTCTTCAACTGATTGTTCTTCCCTTTCATTATTGGAAATCTCATCAAAATGCCTCTTTCTACACATTTGACGTTTTTTAGGAAATACAGGCTCAATTCCCATATCAAATGCAATTTCTTTAGCATCAATCACGGCAGAAATAAACCCATTTATCCTATAGTTTTCAAAAAATGCAACAAGTCCTTCTAATTGTTTTACAGCAACATCAAGACGCATGTCTTCAGATTGTAATTTTTTACTAACTAAGTTAATCTTGTGCAATATGTTATGCCAAATAACCAAGCTTAATATGAAGTCAAAACTTGAAAGCTCTCCCGATGCTAAACTTTGAGCATCCCTACTCAATTTAGCATCTTCACTAATTTCTGCTAATTTAAATAAAGCATCTCTGATTTGGGCAGCTTGTGATTTTATTGCTTTGACACTATCAATGTGACTTTCCCAACGTGTAGTTGACAATGATTTCAAAGTTAAACCATCTATATAATCAAGTAACACATTCCATCGTTTTGTTGAATTAGAGAATACCGTATATATGCATTGACATGCTCCAAAAAAAGATTTTGCTTTAACACATGACTTGGCCATATCACAAAGTATTAAGTTAAGACAATGAGAACCACATGGCATGTAAAATGCTCTAGAATTTATGTCAAGTAATCTTTTTTGTACACCTAGGTTCAAGGACGGAACCATGAATTTTTATAGGGGTGGGCTAATTTTTTTTTCCAATAAGATATCTAACATAAGCTCGTTTGTCATAAAGTAATATATACATAAACACCAAATTAAACACACATTGTCAAACCTCAAACAAATACTACTGCCATACCATCAAGAACTATAGGTAACATACGCCAAAATTTCAATAAAAAAAAATCAATAAGATTATTGTACCTGAAGAGTGTATTGCAGCCTTTGGTAGAATTCCAATTTCAAATTTCCTTATTTTCTCAATACCTGTAGAAATACATATAAACCCAAATATTAATTTAAAATGACATTTTATCATTTACCAAATGCGCCATAAACACATAGATTGAATTTTGAAATGAAACCTACAATGATGAAGTTTACCTCTTGAGAGGAAATCAGTATCGGCTCATTCATTATCAAGTTCAAAGAGATTTAATGACAGGTTTTCGATGGCCAAGACCAAGAGAAACGAAAACAGAGGCTTGATTGATGTTAAGCCAAAGAAGAGAGCTGAAGGTTAATAGGGAAAAGAGAAGAATGTATGTGCGATGGGAGAAGAGATATACCAATATGTTGTTTTTTATTAGCTTATTATATTAGAGACAACATGGAATGTGATGAGCTTTATTTGCTATTTTTGTCAAACTAATATTAAACAAAAGAAAAGCACAAGACAAGGAGACATGACATTAGCTAGGGATGATGGGCTAATATTTTTGGGAGTGAAAATAACCGTATAAAATCTACACTCAGTTTAATATTTTACAATTTTTGCACTGGGCTAGAGCCCACCTGAGCCTATACACAGTTCCGTCATTGCCTAGGTTCTTTCCTTTCATATTTGATCCATTATCATAACCTTGCCCCCTCACATCATCAATATTAAGTTAAGTGGACTTTATTACAGCTTGTAATTCATTAAAAATTCCCAATCCAGATGTATCCTCCACAATTAGAAACTCTAAAAAGTACTCTTCTATATTTATAGGAGTACATGAAACATCTACACACCTTAATATTAAAGTTATTTGTTCTTTGTGACTTGCATCAGGGGTACAATCAAGAATCACTGAAAAATATTTTGCCTCTTTAATTTTTTTTATGATTGCAACTTTAACATTTGATGCTAAAATAGCTATCAACTCATTTTGAATTTTATGACTAACATAATGATAATGAATTTTCTTATCTCGAATGAGACGAAAATGATGTTGCATGACTGGATCAAACTCAGCAATCATTTCAAGTATGCCTAAAAAGTTACCATTGCCATTGTCATAAACTTTTTCATTTGTTCCACGAAATGCCAAATTATGTGTAGCAAGACATTTCACCACAACAATGATTCTAACAATCACATTTTTCCAGTGTAGTGTATCTTTCTTGATTAGCTCTTGTAACTCTTTATCAATTGTTTGACTTGTTTTCAATCTGATTTGCAATTCAACACAATACCTTAAGTTAGTGAGGTGTTCAATACTGTTTTCATGTTGTTTAAGCTTGTCACCAAGATGTTTCCAATCTCTGGATCCTTCACTTGCTAATTGACTTCTAGCTTGCATTGTTTTAAATAGCTTACAACAAAAACAGAACACCTTATCCAACTATTTTGAGTACACTAGCCATCTTCTATCATGAGTCTCCCCATTTGTTAATGTTCTAGTATAAAAATTATAGGAAAAATGTCTAGAGTGTTCATCCAAAGGGAATTTCAAATTAGTTTCTCTTACGGGCCCATTTTCTAAAAGCAAATCTCTCATTTTAGCATCAAGATTATCCCAAACTCTTGGATCATAAATGTTTAAATAATTTGCATTTGCATTTTCATTTTCTGCTCTTTCATTCTCATTTTCATCTATGTCATCACTTTGATTTTCATTTACATCATTTTGATTTTCATTTGGTGGCGGTAAATCTTCAGCTAAATTTTCAAGTGAACTAGTATAAGTTTGTTTAAGAAAATATTTGTTCAAAGTTCCTCTTAGGCTTTGAGCAATCTTTAATTCTTTTTTCTTTGTTTGTCTTTTGAGGTTTCCAGAAAGCTGTTTCTTAAACATGTTTAAATTTGTATCATAAACACAAGCATAAACAGACAGCAATAGCAAATTAAAATAGCAATGAAAGAACAATAAAACTTGATTGCTGCCAATGCTTTCTATTGCAGTTTTTACCAAGACGGAAGAACCAGCCAGTAGAACTAATTAAATTGCTTTCAAGATCAATTGCTTTCTCAATATCATTCTTCTCTCTGTCTCTGGAAAAAGAGAATGTTCAGACTTCTTATTACAGAAAATATACCACAACACAAATACCCATATAAAACAAAAATAAAATAAACCACACATACTCATCATCACGCGGCACGCCTTGTTCTTGAGCCTGTTGAGAATGAATTGAAATGACATAAAGCACTGCCTTTTGCTTGTTTAGCTCGAAAGCTGACAGCCCATACCCATATAGCATTAGTGTATTATATATACCCATAACCCATTACTTTTAGTTTTCTATAAGAAGTTTCAGTTTTTTTATGAGGAATTAATATTTTTTTTTGCATATACATATATATGAGCTATATATAATTTTTTTTTTGGGCCCCGGGCAATGGCCCTAGTTGCCCTGGCCAAGGGCCGGCTCTGGGTATGGTACTTTGTCCACCAAAACATTAAGAGCATGGAATTATGAGTGCAATAGAATATGATGCAAAAACCTTCATGGCAACATTTTAATAAGAATTAATGATCAAAACATAGCATATATGTCTCTATTAGTAAGCAAAAGTGGTACCTTAACTTAGAAAACAAAGGTTTCAAAAACTGCAAAATTTCAACGTTGATCAACGTCTAGTTTTCAGTGAATATCTTGAAAAATACTTCGTAGATTTTGCCCAATTCTATATTCCCAGAAAATAGACATAAAAGTACACAACTTTCATTCAGACAAATTCTCGAAACTCGTTTTGGAAAATTGTGAAAATAGAACACGTCTAGAATCGTATGACTGACTTTCCAGTTTTGACCCCTAATTTAAAATGTGATCATAACTTCCAAACGCAAAATCTGATTTTTAAGCTCTTGGTATGAATAGATTCAGTACAAAATACTGAAGAAGACATGGCAAGCCAAATCTTCAAATTGATTACCAAAAAAAAAAATTTAAGTAAACAGAAACCTTACATTTTTAAAGACAAAAACACTGAGAATGAAAAACTAAAATGCTAAAACGAATAAAAACAACAACAAATTCAATTCCACACCCCACACCTAAACTAAACATTGCCCTCAATGTTTAAAGTAAAGATATTATGCAATCAATGGTTAGGATAAGCATAGGATGCATGAAATTAAAACACAACAAACGAAAAGCAAAAACTGAAAACATAAAGTATGAAACGAAGGTACCTAGGTGGGTTGCCTCCCACCAAGCGCTTTATTTAACATCTATGCAAGACGGAGGGCATTATCTAAGGCTCCACAAAGTCCAATGAATCCATAACTCCTGAGGGGCCTTCCAAGTAAAGTTTCAATCGATGCCCATTGAGCAGACATAGTGTGTACCAATCTTTTTGGGTCACCATTGTCCAATTGGTGATCCTATGACCATGAACATTTTAGGATATGATATATCACGATGGGAAGGTCTCGTGAATCTAACATCCTTAGATTGCTTTCCATTTATATCACTATCTATGGACTTGCCACTTTATCGTTTGCATATACGTTCCCTAAAGTAACATTCACGCCCTATTAATTATAGTTATAAAATGTTATATCCTTAGAATTTCTATTTTTATATAGGCTTCTAGGGCATATTTCTAACATCTAGTTCGCTTCTTTCCCATCATTTTGATGTGTTCCTGAGTTTTGATATGTCTAATGAAGAAAAGAAAGCAATGATGACGTTTTCCTACTCAAACTAAGAAAAGGTAGTTGTCCTTGTTCTTGAAGGAATCCAACTCAAAGGAAGGAAACGATGTTGATGGAAAGCTCGTGGGTGTTGAATCGGAAAGTTTCCCTTCTTGATGAGGAATCCCGTCTCAAATAGGAAAGAGGAAGATTCTAGAAGCTTTTAGAAGGTGCCACATCATAATGCCACATCATCGTGCCAAGTCATCACGATTGCATCCAAGTCATCATGGGAGATGTCACATCACCTTAGTTGCACTTTACTAGTCTAATTGCACCTAGGAGAATGAGATCCCTATCATTACTACAATTCTCAGTCCAAGAGGATATTCAAAAGTCCAAAGTCAAATTCTTATTTAAGAAGGAAAAGGAAAGAAAGGGAAAGTCGTGTGCAATTAGGAGAAAGAAACTACAAGTGTAGAACAATCAACTTCTCAGATTTGGTGTAAATCCCTCATAACGTACCAGCTGATGAGCCATATATTCCTGGAAAGATCAGAAAGGTAGCATTGCGTAGCATTTTACGGTTTGTGATTTGGATAGGTGTACAAAGAGTTAAAGCGTTTTAAGTTTAGACTGCTCATTTCAGGAAAGTCCTTGCTTCCCAAGCAACTTTGCCTAGTTGTCTTAGGGTTTCGTTTGGAAGGTCAGAAAAGCTGTGTCCTAGTCAAATAAGGAGAAAGAAGAGACGTTCCTCCTCTCTACAAAAGCAAGAGATACACCCCTTATTCAGACACAACTTATTCAACCCCAAAATTAGTCAAATTGTGAGAGAGTGTGTGTGTGTGTGGAGCAGCCACCGTCCGCCTTGGAGCCACCTTGTTACCACCATCGTGTTCTTGTTTTCTTCTCTATGCTTTTATATTGTTTTATTTCGTTGATTATGTGCAACTAAATTCGCAACTAGGGCTAGGATGATGCCCTAATTCAAATATTTAGATTTGTGGATGCTAAGTTATTGAGTTTCAAGTTATCGTATTGAACTCTTAATATCTGTTTTATTTGATTCTATATGTTTAATTCTTTTGATTGGCCATCGCCAAGATTTGCATCTAGATTATTTGTGTGTTCTGTATAGACTTAATACATTACATGCTTCATCTAGCTCATAGGGATTAAGGATAAGAAATTCAGAGTAGTGTTAATACGATACTTAGTTTGTTTGTTTCCTAGTTTCCATAGCGCTTAATGAGTTCTTAGTGTTAAGCTTATGCCTTAAGTTCGATAGGTTGCGTTTATGAGCATTAGACCTATACCTCAATACGGATAGTAATATGAATGTAAGGAAACTTGGCTTAAGTGCCCTAAGAAGGACTTAGGTACAGAATAGTCAATACATAATTTGGTTAATTCATAACTTGCATCTAAGAATATGGATAGGCATATTAGTGGTTACTCTGAAACCCTAGTGCTCATTAAAATTTGGAACTCTAATAACCTTAAAACCCTTAAGCGCTATTATTTACTTGTTTCTTTATCGTGACTTGCTTGTTTCAATTTATTGTTTCATTTCGTTTCCTTTAATCTCTTGTTTGCTTTCGAATCATTGCACCTTTTTTTGAGTTCTTAGTTGTTTTTTAATTTTTGGTTAGTGTTAAATAGTTGAGTCATAAACTAAAAATCCAAAAAGGGAGTCTCGAATTAAGTTAAGTTATAAAACCATAATTGATCACTAGTCTTCGTGGGAATGACACTCGTACTTGCATTAGACTATATTATAAATTGATTTGTGCATCACATAAAATTTAATTTTTATTTAAATTGATCTAATATTCAGGTTGGTTTAAACGCACATCACCTATACCATTAGGACCAGCACATGTAGAGGGACAACTTTTGTTCTTGGCTCGATGGCAAAAGAGTGGGTTTTGCCGAAGAAATGCAGGGGTTTAGCAGGAGCTTTTCAAGCTCTAACATACAACATCCACCAAACCTGGTCGGGTAGGCTAGTGTTCTAAAGAGGAGGAAGAGGCGAATTTGTTGCCGAAGTTGAGAGAACGACAACCTGAAAGTTCAGAAATTGCAGAGTCGTTGGCTCCCAAAGCCGTGAGTTTTCGAGGCAAAATCCGGCTGCTACTTTAAAGCTACTAACAAATACTTAAAGGCTACCATAGTTATTGAGTTTCAAAGGGTAAAGTGAGACTCAAATTGAGTTTCAAGGGACATATAAATCCAGGTATGCTAATTAAGAGTCTTTTGCTTTGGTTTAGGGTTATTTATATGTTAAGGGCCCCTTACAAGTTTACAACAAACGACATCTCAAATATGCAAAGGCTTTAAAATCAATGCATGCAGCTTGATGAAAAATCTACACTTGCCAAAGAAAGAACCTTCGAACCCAAAGACAAACGAACCCAAAGCGTGCTTTTGACAACTGGTGTCAACCGTATGATTTCCAAAGACCCCATAAACGCCATGGCCACCACCCCGACCACCAAAGCCACCACCGTTTCCGGCTACTGTTAACAGCCATGACATGCATGCACGTGCTGTTTGTCTGTGCAAGCCACCACCCCCTCTAGCCACCCAAACCACCACCCCGACCACCAAAGCCACCACCGAGGGATCTTCCCCTTTAGCCACCCAAACCACCACCCCCGATCACCGAGCTTATACCCCTGCCCCTCTCTCTACTCTCTCTGCAACTTCGTCCCTACCCCATCCCATAACCCATCAACCTAGCCACTCTAGTCTCCCTTTTCACCACCCCGACCCAAAAACCAAATCCCTATCCGACCACCTAGTCATGTCACCTTTATTGCTGTAAATCTCCTTCTCTCCAACCATGGAGAATGAAGTGGAAGCTGCGGATCAGCTCACCATTCACCTTGAAAACAGCCTAGGCTCAACTGAAGACAGGCGTGGCGTAACTCTTGCCGGCTTCCTCATCACTGAGAAAGAACCTCAGATCGGTGGAGTGAAGATTGCCCTCCAACGTGAGTGGCGAAACATCGTACACTCGGACGATGTAAAGATTGCATGGGCCAGCCCCAATGTATATATCATCATTGTTGCATCTGTTGTGGTGGCTAAGAAGCTAATGGAGAAAGGTCCTTGGCACGTCCACGACGACGTCTTCTCCATCCAGCCATGGTCAAGTAACTGTGCACTAGCTGAAATCCACCTAAACAAAGCAACCTATTGGATACAAGCACATGGGATCCCCCTTGGTATGATGACAGGGAGAAATGCTCGACTGATAGGAGGGAGAATTGGCACTGTTATTGGTATTGAGGACCCTACCATCAATGGAACCAGGAGCTTTCTACGGATGAGAATCGAGATTGACTCGACAAAACCCCTTCAGCTTGGGTTCTGGCTTCCCAGGGCGAATGGAGAGAGAACCTGGATCAACCTGAGATATGAGGGATTACGGCGATTCTGCTTCCGTTGCGGCAGACTTGGCCATGCAAACCTTTTGGGCAAACCATGTGTTCATACTCTATGTCCGGTTGCTGCTCAGGAGGAACTGAAGTATGGAGTGGGGTTGGCGGTGAGAACCACTCGAGGGCCTTCTCCCCTCTTTCCTGTTAAACACCCTCGTAATACAAATTTTTCTTTATTGGTAACGGAGGAATTACCGGGGAAGCGGAGTGTTGAGGAAGACGACTATGGCCGTCCGGACCTGGTTCCGCGGCAGTCGGCTGTTCCTTTTCAACAGAGTTTCGACATTACCGACCACGTGCAGTTGGATGGGGGACAACACGCTGTCATGGTTCCCAATGAAGTGATGGGCTTACATCCTACTTTGTCAGATAATTATTCTAATTCAAAGGCCATTATGACACCTGCTTTTTCCCATAGTGCTCCAGCCAAAGGACAAGGAGGGGAGGCTCTAGGCGTGATGCCAACTGAAAACTAATATTGAGTCTCTCAATATTAATTCTTTTTTGGCCCCCACACCTTCTTTGGCTTCTGTCAGTAAAGACCGTACCCATGTTGTTGAGTCTGAGAATATTCATGTGGCTGTTGCGGAAGTTGTCGCACTCCACAAGTTGGCATCCTTGATTACTGAACCTGATCCCACAAGTGACAAGATACAACCTGCTCAAAAGAAGCGTGGCAAGAAGAATTTCTTTCTTGAAGGTGGTAACCCCCCTTCAAAAAGGAGAAAATTCCTTCCGTCGCTTAGTTCAGGTTGCTCTCTAAAACTCACAAGAGGAACCTTGGGGGCTAAAGCGTGTGCTAAAGGGGGGCGTAGACGGGCACAAGGCTCCATTGGTGTTACTCATTCTACAATCAATAATTCATTACTGTGTGAGGTGGTGGTGAGTCCATCTAAAGAGGATACTACTCATAATGCTCTTGATGAAACAAAGCTGTGTGAGGTGGCGGTTAGCCCATCCAAGGATTTGGAAATCTTTGAACTGAGGGCTAAGACCGGTAAGGTTGACAGCGGTGGTGGCTGGCCTTTGACAGCCACAAGGGGTCCATGATACCACTATTATGGAATTGTCATGGTCGGGGCATTTTCATGACAATTCCTCATAATATGGTGCCTTTTTGCTCCATAAGCCCCTCTACACTTTGCCTCTGTCTTCTTAGTGGAGGTGTCGGCAGCTTTGTTTTTGTGCGTTTGTCTTTGTTTCCTATTATGCTTGTTCTCCTCCGATTCCTTGCGGCTTTGTCTCGATGTTGGATCTTCTCCACCGTGTTACGTTCTGGAGCGTCTCTCCTCAGTAATACTATTGCTGTTGAGGATGCTTTTAAAGTGCATTTGGCACTTACCTCTCGGATTATGGTAGCGCTCTCTGTAGCTGTGTTGGCGTATCCATCACCATCTTCCTCTCGGTTCTTTGGCTTCTGTGACTTCTCTGGTGGTTTTGGTCTTGCGTTGGGTGCCTTGCCAATTGGTTATTGGTGGTGCGGCATTTCTCAGTTTCTTGTATTACGGGTTTTCTTTCTGTCTCTTGGCTTTTGTTTTTGTTTTTTTAATTTGACTGGGAAGGAAGCTTGGTTCTAGCTGCTTCTACCTGGTTCGTGTATTTCTGGCTCAGTTTGCAATCTATCCCGTTTTGGTTTCTTTGAAACCAAACATTGACAAAAAAAAAAAAGCATTTCTTGTTCCATAGACATTCACATCCGATCTTGGTTCGTAGACATTTCATCCCTCTTCTTGATTAATCGTTGTCTTGATGGATCCTCCACTCTCTTTAGACAATAAGATAACAATTTTGTTTCAAGTTGTTGGCGGAACAATACAAAAATATAAAATTTAGACTTAATTATCGATATGCCCCTTGTGCTTTACCGAAAATCCCACTTTGTCCCCTACATTTCAAACTGGGTCAATATGCCCTATATGCTTTATTTCCGTGTCCCCCGTTCCCCAATTTCGTCAATTTGGTTAGTAAAATCGTTAACTTGCTGACGTGGCAAAAGTATTTTAGTAATTTTAGCTATTAAAAAATTTCAAAATCTAATTTAAATATAAAAAAATAATTTTTAAAATGTTTAAATATTATTTTAATAAGATTAGAAAGATAAAAAAAATTAAAAAAAAAACCCCAGCACCCGAATAGCCCCACCACCACATCTCCCACCATAACCCAATCCAACCCACCTAGCCACCCATGGCTAGCACTCCACCATGGTTCAAATATGATCTCCCTACCCAAGTGATATACTCACCCCAAGACATTGATAACACTCCCTCCAATCCACCTAGCCACCTTCACCCCCAACCATACTCACCCTTAGCCGTCACCCCAAATTTACACCTAACCTCAATAATCCACTGTGCCCTAAGCCATAGCCATCCCATAAAGTACCCAAACACCAAAACCCCAAGCTGTAGCTTCTCTTTCCTTTTCTAACTAAGTTTGTGTTTACCCTTTTTTATTTTATTTTTGAGCTTGTCGAAAGCTTTAAGTAAAATTTTCCATTGACCTTTTGACCATTAATGGTCTCGAGAATCAACTTTCTTTTATGTAAGCGTGCCACTGTCAACAACTTAGAGTTCTAATAGATTTGAATGACTTTATATACTTGCACTCCAAGTAATAGACTTTAAACAAACGATTATGATTTTGGGCGGGGGAACCTCCCAAGAGAGTTATTTTCTATGCCTCAGACTGGTGAGGACAATTTATCTAGATAAAAATGGTAAGTAAAGCAAAATACACGAATTCATGAAAGACATAACAAACTGATCTAGGCAGAACTGCCTGAAATACAAAGCATAAAATGAATTGCTAAGTCTGGATAGGCCTCAAAGTTTTTAGACTTTGACTTCTACTTAAAAATACAATCACAGCAGTGGTTTAAGATCAGACTAGACTGGTTCTCTTCTGGCTGGACTGGATGTTTCTGCACTGGAATTGCACGTCAGCACCTTCAACTAATAGAGATTAGTTGGAAATCGATATTAATGTTGAGATTGGCAAAGCTATAAACAAGTTGAACCATATAAAGGCTGACAAGGTGAGCATAACTATAGTTTGGTACCTATTCTTGCTGATTTTGAATGATTTGGTAGCCTTCTAAACAATTTTAAAACATCAAAGTGTCGTTGTAAATTTTGTTCAGGTCATATGACGAAATATCTGACTTCTGTCTGTTTTATCTAATTTGCTTAACCAAATTTATAAGAGAAATTAATCTCTTTTGAATTATGTTTGATTTACCTTATCTAGATTGCGAGGGAAATCTTGTTTTCTTCTTGGTTTTCTAAACTTCTTCCTTATTTGGATTGCTTCTGAAGGAAGATTGCTTGCTTGCTTTTGGTAGTTGCAAGATCGTGTGATCTTTGATTTCTTTTGATCAATCTGGATTGATTGTTGGGTTTTTTCGTGATTGGTTGGTTGGTTGGTTGGGTGTTCGTTTCTCCAGTCCAAGTACTCTTGTATTTATAGGAGAAAATGTGACGATGAATAATGCTGAATGTTTCCGATTTTGGAATAATTCCTCAGCAATGCACAAGTAGCAAAAGTTTTGTCAGATAACGTATTAATCATTTTTGGCACCTACTCATCAATGTTCTTGAATGCCTACTGATCGTTCCTTTTTCAACAACCAAATTGAAGTGAGTAATAATGCCCAGATTCTTCCAATGTTGGTACCATAAATATCCAAATATCCTGGGGGTAGAAAAAATCGGGTGATCTTGTAATAAATAGCCATGATTTCCAACTAAAGCACGTCTGACTTCACTTTATAGCTTTCATGGTCATCAATTTTTATTTGGAGTCTAGTTATCAATGGTGAGGAGTCATTCTGACATATCTTAACAACTAAGAATTTGTGAACTTTGGGCTAAAACTAATTCATATAATTTGATCCTTGGATTAAATCACCATTGGTGGTAACTTAATTCTCGATTATCAAAATATTGTGAATTAATTTAAATTAATCCCCCTTTTGTTTGAATAGTATAGGCCATTCACCATTTTTTGGTAAAATAAAGCCCAATACCAATTTGGAAAGTGAACGCAATACTTATTTCGGGCTGACGTGTATATTTAAGGCCCAAACGGTTTGATTTCATACTTGTCCTTTTTCTATATTCTCTGTGCAGTTATGAAGAACTTTATTTTGTTTTTCAATAATTTTGGGTGCGCCAGATGGGGAGGGAATGGTGGCCATGGGAAGGGTTGCGTTGTGGTGGAAGGTGGGGTGGCTATTTGGGTGCTAGGTTTTTAGAATTTTTTTTAAAAAATCTTTCTAATCTTATTTATGATTAAAATATTTTTAAATATTTTTAGATTTTGAAATTTTTTAATAGCTGAAATTACTAAAATACCTATGCCATGTCAACAAGTTAACAATTTTACTACCAAAGTGACGGAATGGGAGAACGGGGGACACGACAATAAAGCACAGGGGGCATATTGACCCAGTTTGAAATGTAAGGGATAAAGTGAGATTTTTGATAAAGTATAGGGGGGACATCGATAATTAAGCCTAAAATTTAATAATAACAATAGTTATGATAACAATTATAACACTCAAATATGAGAATAAACGTACATGAATCAAGGGAAATTGAGCGAGGCAAATTGAGTTTTATGAGGTAAAGTGAGACTCAAATTGAATTTCAAGGGGCATATAAATAAGAGTGCTGCTATTTCCACCCCCACTTTATCTTCCCACCCACTTTGTAAATTTTAAAAAATACAATCCTATCTTTCAACCCACCATTATTCATAAAATACCATTTAATTATTAATTCCAGTATTATCAACTTGTTTTTGGCCTTCTCATACGATTTGCATATGATTGATCGTATATTGAAAGCACCAACAAAATTAGTGCATTTTAAAGCCAGTAATGCTATAAAAATAGAAGCTTCAATAAACTTTCTTTAAAGTTATTCAAACTTTGAGGGCAGATCAATGAGCAACCATGGCAGATTGCAAAAGGGTAGAAGAGGGGGAACAAAATGGAAAAAGAAAAAGAAAACGCAGCTTAACAAATACTTCCAATATTATTTGATGACAATCAGACAAAAAGGCAGAGTGGGCTGGGTGCTGCATGATGAGTTTTGTTTGCTAGTATGAGCGGGTAGAATGGGGAATTTACGGTGCCAGTCGGCATCCTAGCTATTCGGGAGGCGCTGATGGTATGCTTGAGTGAGGGCTGGAGGGATCTTGAAGTGAAATCAGATTCAAAACATCTCATTGCCATTTGGTAGCTGGTTTTGTTTCTAGAGTAGGTGGAGAGCATTCTTGGGACTACGTTGGTACAGAATGGCTCTTGGATTGTCAAGCTAGTGATGCAAACGTTAGCGTTAATTCGTCTTTTAATAAAATCTCCCAACTTTTTGACAGAAAAAAAAGGACAAAAAATTCTAACTTAAGTAGGGTAAATTTGTTCTTAGAAGTTATTTTACAAAAGGATAAATTTGTCTCTAAAATTTTGAAGATGGGTGAGAAAATAGGATAAGGGTGTTTGTGCCTAATAAATCACGGCCATAAGCTGGCCGAAGGAGCCCCTTTTCTCGGCCCTGACACTTGTTCGTAAAGCTGAAACGCAGTGATTCGCCAGGGTGCTTCGCCTTCCTAAAGACAAAAGAAGAAATACTAAGGCATGATCATCTCGGCCTCAAGTGCAGGTCGAGGCCGAGGCCGAGGCCGAACAAAATCACGGCCAAAGCATTAAAGGCAAATCATCACGTGACAACAGGGTCCCAGGCTTCATTTAATGAAGTAGTGCCTGTTTAATGCAGCAAACCCACTGGCCACAAAGAAGCATTTAATGCATGAGGGAAAGTGGGAAGTGACTGAAGTCAGGATTTGGTGATGAGGATCAGAGTGATTAGACGTGGACATTCTCACAAGAATTCTGACAGCTTGAGATATTGGTTCACCAGCTATCCAGGCCATAAATGCGTCTCCACGGCCAGAAGCTCAGAACCCACGATCAAGAGCGGCGACCGAGATTCACCAGGATTTCTGGGGTCACACCACCATACTTCACGATCCCAAATGTCGATTGGACTGCCCACTTGCTCTAATCAGGCTCCACCATTCAGATTTTCAGCATCGATTACTCCTCCAGGAACTCTTCCTATAAATACAAGACTCGAGCTACATTCAAAGGGTTCAACACCAAAACAAAGCCTCCCACGGAGCAACTTATTTTTTCCTGTAATGCACTTTCAATATCTTTACTTGCTTTCCTAGGAGTAGTGTTAGACTGTAAGGAAAATCCATTCATCAATATATCATACGACCCTTGATTTTCAAGGCGCCGGAGCACCATCCTTGTTGTTCGTTCACTCACCCCATATATCACACGACCGTCGCTCCCTGAGCAGCGCGCTGGAGCACCGCCCAAAACCTACCGCCAACACCATCACTCAACGGCCTTGTAGTTCAGGCCGTGAACCTAACAGCCGAGACCAGTTCCTCTCTCGGCTACAATCGTTTGATTAAGAAGACGAGTTCAAACAGGCGCACCACTTATCCATCCAACACTCATCAACACCTCGACGCACGGTAGACCGTGCTGGCACACCCGCGCACAACCGCCCCGCACCCAAAAGCAGGAAACCGTGTGTCAAAGCATATCCCCTCGGCCGTGAGATTTGCGCGGCAGACAAAAGGGGTGAAAATAGAAACACTCATAAATAATTAAACCAAAAAGAAAATAGGTATTACTTCTTAAAATGGGTCAAGGATTCAAATGGATTCGACTTCTAAATCGTCTTTTAAGATGCCAAGAATTTTAAGCCGTTAAAGGCCAGTTTGGTATTGTTGTGCTGTGAAAATAACCATCGTCAGATTTACTATGATAGAAATCAGCTATTACATAAAGTAGTTTGGCGTTTGGTAATCTTTTTGTTAAAAGTTATTTTGGTACAATAATCAGTTTCTCAATGTTTGGTAAATGTTTGTGTAAAAGTGCTGTGAGTTGTGTATAATGACTAAAAATGACATTATGTTGAAATGACTTTTATATTCAAGTGTTTGGTAAAAAATAATAATTTTACTTTCACTTATGTAATTCTTGTGTTAAATATGTTTTTTTAACCATGACACCCTAAAAATTATTTTAATCATAAAATAAATAATGTGTGGAAAACTATTTTCACTACAGTAAAATTCCACACTATTATAATTTTAGTAGTGTAAGAAAATTTCCATAATTTTAAATTTTTAATAGAAAAAATATTAGACTTCATTTTTTGGTCTAAAAACAAATATTGGACTTTGGGACTTTATGCAATCAATCTAGCATTGCCAAGCTATTGAACGTCGAAAATAAATGAAAGAATCACATGTGGAATAGAAAATAGAAAAGAGGGCATTTTGTGAAAATTGTAAAAAGAAATAAGGCTATGTTGGGTAATTTGCAAAAATTCATTAATGTCCTGACTGTTCCAATATGATTCTCGAGAAAGCGGAAACAAAAATCACCTCCACTCTTGCTTTCTCAAATTGCTGTCGTTGACATCGAATTTCTCAAATAATGACGTTCTACTCTTTTTACCAAATACGCTGACACACGCATCACTTTCAAAGAAAATGATTTTCCTCTAAATAATCAAATATCAAATGGGTACTAAATGTAAGCTAGCACATTATTCAAATAGTGCTCATGCTAAAAATTCATAATCTCCACAACTAAACGTCCAAAATGTAAATTTCTTTTTAAATAAAGGTCCAAAATAATATTAGTCGAACAGAAATTTGCCACGTGGTTCTTCATGCAGAGCTCCTATCCTACGGCAGCCGTAGACAACCGTAATAGGCCAGCACCCTCTCCCAAAACGCCGATTAATCCAGAGACAGCAAAACCCGAAAAACAGACCAATTCCATACAAAAAAATTTGAGAAAAAATAGGAAAATTTTAAAAAGTGCCCCAAAGGGGTGCGCACGCTAACAAATGTCACCCGGCCAGCGCAGGTTAGCGCCTCCCGATGCTTCCTGCACTGTCTGTGACTACTACGAGACCTTCCCTTTCTCTCTCTACCCGCCTTATCCTACGCAGCCTCTCGTTATCACCACAGCTTCTCTAGGGTTAGGGCTAAATTCTCATTCGCTTCCTCTCTCTCTTTCTCGCTTTCTTTTCGCCCAATTCTTCATGTGCTTCGGAGAACTAGGGTTTTATGATCTTCTAAGGGTAGCTTCACAATCTGTTCGACCCAAACGCACATGGACCACAGGAGGCAATCCAAGGATTCTCTCTCATACTCTAACCTCTTCAATCTTGAGGTATGTCTTTGTTTTCTCAAATTGTTGCCTTGCTTAGCCCTTTTTGGTTTCCTCTGATTTGGCAAGTTTTGTGCTTTATGTTTGTAATTCATGTGTTTGAATTGGGAACTTTGAATGTTTCTGAACTGAAGTGTATTTTGTTGCATATTGAGATTGAGAATTTCATTGTGATTTTTTTATTTTTTATTTATTTTCTTTATTGTTGTGTTGTAGTCTTTGATGAACTTTCAAGTTCCACAACCAGATGACGATTTTGATTATTATGGCAATAGTAGTCAGGATGAGAGCAGAGGTAGCCAAGGTAGGCAATATGTCTTAATATTTTGACTCGAGCTTAGTATGACCAATTTGATTTTTTTTTTCTTCTTCTTGTAAATGTACTTCTACATAACATACCGCTGGAGTATCTCTATGCATATATGTTATACATTTAGATATAGGTATTGGTTGGAAGGAAAACTTGGGCAAGGGATTTGTGGTCTTATAGATGCACATTGTTTGTGCTTTGTGGCTGGTTGCATGTGTAGGTGGAGCCACTGGTAATGGGCTAATGCCTGACAGAGAATTGAATTCAGTGAAGAAAAGAAGGCGATCTCAAAATAGTGACTACGAGGACGAGGACAGTTATTACCGGACACACATTACAGAAGAAAGGTATCGATCAATGCTTGGGGAACACATTCAGAAGTATAAAAGGAGGTTCAAGGATTCCTCGTCAAGTCCTGCACCAACGCAGATGGGGATTCCAGTTCCAAAGGGTAATAAGGGTTTAAAATCCAGGAAACTGGCCAATGAGCAACGAGGAGGGTTTTATGATATGGAAACCACATCAGAGTGGCTCAATGATTCTAATACACAGAAACCAGGGAATCACCATGATGCAGATTTTGCACCACAAAGTAGCACCAATAGGTTTGCTTTCACCTCTGATTTCCTTTTGATCATGGGCTATTTTCAACCTAAGCATTTATTTGATTATATTTCCATCTCCGTATTTCATGCAGAATAACGTATGAACCTCCTTATCTGGATATAGGAGATGGTATCACTTACAAGATTCCACCAATTTATGATAAGTTGGTGGCATCTTTGCACTTGCCTAGCTTTTCGGATTTTCGGGTGGAGGAAGTTTACTTGAAAGGTACATTGGACTTGCAATCCTTGGCAGAAATGATGGCCAGTGACAAAAGGTTGGGGCCTAAAAACCGGGCAGGGATGGGGGAGCCCCAGCCCCAGTATGAATCCCTTCAGGATAGATTAAAGGCATCGTCCACATCAAACTCAGCTCAAAAGTTCAGTCTCAAAGTCTCTGATATTGGGTTAAATTCTTCTATCCCAGAGGGGGCAGCTGGAAATATAAAGAGGTCTATTTTGTCTGAAGGTGGTGTCTTACAGGTCTACTATGTGAAAGTTTTGGAGAAAGGAGACACATATGAGGTTTGTTTTCCTTCACTTTAGATTATTTGGTTACTTTAAATTTTTTTGTTTTGGGGTGGGTGTAGGGCGGGGTGTGTGTGTCTCCCTTTTTATGTGGTATTTGGGGTTGGTTGTTCACTCATGGTTGTTCTGCAGATCATTGAACGAAGCCTACCCAAGAAGCAAAAGTTGAAGAAAGACCCTTCTGTGATTGAGAGGGAGGAAATGGAAAAGATTGGAAAAGTTTGGGTAAACATAGTAAGAAGAGATATGCCAAAGCATCATAGGATTTTTACAACTTTTCACCGGAAGCAACTAATTGACGCTAAGAGGGTCTCAGAGAACTGTCAAAGAGAGGTACTTATGATGTGTATGGCGTATGTAGTGTTCTACTTCTTTCTGTTGTACTGCATGTCAGATGTGGATTTTGATATTCAAACTTGGTGATGGTTGATTTTATTAACCTGGCATTTGTAGTACTTATACTGAAGCTATGGATTTTTTTTAGGTGAAAATGAAGGTGAGTAGATCACTTAAATTGATGAGGGGTGCTGCAATTCGTACAAGGAAACTAGCCAGAGACATGCTACTATTTTGGAAGAGAATAGATAAAGAGATGGTATCCTTCCGTTCTCCTCTATACAATGCCTTTTCATCCTATTGGTCTTCAATTTAGTCATCTTTAGTGATTTGTAGTTGACATGAAATTTATAATCATGTCTAAAGTTCCATAAATGTTTGGTCAAATCATGGATCTTGAGAGTCATTCTTGGAGAGATTGTCATTTGAAGATCATATATTTATTTATTTATCTTTTGACAAAAACTCCATCAAATTTTATTAAATTTTTTAAATATTGATACTGTTGCAGGCAGAAGTGAGGAAGAAAGAGGAGAAAGAAGCAGCTGAAGCTTTGAGGCGCGAACAGGAGCTTCGAGAAGCAAAGAGACAGCAGCAAAGGCTCAATTTTCTTATACAGCAAACTGAACTTTACAGTCACTTTATGCAGAACAAGTCAAGTTCACAGCCATCTGAAGATCTGGCTGTCGGAGATGAAAAACAAAATGACAAAGAAGCATCTCTGAGCTCCTCAGATGATGAAGCTATTGAGGAAGAAGACCCTGAGGATGCTGAACTGAAAAAGGAGGCTTTTAAAGCTGCTCAAGATGCAGTTTTAAAGCAGAAAAACTTAACTAGTAAATTTGATAGTGAGTATATGAAACTATGTGAAGATGCTGAACCTGAGGCAGCACAGGAGGTTGCTGGAGCTAGTAGCATAGATCTACATAACCCGTCAGTCACTCTTTCCTTTCTTATTTTTGATCTTGTCTTTCTTCTGGAGTGTATCAGGAAATTGGAGGCAAAGCTTTTTCCAGTGAAATTGATAAAGTTTCTATTACTATATATGCAGTTCCACCATGCCTGTAACCTCAACAGTTCAGACACCGGAGTTGTTTAGAGGATCCCTTAAAGAATATCAGCTAAAAGGCCTCCAGTGGCTGGTTAATTGTTATGAGCAGGTTGTTAGTCTGTACTCTGTACCCAAATGGATACACATGATATGTGCACGCACAATTTAGCTCTCCTGGATTTATTTTCTCTTGATTGATTATTTAGAAGGTATTTTTGCTGTCTATCAGGGTTTAAATGGCATCCTTGCTGATGAGATGGGACTAGGAAAGACTATCCAGGCGATGGCGTTTTTGGCTCATTTGGCTGAGGTAATTGTTCGGCTTGGTTTGTTATCATAATGACTGTCTTTGTAGTAACTTGGATTGCTTGTCCCATTCAGGAGAAAAATATATGGGGGCCTTTTCTGGTTGTTGCTCCTGCTTCTGTCTTGAACAATTGGGCTGATGAAATTAGTCGTTTCTGCCCTGACTTGAAAACTCTTCCATACTGGGGTGGTCTTCAAGAGCGTACGGTACTTAGGAAAAAGATCACCGCTAAGAAACTTTACCGCAGGTAATTTTCTTTGCCCTTGTTATTTTAAAATTTCAAGAACAACAATGATAATTGGCCAGTCTTGGAAGTAACGTAGTGCTTAAGAAGCTGTTTGGGGCGACTTGGAACAATATGAGGCCTTAGACGGAAATTCCAGATTAAGCTTCTTATTAGTGCTGATAAAGAAAATATTAACTTAGTTTTATATGCTAAAATTTTCTCATGTCTAAATCCTACTATCTTGTAGACATGGTTGCTATTGAAAAAAAAGCAATTGCGAACATAGCAAAACAATAATGAGAAAAAAGAGAACAATATAGGTTTTAGAGAAAAGTAGGTAATAGAAAAAACAATACAACTTATAAATTGGTCATAACTAAGTGGGATTGTGTTATCTCTTATGCAGAAAAGTTGTCAAAATATGGGATTTACTGATTCTTTTGGATTTTGGACAACCTTAGTAGCAAATGATTTGTTGGAGCACAAAACTCATATATTTGTAAAAATATGCATATTGATTGGATTGTTTGTGCATGCACCACATATCATATCTAGAAGGGACCTTTATGAAATAGAAGCTTAGATGGTACACTGGCCTCCTACAAATCAAGTACATATTGCCATGGGTGTAGCCGAAGTTTTCATTTTATCTTGAGTTGGTCTGTTCTCTTGCTCCTTTTCTTTCCCTTTTCTTCACCAAGTAAAACTTTAGCGTGTGGTCAGAATCCAAATACACAGGAAGTATACAAGAGTTGATTAAAAATTAAAAAGAAACAGCAAAGTGAAATAAAGAATAAAAAGGAAATGCAGATTCCCCTGGAGACTGCCTGAGCAGTTGAACTAAACTTTACTAAAGAATGCTTTGCTGGCTGAAAAACACTTTTTTTCTTTGTTTACAAAATTTATATATTTTAGCATGCTAGTTGTCCATATGAGAAATACCATGGCTCAGTTCCTACCATTGTATAAACTATTGTTGTTGTTTTTGTCCTCAAACTTATTGACAGGGATGCGGGGTTTCATATTCTCATTACCAGCTACCAGCTGCTAGTGGGTGACGAGAAGTATTTTCGACGTGTGAAATGGCAGTATATGGTATTAGATGAAGCCCAAGCAATCAAAAGTTCTAACAGGTTTGGACTAAAATCTTCCTTGATATTTATTTATTAAGGATTTTGGACATACTCCTACTCCTTAGTCTTCTTAACCTGTCTTTGTTACGAGTTAGTAGTTACTAACATGAACTTTCCTCTTGAAAATCAACAATGGGAATTAACTCCATTGATAGGGCCATTCTTGTGGTAAATTGAATGCGTTAAGTGATACCAAGTGTCATAAAGATGAAACAAATTTAAGAAACCTGAGAAGGAATATTATCAAAATAATAACCATGTGTAATATTCTTGACAAAATTGTCAACACCTTCTAAGCAAGTGAAGGTGTATTATTTCTAAGCATCCAAATAAGCGCCAGCAAGGGTGGACACGATGTGTCCTTACTCTTCAGGTGTCCCAACATGGAATCTTTTATGGAAGTAGTCTAATACAAACTAATCGATTTTACATTATTGTTAGGGTTGCAGCTGTAATAATATTGTGGTTTGGTTCCTCTTGATCCTAGACCCAACCATTTATGTTAAGAACTTTTCAACAACAAATGCTAATGTTTGCAAAGTCTTTTAGATTGTGAGTTCATGTATTCTATTATGATTTCTTAAATCCTATGTGTACTCATCCATATATCATTGGATATTTTGATTTGACAGTATAAGATGGAAGACATTGCTCAGCTTTAATTGTCGAAATCGTTTGCTGCTTACCGGTACACCTATCCAGAATAATATGGCAGAGTTGTGGGCTCTACTACATTTCATTATGCCAACCTTATTTGACAGCCATGAGCAATTCAATGAGTGGTTTTCAAAAGGGTATGCATTTGGATCTGAAATTCCTACCCACAAACTAATAAAGCATTCTTATTAAATGAATTATTTTTCACATATTAACAGAATTGAAAACCATGCGGAACATGGGGGTACTTTGAACGAGCACCAGCTTAACAGATTGGTTAGTACCCTGACTCTGATAATTGTATTCATTAATAAAGTTTTGGATTTTTATGATAATTTTACCTTGCTCTTTGGTCTAGTCTAATGTTCCCCATAAAGTTCTAATTTGATTATCTTTGGAAATGTTCTGGTCTGTCAAATATCTCCTGCTAGCAAGACATGTAATTTGTGAATGGAAATAGCATATATAGGACAATTTTATCCAGTTGTCAGTCCCGAAGCACAGACATAATGGGCTTTGAAATGGTGGTGATGAGTGGCTTCCTGGTTGGATATGGGCAAGTCATCTTCCTTGCTCCTCATCCAGGGTGTATTCGAAAATCCCATAAATAATTTAGGCAACCCCAAAAAACCAAGAATTTTATAGAACATTCTAGGTGGAGAAAATTTGGTAATGTTTTTCTTGACAATATTGACCCAAATATAACCTTCTGTGTTTAAGAAATCATGAGGCTAATATGATCCCATTTCTTATTTCATTATTCCATCTTGCTGTAGCCATCAACTGTACTTAATGGGTATGTGTGCTGGTTAAAACTCTCATAATAATCCCTGCCCTATTTTTTTTCACCTCTCTAGTTAAAACTTTCATAGTTGTGAATGGAAATACCTAATGGGATGTGGAACATTTCTGACTACTTCTGTTTTTCTCCTTACAGCATTCCATATTAAAGCCATTCATGCTGCGTCGAGTTAAAACAGATGTGATTTCTGAGCTGACCCAGAAAACTGAGGTTACTGTGCACTGCAAGTTGAGTTCTCGGCAACAAGCTTTTTATCAAGCTATCAAGAACAAAATATCTCTTGCTGAGTTGTTTGACAGCAATCGTGGCCATCTTAATGAGAAGAAAATTTTGAATTTGATGAATATTGTCATTCAGCTGAGAAAGGTAGGCTATCCTTACATAGATTTTTGTAGTCTATATGGTGGGATGTAATTATTATGAGATTTGTGTCTTGATTGTATTATTTATTTTCTCAAAATTGTCCATAAAAAGTGTTTCATTTGTGCAATGTTAGGTATGCAACCATCCTGAGCTATTTGAGAGGAGTGAAGGAAGCACATATCTGTACTTTGGTGAGATACCAAATTCTCTTCTTGCCCCTCCGTTTGGGGAGTTAGAGGATGTGCACTACTCAGGAGGTCAAAATCCTATAACATACCCGGTACTTTCTTAACACCCTTTTCCCTCATACATAATCATAAGTCTTTTGTAGTGCAAAGGTGAGATTATCACTTTGCTCGTGCACACGACATATTAATTGGTCAGTAACTAAAGGGGAGACGGAGAGGGAGGTAAGTAGGTGTGGTGGTGAGAGATGGAGGAAAGAGTGAGTTAAAGAGAGGGAGGCTTGAGGGAAATTCTATAATTTGATGGCAATTTGCATGTATGGCACCACTAATTACATGCCAATTTTCAGGTGCAACACACGACCTGCACTTGTACTTTCCTTATGTTATTCATGTTCTCATTCTCTCAGAAATTACATTCCTTTGAATAATTTGGAATGCATTTGGACCTGCATTTGGAAGTGGATGTCTATTAATGCTTATTTGAAGAGGAAATTCATGACATGCTTCTATTGGATATATACTATTTAGAACATTAATTGCTTGTGTTTTCCATAAGAGTATTTCCAATATACTTTTTCACCTGAAGAAATAAATTAAACTAGCTGCTGTGTCCAATCACAGACATTTGTGCTTGTATGTCCCTTTTCACATTATTTGATTTTGTGCTGTAGTTTCCAGTAACTTACCTACTGACTAAACTTTTAAACGGAATTTCTTGTTTCTCCAGATCCCTAAACTTTTCTATCAAGAAATTCTCCAGAGCTCTGAAATTTTTTGCTCAGCAGTTCGACATGGTGTCTACAGAGAATCTTTTGAGAAATACTTTAACATATTTTCACCGGAAAATGTTCATCGATCAATATTCTTGCAAGAGAATAGCTCGGATGAGTTGTCCATTAATAGTGGAACGTTTGGTTTTACTCATCTGATAGAACTGTCCCCTGCAGAGGTTGCATTTCTAGGAACTGGTTCTTTTATGGAGAGACTAATGTTTTCCATTATGAGATGGGATCGGCAATTTTTTGATGGAACTGTGGACTCATTGGTGGAAACCATGAAGGATGATTTTGAATGTAGTTATCTTGACAGTGGAAAAGTGAGAGCGGTGACACGAATGCTGCTCATGCCTTCACGATCTGTAACTAATGTTCTTCAAAACAAACTGGCTACAGGACCTGGTGATGCTCCATTTGAGGCTCTAGTTGTCTCGCATCAGGACAGGCTTCTTTCTAACACTAGGCTTCTCCATTCAACATACACATTCATTCCACGAGCTAGAGCTCCCCCAGTATGTTTTCAGTTATTCAATTTTTTTTTTGGTAATTATTGTAGTTGTGCAGCTTGACCCTAAAAGGAAAAGAAAAAATTGTTATTGTCTTTGTTAACACTTTATATTTATAAACTTATATCAAAATATTGTATAATGTGGACAGGTTAATGCCCATTGCTCAGACAGAAACTTTACTTACAAAATGGTTGAAGAACAACAATACCCTTGGTTGAAGAGGTTGTTCACTGGGTTTGCACGGACATCTGACTTTAATGGACCCAGGAAACCTGAGAGTCCTCATCATTTAATACAAGAGATTGATTCTGAGCTGCCTGTTTCATGTCCTGCTCTTCAGTTAACATACAGGATTTTTGGGTCTTGTCCTCCCATGCAAAGCTTTGACCCAGCAAAATTGCTCACTGTAAGACTGTTTATCCTATTTTGGTTTCCTTTTATATTCTTTTAGTGACCACATTTTTTTTATCTACATTTTTTTAAAATTTCTCAATTGCAAGTGTCGAAAGATGAGCTTATCTATCTTTTCTATAGGATTCTGGGAAACTTCAGACCCTTGATATATTGTTGAAACGCTTGAGGGCAGACAACCATCGTGTTCTGTTGTTTGCACAAATGACAAAGATGCTGAATATTCTCGAGGTAATGATTCATTTCTTATTAAACCTTCTTGTTTGCTCTAGGTTCATGTGTTCACCTTGGGTTTTCAACTTGATTTGATTCCCATTTCAGCCATACCTAACTATATGTGATCATGACACTGTAATTTTCAGAATAGTGTGATCATGTCGCTCAGTGCACGTGAGTCGTGTTCTTTTTGTGCTCTTTATGTGCTCTTTATGTGCAAGTAGTTATTTGTGGCTTAAGAAAAAGTTTTCTTAGGTTAGTTTTAGTAAATATTGTTTCCCTGTAGTGATATATGTGTTGATTGACTGAAGTAAGATATTTTGCCCAACTTTAATTAGGTATTTTAATTAATGCCTTATTTAATTGGGCTATTTGCTGGTCGGATTGTCATTTTGGAAACTCTTATTGCACCAAAGGACAACTTGTATTCCAACTGTTTACCTATCTTTTCTGGGGATTTTTCTTCTGGTGCTGATAACCTAAATGTGCAGGACTACATGAACTACAGGAAATATAAATACCTGAGACTTGATGGATCTTCCACCATAATGGATCGGCGAGATATGGTCAGAGACTTCCAGCAACGGTATGAATTTCATTATAAAGGCTTTGAAGAGCTGTGTATGTTGTAGACTCTTATGATTACATACTAGTTCATTAACGTATTTAGATGATTGTGTTCTTGCAGGAGTGATATTTTTGTGTTCTTGCTGAGTACAAGAGCTGGTGGACTTGGCATTAACTTGACAGCTGCTGATACTGTCATATTTTATGAAAGTGATTGGAATCCAACCCTGGATCTACAGGCAATGGATAGAGCTCATCGTCTGGGTCAGACAAGAGATGTGAGTTTTTGTTTCCTGAATCCAACCCTAGATTTTGTGTTTTCTAAGTTTTGTGTTCTTTGAGAAATTAATAAATGCTACTGTCTTCCAAATGGCTTGACCATTCTTTTAGTACAGCCATTTGTTTGTATGGTGCTTTGGAATTATCTTCTTGATTTTATGCATCTTGAGATGTATTCTGCTTAGTTCAGTATTAAATTCTTATATTGTTTAATTCTCACCTACTCATGGTGTAGGTTACCGTCTACCGACTAATTTGTAAAGAAACTGTTGAAGAGAAGATTCTGCAAAGAGCAAGTCAGAAAAATACTGTCCAGCAGCTTGTAATGATGGGTGGCCATGTTCAGGGTGATCTTTTGGCTCCTGAGGATGTTGTATCTTTACTTCTGGATGATGCTCAGTTGGAGCAGAAATTAAGAGAAATTCCATTACAGGTGCAGGCAGTTTAAGTTGTTTATCTGTCAATTCCTTCTTCCAAATATTAGTTCATTTCAGATAGAGTTTTAGTGTATTTTCCTTGGTACAAGCTTTTATTCATTTCAGATATTAGCTCAATTCCTTATTCCAACTATTAGCTCATTTCAGATAGAGTTTAAGTAAGCTTTTATTTATTTCAGATATTATCATATTATCTCTCTAAATTATCTTATTGTTTTGCCAGACCAAGGATAAACAAAAGAAGAAACAAACAAAGGGTATACGGGTAGACGCAGAAGGTGATGCTTCTTTGGAAGATTTAACAAACCCTGCATCTGCACCTCAGGGCACTGGACATGAGGACTCTCCAGATGTGGAAAAATCAAAATCCAACAATAAAAAGGTACTGGAGCTTGTCTGGACTCCATTGTTCCATTTACACCTAGCTTAACAGCTGGCAAAATACTAAGTGCTATCTACATTATATTTGTTCCTCTGAGTTGTGCTTATTAATATCATCATATCTGTGCACAGAGAAAAGCTGCATCTGACAAACAAACTCTAAGGCCGAAGAATCCGAAAAGCATGGGCGGATCTGATAGCTATGAGTTGGATGATCCCCTACAAAATACTGATCCACAAGCTGTGAAACCCAAGAGGCCAAAGAGGTCAAAGAAGAGTGTAAATGAAAATCTTGAGCCAGCATTTACTGCGACACTCCCTCCAGTTCCAGAGCAGACCCAATATCCACCCCCACATTAGTTTGTATCCTGGTGGTTTCCGAGCAGAAACAGGGCAGGATATCTGAATCCGACGGCAGTTCATTTTCTTGTTAATATAGTGGACAAGATTGTGATTGATTGATGAGCATGAGCATCACTTCCAGGTCCTCTTGTCACTGGCCCCATTGTGGCTGGGAAGAAATTGGGACCAGAGTTGCAGAATATATAGTCAGAGCTGTATGATAGTTTGTAAATATTACTCATAATTTGTTTAGGGTTCAATGGCCATCAAATAATTAGATGGATGGTATATAAAGGTTCGTTCCTTTTTGTGGTCCTTCTCTCAGCTGTATAAAGGGTAGATGTATTTCGTCCGTGGGCCTATAATATCCGAACCTCTCCGTAAGGGACATTGACTGAGGGGAATTGTATATGAAATCGTCTTGCAGCTCTGCGTCACCTAATCTGTTTATGTTTCTGCTTGGATTTGAAATTTAAATCCAGCCTGGCTTGGGTTAGCATTATTTATGTAAAAGATGTCATGGACCCAGCCAATGTGGCAGTTATGATCTGTAGTCGGATTTCGGCAAGACAGATCTAAATTCATGTAATTTAGTATTTATCCCAAATATATTTTTGGCCAATAAGATCAGTAAATTGAATTAAATTCATGTAATTTAGTATTTATCCCAAATATTTTTTTGGCCAATAAGATCAGTAAATTGAATAAAATCGCTGCTTTTGGATAGCGAGAAGGGTTCGTTTGGGAGTGCTCTAGGAGGCACTGATGTTCATAAACGCTTTTATTAGAAATCATTAAAATCCAAGTCACTTGGGAGTCAGAAGCAATTCCAAACATGACCTAAATAATTGAAGTGACCTTAATTAGCGAATTCATATATTTTCTTTTTTCTTTAATGCCCTTGCATGTCAACCTTTTGGCGGAAAAAAAAATCGACTGAAAAACACAAAAAGGAGGGAAACCTGTCAGACAACCGTGCGACCACTCCAGACCAGTCACCCCCAGCTGAGAACGATCCTCTACAGCTAGATGATTCCGAGGAACCACCAGAAGCTGTTAATCACGCTCTGATCACACGGTCACGATTCATCCACCAGGTTGGGATTCCTGTCTCCTTAGAAATCAAGGATACAGAGGTAAGATCCTATAGAACAGATCCTGTCCAAGTAAGGTTGTGATCTATGATCCCATGTTCAGCAATATAAACCGTTGCAGTATTCTTTATTTATTCGATATGGGATAATTTGTTGGAATCCCACATCGGTGGGGTGAAAGAAAACAAATGGGTTTAAATAGAATTACCACACTCTAACTAATATCAAGGCCTTTTGTGGTAAAACCACACACCTGACGGATTGGGCAGGTGGTAAAGTGGGGACAGTATCGGTGTTGTTAGAGTGGGACCCAACGGGCAGATCCAAAACTTCAACATGGTATCAGAGCCAAGGCCCGTACAAGCCAACGAAGCTTGTCGCCAAGAAGGAGAAACAAGTCGGACTCTTAAAGGAAAAAAAAAAGAAGCCAACGAAGCTTGAAAAGAGCCGACCTCTGAGTTCCATTGAAAACAAGTGGGCCCAACGAGAGCCGACCTCTGAGTTTCAATTGCCGATGTGTGGATCTTCACGTGTGAACCACTAAAAAGGGGTTACACGTGAGGGGGAGTGTTGGAATCCCACATCGGTGGGGTGAAAGAAAACAAATGGGTTTAAATAGAATTACCACACTCTAACTAATATTGAGGCCTTTTGTGGTAAAACCCCACACCTGACGGATTGGGCAGGTGGTAAAGTGGGGACAGTATCGGTGTTGTTAGAGTGGGACCGAACGGGCAGATCCAAAACTTCAACACAATTAGCTTCTTTGGCTTATTTGTTTGGAATTTAGACCAGACTGAGATCACAAAAGAATTGCACATTTTCATTGACATGTCCTTGCCCTTAGCTTTCAAGATTTTATCCGATTTCCATGTTTTTCAACGTGTCTAACTTCTTCTCTCCTCCCTCAAAGCTTCCTACCAAAACCAAGCACTCCCTCGCTGCATTCATGCCTGGACCTTCAGACCCTGAAGATTGAGTTCTTCACAGACCCATCATTTGGTTCGGTGGTTTACTTTACTAAATGATTGACCAAGTCGAAGATTTTTTCGGCGAACTTGATCGAAGGGTTGTTTCCTGGAACATTTGTATTTCCTTTTGTTCTTCGAGAGGGGATGTTGCAAAAGTAGGAGATTTGTTTCATGAAATGCAGGATGAACTAGCACCCAACAGACATTGACCAAACCAAACATGGGATTCTTTCCCAAGCATCTTTGTTGGACTTGTATGCTAAATGCACCCTGCAGGGGCTGAGATACTAAGAAGCCTTGTTGATGCATTTGCAAACCTAGGTGCTCTCAAGTTAGGAAAAGGAATTCATGGCTACATTATAAGGAAATCATTTTATGAAGCTGACAAATGCAATACTCATCTTGAAACATCCACAATAAACATGTACATAAGATGTGATAGCATATCTACAGCTAGAGTATGTTTCAGTAGAATGTTGTTGATCATAGATATAGTGGCATGGACATCAATGATTGAGGGCTATTAGGGGTGGCAATTTCCGATACGACCTGATACACGACAGGAAGAATACAAAACAGGAAGCCTTGAAACTGTTTGATCTAATGATAAGAGAAGGAACAAGAACATGAAGGTTACAAAACACCAAACCAGAGCACAGCTTAGTGGCGTAACAAGTAACTCTCCCACAAAAGCAAATTACATAACAGGAGGGCAAGGAAGCCCGTCAAATTGTAAAAACTCAAACAAGAGACAAAGGAGGCCTACTGGCCCAGTGATCCACACCCGCCGCTCGAACACCAATCCTTGCAGCTTCATGCGCTGCACGGTCCAGATTGCGAGGAACCTACCTCCATTTCACCGATTCAAAATGAGAAGGAAAGTCTCCTAATCTCATTGATAATTGGAAGAATTGTCCACACCCTGTTACCCAAATTGCCTTTTAGACCATCCACCAGAGCACGAGAATCCGACTCAATCACAATCTTATGATCGTCCTCCGCTTCCGCCATTAGAGTCGAACCACCTTTTGGGGGATAATCAAGTTGTTGGCGTTGACAGGGACCCTGGGAGTCTACAAATAATCCACAGCAACGCGCCAAAAACTTCTTGTCATCAAATAGTGTGTTTTAAATTTATAAACTCACATGCGGGATTATAAGTTTAAAACACACTATATATCCTTAAAAGATTTTGGCGCCGTTGCCGGGGATTAGTTATAAACCCACAAGCGGAGATAATCAAGTTTCCGGCGCCGTTGCCAAACACCTTTGGGAGTTTATAAGAACGAGGTCGTTTGTGTGAAAAAATTACAAACTAATTAAAATCCAAATAAATTCAATTGCTAGCCTAATTGATTCAAAAGTTGGTTGATGGGTTGAAAATAGACAATTAAATTAAGCATTAAAAAATGAAAATGACAATAAGATAAAATAGAGATGAAATCATTGAGAAAAATAACAGAGGTATTAGAATCCATATTATTTCATAAAATTCTAATTACTTATCTATCCATTCCCATAAAGTAGCAATAATCTAGAAATCAATCTACTCTGAGATATATCAATTAAGCATGCAATTTCATAAAACTTCATGTAATTCCCCTTCCCTTCATAAGGACAAATTCTAAGCATTGGCATGAAAATAAAATTATTTAACTACAACGGATCAAAGTTTCCTAAGTATCCTATGTGAGAAAGATTATTTGAATCACAAGTGATTAAAGGAATTTGTATGCCAAAAATACGAAATCAAGGATGCATTAAAAAGTTAACCTAAATTCTTAACTACCACAAATACACGACAGAAGTGGTGAAAAGAAAATTAACCTATAAACATTGAGGAACATAACCTTAGTCAAAGAACTTAGCTAAACATACTAACTAATATCAAAACCAAGAAGTTGAAATACATGAAAAAGAAATGAGAACTAAGAGAGGTGAAGAACAACTAAAAGAGAGCCAGAACAGCTCTTGGTTCTCCTCTCTATCCTTGCTCTCTTTGCCCTAAGGCTTGGTGTCCCCTTCTTCTTTTGCTCAGCTCTCTATTTATAGAGACGGAAAGTAGCTAAAGCATCGTCACAACGTGCCAGCCATGTGCTGCTCTGTTGCTTTCGGTGGCTTCGAAATTGGAATCCCTCATAGTGGAGGGAGTCATTTTTTGCAATGATGGGAATAAGACAACATGGGTGACCTCTTTTTTTTTGAGTAAATATCACGAAGTGACCTTTTTTTTTTTTTTTTTGGTAAATACCACGAAATGACCTCTTTTTTGACCGGGTATTATTGTGGTTTCTTTTGGGCACGTGGCTGGCTGTTTTTGGAGATATTTTCTTTCGAGTGTGAGAGTGATCTTCACGGGTTTGAGAAAGAGTGTACAAGGGGTGTATTCTACTGAATACGGAGGCTCGGGTTTGGGTAAAAACTTTTGAGTGTTGTATTTTCTCATGTTATAGTGAAAGTAGCAACTCTTTTGAGACATAGGCAGTATTTTGCCAAACCTTCTTTGGTGTGTTGGATATTTTTATTCTGCTCATGTTGTGGTTTGTTCGGTGGTGTGGTGGTGGCCCAACATGCTCAACATTGTTTCTTTCCATATTCTTTAATTCTCCCACATGTGCATCTTCTCTCATTTGTTTATTTAATTATGCCAAGGAATCACATGCTGCAAAAAGAGCTGTGTGACATAACTCATTTTTTATCATTTAATTTCATTCACACGCCCATGCATCTACAAGAGACAAATAGAAAATTAATTGGGTCAATTAAATTAAATGAAACACTAACAAATACAATTTGAGGATGTTTAAAAAAGTAATATTTATGCGCTTATAAGTCATCTTGTCAAGCTTATTTTCTGCTTGTAGCCACTCTGGGCTTGTGACCGAAGGTGGTGAGGCTGAAGAAGGATTTACGGGTTTGTTTCTCGGGATAGATACACCATCAAATGGAGGCAGTTTATCGAGTCTTGGAATATTTAAGTGGGATGGCTTTGAAAGAAAAAAGGAGCCAAGGGGAGAGGTAGGAAAAAAGGTGAGGGCGGAGGGGCATTGAGGGCTCAAGGAAGATGGATATTTAGGTTTGTTTCTGGAGATAGATCACACCATCAAGTTGAGGCAATTTATAGAGTATTGGGATGCAAGTGATCAACTTTTAGAGAGGTAATATAATGTAGAGTGTAGTGAGATAATAGTTAATATAACGGACAATCAGAACTTCCACACACCAATCATATCATATCATGGAATTTTATTTATATATATTCCGAAGATCAACACGTTTACTCAGTCAAAGAAAAACCAGATTGAGGAAGCACATGGGAAAAGCATATATGATCCAAAGTTCGGACAAAGTATATTAAAATTTTACGGTTCTGGATTCACAACGAACACAAGATCTTTCATGGTTGATTAAGAGCTTGAGCATGGTGACGGATGTGATCATCTATGAAGGTGGAAATGAAAAAGTACGAATGATCATAGCCGGGCTGCAACCGCAAAAGGAGTGGAACTTTAGCACTCTTGCATGCCTCTTCAAACTTGTGTGGCAACAACTGATCATGCAAGAATTTATCATCTCCCCCCTGCACAAAAAGCATTAGTATTGGGGCAATAAGTTACACATTTTAAGAAATAAAACCTATATTCATCAATTGGAATACTGGACTAAGATTCATTCAGCATCCCTGCTTGAAGGGGATTATTAAAAGAGTAACATGCAGTTCTATTGTAAATCTAAAATCACATTTTTGTAATGCAGAGGTGACAACCTTTTCTACTTACTGCAAAATAAGAAAAAGAACAAAAAAACAATTTTTGAATGGAGAGGATAAGAAACTCAAATCTTGCTCCCTTATCTGCTAAGGTTCACAAAAGACCTTGATTGCTAGGGAAGAGTTTTCACACCATAGTTCTTGGGTTCAGCTCAATTCCAAAAAAATTCTTATCCTGTATTCCTTTGCCACTGTGTTCCTTGGTCAAAATTCCATAAATTATTCCTAATTCAGGTAATGGTCAAGGGGTTTATTTCATATATCCATGTATTCCTTAGCCACTATATCTCTTTTCTTCTCTTTTCTTTGGGTGAAAAGGGGTCAAGGGGTTTCTACAGCCAAAATATGAAATATCAATGCATCCCAGCCTACCTGAAGCGTAATTTTGAGTGCTAATGGTAATCATACACAATGACAAAATATGTTACCCCAAGATGTATCATGAAACAGCAAGGTGATGCAGAACCAAGAAGGAAAACAGAATAAACAGAAAGAGTCAAAGGGAAATTTCAAAGTTAGTATTATCAATCAATATGACAAAGATTCGAAAGCCATAACAATAAGCCCACTTACATAGTAATCCCAAAGTAATTCAATTAAAACAATAATTGAACGTTTGATTCATGACCTTGCACCTATGCCTACAATAATACTCCTTATCAGTTAGAAAAATAATTAAACCTTAAAGTTAAATAGAATTAGACAAAAATTGACCCTTGCACCTATGCCTAAAATAAGTAAGAATTCCTTCTTGCGTTCACCATCACTGGGTCATACATATATTCTATCCAACTATTTTTGTTTTTGTTTTTGTTCTTTTTTATGGGAATGATTACATGACTTGTCCTAATTTTAACCCTTTTTATCACCCCCTTATCACCTGGGGTAGCCTCATGGGCTATTCTATGCAACAACTCTAATAACAAGAATCAGCCACCTAAAAGCATAAATTCTTGCGACTATGTTGCGATGTCAAAATATTAAATAGTTGGCTCACAGCCTAACAAGTAAGAACTTGAGGTTTTTAGAAACAGTTGTAAACAACCAAAATTAACAAATGTCATAACAACAAAAATAACGATGGTGAACATTAGATGACATCAAATCTTACCTGGTCAATCAAAATGGTAGCTGAAACATCAGTAAACTTCTTAATCAGGCAAGTGGCATCATATTCCTGCGTTTTTTCATTCAATTTGTTAAAACTAGGAAGCAGAACATTATAACTAAGAATTGAAATGATTAGATTTCTCAATTTACCTCCCAATCAGTTTTATTGCCACCTAGATAATTTGAGAAGGCTTTCTGGCCCCAGGGACAGTTTGTTGGATTCACAATGGGTGCAAAGGCAGATACTGACTGGAAAGGGAGCGAAAAACAATATAAATTTCTCCTATAACGACCAGGAGATCTGTTCCAAAAATTTCATAAAGTTCCCTACATCTAAGGAACTTTTACAGAAGAACCAAACTTTCCAATGCTTTTAAATAAAATTCAACTTCTTTAAAAAGAGAAGAAAGAAAAATCAACTTCCGGTGAAATGTCTAGATCTTTTACCTTATACTTGTCCAGGTTTTTCAGGTAGATTGTCAAAGCACCGTGCCCACCCATAGAATGACCAGATATAGAAGCTCGCAATGTATCAAGCTGTGGAAAATTTTCATTCAGAAGTTTTGGCAACTCCTTGACAGCATAATCATACATACGCCAGTTCTTCCATTTCTCTTGAGTAGCATTGAGATAAAAACCAGCACCTGTTTGAAAAATGCACGCACACACAAGCACACAAAATTCAGTGAAGGCTCTTTACACCTACAAGTACTCGCTCACTACCAAGCAAAGCTTGTCCTTGCTAACTGAAAGGTGTTTGCATGCAATAAATTGCTTGATGAAATATAATTAGTAACATGTCAACGGATAGGTAATTACTAATTAATCATTCACCCTCCACTAAAAAAGAAAGTAACAAAACTTTCATTTGGAAATTCTGAAGAAATCAGAAAATTTGCTGGAATGAAACCCCAGGTCCTTCAAAGGAACATAAATTTATAAATTCCATCAAAACAATTACTCTTTCATATTATTGAATATAATAATAAGGTGTCAGTCCAAAGAAGATAGCCTAGATGAATCTGTAATTACTGAAACCAATACCCTTGGGACTGGGTTTCTTTTTGCCTTCTTACTACCAGAATCACTGGGCATCTAACACATCCCATGTCATAATCTGAGTCATCTAGGGATTCATGGTTACTCTCTCTCCACATTTAAGATATTATTGACCATTTTAGTTCCCTTTTTTAAAATTTAAAACAAGTAGTGACATTGTCAACCATTCAAAATAAAAAATAACTTAATTTAAAATACAATTGCAAGATATGGGCTATCCATCTTGAGCAAATTGGTAGGATTCACAAATTCCATAGGGCGTGAAACAATTTTTTAATTACTGCTTCGCAGATTGAAATATAACAGTCTAGCGTTGCATACCTACACCAAAATCCCAGCTCTCCGCCTCTCCTTCTATAGATAAGCCTCCTATTAAGAGAATTTAGATGAAGAAATAATTAGTACAGTACAGACATAATAACAAAAGATATATGATGGCTTTTAACGAAGCAACAGCCTATCATAAGAGAAGTAAAAGTAACCATATAACTAGAAGAAATGAGGCTTAGCTACTCACAGCAAATAAATGGGTACAAGGGTTTTCCATAAATGTATTTGTGACTCCTCATTCCAATTTCCTAAATTTACAGTCTTCATCCCCAATTTTTTTCTTGGCTAAACAATAAGACAACCAGAATATTATAAATAAATAAAAAAATATTTCACTAGAGTAGCGCCGTGGAATGAAATCAATTGAGTCACACTTCAGATTAATCATTTATAGAGCTGTTCGATAATTATAGAAAAGTTGGGACTTGCGTGCAAAACGCCTTGTTTGATTGTTCATGTATTTCTACCTCGTTTATCATTGTATTCAGTAGTTTATAATTTCTCTATTTCCTTCTACCTCCCTCCCTTAGGAGGAGTGGTTGTTTCTCATTGAAATCTCAATTCGAAAATTGATGAGTAGTGCAACATGATAGCTTTAATTTAAGTCCTTGTAATTTTCAAGCAAAGAAGAAATTCAAACAAATTCCAAAGACCGTTCTTTCTGGTGGTGACACTAGCTGACATCCTTTACTTTGTGTGTGTGTGTGTGTGTGTGTGTGTGTGTGTGTGTGTATTAGACAATGATGGAGGGTTTTCGGCTAGTGGTTTAGACATACGACGTGGAACAAGGTGCAGCCCAAATACAGACACAACTTAAAGTTAAAACATTCTTGGACAAGTTTAGGTTAGAAACCTTTAAACTTATATAACAATTTTAAAGTTTTTTTTATCATTATTATCCAAGGAAAGCTCGCAATAAAGAGAACCCTGAAATTTAGAGCTGCAGTCTATGTATATTATAAGCTAACAAATTAAGTTATTTGGAAGTTAACTGCTTAGAATTGCAAAATGGCATAGTAATTATATCAAATAACTTGATTATGACCACATTCTAAAAATTTGATTACATGATCCAAACAGTCATTTGGCCACTCTGGTCGCCCCTCAGGTCTTTTTAAAGGTTACCAACTAACATCTGTCCTACTTCCCTGGAATCTAGCCAAACAAAGGGCAACCTACAGAAATAAATATATCTCTTGCAAAAGATGCAATTAAAACTGGCATCTACAACTACAATTATGACCTTGAAATTGATTGAACAAGGGCTTCTGACTTACTTGGAGATGTATCAGGTGTAATCAAAGCAACGCCCTCACTTGAGGCAACACGTTGAGCTCCTGACTTAATTATAAAATTCTCATCTGTGCAGGTAAGGCCAGAGAGCCAGTAAAGTACCTGATCATCCGTGAAAACAAAAAGTTAGTAAATTTGGTTATGGCACATTATAATACAAAAACTTCTACAGCAGCATACCGGGAAACAAATTTGGTAAATAACTGTCAACTATTACAGGAAGCATGGAAAAGTAGTTTATACTAACCAAACAATGCCCAAAGAAAATGATTATATGAAATTAATTCAAGTAGTATTACATGCACCAACTATTATCCCAACTTTTTAATACCAACTGATGTGGCACAAAGCATGGAAGCTTGCTGGTTGTAACTAAATCAGGTCCAAAGTGGGCCCAATATAAACAAATGAAATGTTTCCACAGCAGATGGTATTTTAAAAAATGGGATATAAGTTAGTGCCCCTGTGACTATTGAATTAACAGCGTTTTAGCCAGTGATGCAGAAATGATTGGTTACAAAAAGAAATGAGAAAGCTTCCTTTTCCCCATCCATCTTGCAAAATTTTCTCTTTAGTTAATTACACATTTGGATAATTCGCATCACTGCCTTTAAATTCCTTGTCAATAATAGTACTAGGAGATGACTAAGTTTGCAATTATAATGTTGCATGTGAGTACCAGAGGAGAGAACTAATTATAGTTTTTCTGAATTTGATAAATTATTTGTCCTATCAAGACTCAGGGAGACTAAATTCAAAATTCTACAGAAGTTAAAATCCTTTTTTAATTAAAAATGATAGAATTAACCATTTGGGAAACTAAATTCCTATTTGATCACTTGGGTGTGTGCCAGTGCTTGTTCATTCCATCAAGAAAATATTGCAGAACACATGCATCAAGAATTGAACCTTAATAAGCTAGATACAAAAAGAGCAAAACCTTTATCAATCAAAACCCAATATTCACAGATACAATAGATTCCACCCACACAACCCTAGGGTGTCAAAATCAGATAAAAACCCAGATAATAAATTTATTTGGAAATGAAATTTAAAAAGAAGTTGGAAATGGGTATGAGAGAGAGAGAGAGAGAGAGAGAGGGGGGACTTACAGGGAATCGGTGGGAAGGAGAAGTAGAAGGAGGGAAATAGATGTGGAAGGTCATGGAGCAGCCGAGAGTAGGACTGAAATGCTTGTACCTCTTGTTGTACCCTCCAAACATCTTTGAGCTGCTGATCTCACTTGGCTTCGTCTCCATTTCTCTCTGCCCTTCTTTGCTCTGCGACTGGGGATTTCGCTCAAACTCTATACTCTATATACTGCGGTAGTGAGTAAGCTCCGGAGTGGCAATTTTAACTTTATATATATTAGCTAATAGCTAGTAATTTCACGTATTATATATGTATTTTGCGTATTTTATTATCCTTGTCTATTGAGAACTTCTATTGGATATGAAATGGATTTCATTGTTTCGATTATTCACATTTGAGTAGAGACTATAATTTCACGTATTTGTCCCATTTGTTTTGAAAATTTTTTCTTAAATGAGGACAATTTTGGGTTATTTGAAAATTTAACCAATCTTTTGCTATATTGCACACACTAACCAGTTAATAAGTTACTATGACATTAACCACTTGTATGGGCTTACTCCACAACGTCATCTTATGATCTGAATTATTCATTTTCAAAGATGACCCCTGCAAAAATTACTCAAAGTGAACAATATTGAACACTGGACTTTCAAAAATGACATTAAGGGCCACTTTTAAAAATAAAAATAAAGAATATGATACTATTTTACTGCATCAAGGATGAGATTACTATGAATATGCTAATAGAGAGTTTTGTATAGTTTTTAGGACAAAATTGACTAGAAAAAAATTGAGCATAAATTAATATCGTCTATACTCGGTATAGTTCATAGGGGACATTGTGAGTATCTAGTAGTAGCAAATCCAACTTTTTAAATTGAAGTTTGTTGACCTATTTGAAAATTTGAAAATGTATGTTTGCTACTTTAATAATTTGTGCCCAACAGACTCTTGATCGGTTCATAATTGTATATTATTTCTTACCCTTCTAGCTTATGATTTGGTTATGTTTTTGAGTTAAACTTGTGCTTTTAATCCTTTTTGTGTTTATCTTTCAGTTAATTGAGCTTTAGGTAATAATGATGGCTTTAGAGAGCATGATTCATGCAAATTCAAGCATGTTAAGGCCTAATTTGGATGAATGGATGAAGAGCTTAAAAGACAAACTCATTTTGGCTATAGCCCCCTGCCAGTTCAGTTCCGTAGGTCATATTGCAAGCTTTGTTTCAGCAACCTAAACAGCTCGGATGAGGCAGCATTCTTCATGAAAGTTGTTCCAATGGGTGTGTACTATAACATATCCAAATTTCAGGCCCATTGGATAAATCTGGAGTCCGTTACCTAGCAAAACACAGAACCATGCTCAGGATGGATCTTATCAGCGCGGAAAATGAGTTAGCAATTTGTTTCGGCCTTAACTTCTTCCTCCAACCTTGGATTGGCCCAAATAACATATGGCTGGAAAGAAGACATTCTGAACTTCAATTTAGAGTGCTTAAAGTCCTAATTTGATTAAGAGAAGCCCAAGTTGTAAGCCCTTGAAGTTGCTGGTCATGCTGACCTCAGCATGTGCTGGTTGGATGCTTGGTCATGGTGAGCTAGGTATGAGCTATCATTTCTGGTTGGAAGCTTGGTCATGGTGACATGAAGATGAGCTAGGGCTGCTGGTGGGATCTATTGGTGAAGTGCATCAACCAATTCAAATTTTCTAATACAAGTGCATCAACCAATTCAA
>NW_018921325.1:197234-217509 GCF_002207925.1 Prunus avium
CTTGGTTGTTTAAAATGTTCTTCTATGCTTAATGGGTTCCTAATGCTTAATTTTAGGTTAGACAACAAATGATCAAATTAGGGAATTAGGAACACAAGGTTATGACCACACACCATGGCTTAATCATACTTTAGCTAGAATCAATCCATTAATCTAATTGAACTTGGGAACTTATTTGCTTGAGTTACTTATTTCTTTCTTCCTTGTTTTATTTATTTCCTCTTTTTCATTTCTGTTTTGTGTAGGGAAACTAAATTGGATCATTCAATCACCAATCCCTGTGGAATCGACCTCGCACTTACATACGCTAAACTACCAACGGCTCGTGCACTTGCGAGTATCACAAGTTGAGGATGCAGCTTAATCCATTTTGGTGGAGCTAAATCTACGCAACAACTCTTCAATTCAATTAATGCAGTGTAGGTTTTTAGCATTTTCAATGTAGTTTTTGTTCTTCCAAAACATAATTAAATGTGAGTCAACATCAACTTATCAATTTTAAAGAGAGAGAAAGGGGTTGCAACTTTGGTGACTAAGTTTGACAAATTCGTTGGAGAGAGTTATGTTGATGTGGCTCACCTATTTTAGCATTCCAAATTTGTTAAGAGGCTGTTGAATGCTCTTAGTATTTGTTGAGGCCCAAAAAATCCAGGATTGGGCCCAAATAAATTCCCGGCCCAGTATGACACCTTATTAAGAAAAGACCCGGTTCGGAGCACGCGAAATTTGTATGCACGCTTGCACGAGCCATGACCACATGCCATGCCAAATAAATATGCAATCCGCCACGCTATAGCCTATAAAATGCACTGGTTCTACGAGCCCAAGCTAATTATCCAGTCAAGCATCATATCCCTTTTGAAAGACGATAAAATTAAAGCACCCCAATCGACATGTCATGCCAAGCAGGAAATCATTATTTCACACCCAACCACGCTTCAAGCTTAAGTGGGCACAAGCCACACAAATGCCCGAGGCTTGTTGAGTGGGTTGTGGCATGGATGGTAATGAACTTTCATGAGGTCCATTGATGAGCCAAGAAACGGAAGTTTTGGGCCGCTTGGGAGCCCCGAAACTCAAGCCCGTTTCTTGAGCCCAAATATATGAATAAGCATAAAAGAGAGGAAAAGGGAGCCCAATACCCTAGGAAATTAGCCCATCACCATAAATAAAATAGCCCATCATTCAAGCCCATTCCCTTGGTGGGCTGACCAATCACTTTAGCAAAAGCCCAAGTAGCCAAGAAAGTATCCATAGTCTCTAGCACTTAGCTGGAAACGTAAATCACGATGAAAGCCAAAGTGTTATGTCAGTGAGCTGCTGGGAGGCTCCAACACATGGGCTAAAAACGAACACCAAGGTGGAACACGCAAAGAACCAGGGGATATTAGAGCGCGTAGGAGCCAAGGCACCCTTCAAACTAGTGTACATACCCATTTCTTTCCCCTCATCATATCTAGCCATGGAAGAGGGGAGAAAAGAATGAAGAAAGATGGCTGAAAATGAGAGTCCCCCATTGGAACAGCTGCGGGAAAAGCCTAGAGCTCCCTAAACCATGTTTTTGTGCGATTGGGTAGAGAGAATTTCACCAAATAGGATGATTCAAAGGAAGAGAAGAGAAAGGGAGGGAGAGATTTGGCAGATTGGGGAGGAATCATCTAGGGTTTCTTGGGAAGAAGGAGCTTCCAGTGCCTATAAAAAGAGGCATTTCCTACCCATCATCTCAACACACATTCAGAGAGCAAGCTTCATCTCTCACCCTAAAATCTATGCAATTTGAAGCCCTATTCGTCCATCTCCTCCCCTTTTTCTCTTCTGTTAAAGCGTTCCAGAGTTTTCGTCAAGCTGTCGGAAACTACTCAACACACCCATTATACCCCCATCTCTCTCTCTCTCTCTTCAACAAACTCTCTTAGAATCCATTCCCCCTTGTCTTAAAACCCCTGTTTCTCATAGGAATTCACAGCCCTCTCTCTATTTATGCTAAACTCATGATGGTTTTGCTCCTATGCCACAAGCTTCTCATGTCAAGCTAAGAATCTACTTGTAAGCCATCGTTATTCTGTTGGTGAAGATAACCAGGGTGTTTCCTAAGGTTCTATTATCCTTTCGAAACATTCTTGGGGCCTAGTCCTTGAACTCGGACACAGGGGGTAATTTCACCCATTTTCGCTCTTTACGGCAGCCCAGCCCATATGAAGCTGTCAGAACGAAAAAGCCCCCACAGTATTACTATATATATTTTTGAATTTTCCAACTCGAATTTCATGACTCACACCTTGACTAATTAAATTTGTAAACATCTATTTGTTTCCTTCTTTTTGGGAAAAATGTTGTGCCTATGATGTCATTTAAGGGACACCAACAAATTAATAGACTTATATGAGAACCTAAACATCAAAATATCATAACCGTATTAAACACCGAATTTTCAAAAATAACATTTAGTGCCACTTTTTGTAAAGAATATGACGTGAAACCACTAAGAGGCCACTTTATTTGATGACATCTAAAATGGAATTATTAAGAATATGATAGTGGGGTAAATTGACTAGTTTTTATACTTAGATGGAGATTTCCATCCTTTTTTCCCATCTCACAGCCGCTAAGTCAGGAATAGACCTAAGTGTTATATTGTGGCAAAACTTATCTTGACTTTCTTCAAAACTTCACAAGGTTGGTCAAATGAAGATTTGATCTAGAGGCATTTCTAAAACAACTAGTCTTCATTTTGGTGGAAAAAACATGAACAAGAGTTGTAAATCATTGTACAAAGAACAAGCAATATTAATGATTTATGGAAGTAGAGTTTTCGCTTACAACTTTCGTTAATGTGAGTTAATTTGGAAGTAGAGTTTTTTTGCTTATGTTTGATTAGGTTTAAATATGGTGAGTATGGTGTCACAATTAAAATTACATTTGTTTTACAATTCAATATATTCTTTTTAGTCATTTTATATTAGGGTAAATTGGTAATTTAATAAATAATTTGATAATAGATGTACTCAGTTAATTACATGGGGATGGCCACATCACATGTGATAAAGCACCGACCAAAATCATCCAATATTAATGACCGTTGGGGAAGTTGGCACAATCCAAAACCCATTAATGACACCCAACTCGAAACCTCAACTGTACCAATTAATGCCTTTTCCAGTCTCTATTGTCACGCTTTCTCCCTTCAATGATTCAATCACAGCTTCATCATCATAGCTTTATTTTCTCACCGCCATTGCACTCTCTGGTGCCTTGCTAGTAGCTAGCTTCAACTTCTCAGCATTATATCCACCGCCAACTACAATGCCTGCCCTTGGACGGCTAGGAATTTAAGTGAACGACCCAATACACTTTTATGACCAATGCTTTGTAGTTTCCGACAAGGTTGGTTTTATTGACCTCTCTCTCTCTCTCTCTCTCTCTCTCTCTCTCTCGTATCTTTATTTAATTGCTAACTTGTACCAAGTGTTTTTGAAGTTTATGGTTGGGTAGATGAACAACCTCAGGCGGACATAACAAAGATATATTTTGAATATTTGGGTTTCTTATTTTGGCATGTTCTTTGAAACTCTTAAACAGAGAAAGAGACCTGCATGTTTTTCTTGTTTGTCTGATTTTGCTGAATTTGGGTAGGAACAAAGCTTGATTGGTGGGTCTGAAAATCTGAGTGAAAAGACCAAATACAGTGCTATTTATAGGAGGCAGATTTTTGTCATTTCAAGCATAGATTTCAGCAGTGTGTATAGGGAGAGAGATACATATAAAAATCAAAGGTGGGTTGTTCTAGAGATCTATCTAGAGATTGGAATTATAGAAGAACCTGTATAAAGCAGGTGCATTTGTTTGATACCTTAGGGGAATTTGAGTTTTCTCTGTTATTGTTGATAGTGTGATTTTACTTGGATATAGATGGTGGGGAGCATTGAGACTTTGAATCGTAATTTGTACTCAAATGGATCTATTCAGAACTGTAATAGTTTGGAAGAGAAACTTGATGAGCTCCGGAGCCGCCTTGGCAAGGGTAATGGTGATCCATTGAGAATTGTTGGTGTTGGGGCAGGCGCTTGGGGCAGTGTTTTTGCCGCTGTGTTGCAAGATAGCTATGGTCAGTTTCGAGACAAGGTCCAAATAAGGATATGGAGAAGACCAGGAAGAGCTGTTGATAAAGCAACAGCTGAACATCTTTTTGAAGTGATCAATTCAAGGGAGGATGTATTGAGGAGGTTGATCCGGCGCTGTGCGTATTTGAAATATGTGGAGGCAAGGCTGGGGGATCGAACACTTTATGCAGATGAGATTTTGAAAGATGGATTTTGTTTGAACATGATCGATACGCCACTGTGTCCTTTGAAGGTTGTAACCAGTTTGCAGGAGGCTGTTTGGGATGCTGATATTGTGGTGAATGGCTTGCCTTCTACTGAAACACAAGAGGTGTTTGAAGAGATTAGTAATTATTGGAAGGAAAGAATCACAGATCCTATTATCATCTCTCTGGCAAAAGGTATAGAGGCTGCACTAGAGCCTCTCCCGCATATCATAACTCCCACGCAAATGATTAACCGGGCAAGTATGTTTATCTTCTTTTAAATTTAACCGTCAACCTCTAGTATCTTGGCTTTAAATTTTCAGTGAGGTGGACAAAAGGAAGGAGAGATGGTTTTTTTGGTTTGGTTTTATCTTTAGCTGATATAGTAAATGTGAGTCAATTTTGGGGAGTGGACAATCTTATAAAACTTTGCAAGCAAATGTGAGGGTTTTATCTTTAGCCGAATTAGTAAATGTGAGTCAATTCTTGGTGTTTGTTCCGAAATGTTTTCTTTAAGAATGATAACTTTTCCAATCTTATGTTATATTGAAGTCCTGATCAAAACACAGTCAAGAAAAAACTATTCTGTATAAGGATTTTTACAAAATCTACCAAGCAGAAAAAACTATTCTGCTAAAAAAAACTCTATAAACCGTCAATGAAAATGGAGCCTCAAGAAAAAATTGAGCTTATCAATTCAAAAGCTGGAGAAATGCAATCAGCAATATAGACTCTTTAGTGCACCCAAAGCCGAGTTGGTATGCTAGATAAGATAGAGATCAAGGGACAAATTCTTCTTGTTTTCTTTGTATCATGAAGTCGCATCTTACACCTTACACCAGATAATATATGCTGATTGTTTAAACTGATAAATATTAGGTTTGCTTCACAAATTTAATTTCATATTCTTTTCTATATGCCTGGCAGCTGGTGTACCTATAGAGAACATACTTTATCTGGGTGGCCCAAATATTGCCTCAGAGATCTACAACAAGGAATACGCTAATGCTCGAATATGCGGAGCTGAGAAGTGGAGAAAACCACTTGCAAAGTTTTTAAGGCAACCCCATTTTATTGTCTGGGACAATAGTGATCTAGTTACACATGAAGTCATGGGTGGCTTAAAGAATGTCTATGCCATTGGAGCAGGTAAGTCTCAGGTTCATTCTGATAAATATATCTCATACAATAAATGCAGCATCTAAATCGTCCAACCTCTCAAATCTAATAAAAAGAAATGAGATGTCTGATATTCTGCTTTGTAATTGGTGTTCAGCTTCATTTAAATAGTGGTAACTGTTGTTCAGCTTTTCGGAGCTTCATACACCTGATACTGTATAAATGAGGACAGATTTGAAGATGTAGTGATTTTGCAAAAACAAGACACTATATCAAATAAAAGCAACAATAATTCTCCTAGAGTGCATATGTTAGATTCAGATGACACACTTACTGGGACAACATTGATTTATGCTAAGAGGGATAAGTTTAGATTTAAATCAGAGGTTATCCTGAATCCCTGCCCTGATTGATGAGCTGGCATTACAGTTTCACATGGAATAATTACAATTGGCTGTTCATACACTGCCAGAAAATTCTTGCCAGGACAAACATGAAATTTGTTGTATGAGAACAGTAGTTGGCCTGCATTCTTATAGAAGCTTCTGGGAATAGTGATATCAATAAAATCTAAAGTTATATGCTATAATATTGGATTGGAATATCATAGCATATTATAAATGAATTCTTCTGGTTTGCAACTTACCTCCGTTTTTCATTTCAATTATCTCAGGGATGGTAGCAGCCCTCACAAAGGAGAGTGCTACCAGCAAATCTGTATATTTTGCACATTGTACCTCAGAGATGATCTTTATTACTCATTTGTTGGCGGAAGAGCCTGAGAAACTTGCTGGGCCTTTGCTGGCTGACACATACGTAACCTTGTTGAAAGGCCGTAATGCATGGTACGGGCAAATGCTAGCCAAAGGGGAACTAAATCGGGATATGGGTGAGAATATCAGTGGAAAAGGAATGATTCAGGTACCGATTGTGAATTACTCTTTCCTTCTAAAACCGCTGTAAGATGCATTCATTTTAAGCTATAAAGGCATTCGCCACATTTAGAAAGCGATGGTACTAGTTAGGGTGCCTTTAGAACCAGCCTGAAGTAGGAACAAATGCTCAAAATCATGATACTTATATTGGTTTATTTGGAACTGTGAAATAAATCTTTAAGATGTAGAAACTTTTTATGTTCGTCCACACTGCCTAATTATTAGCAAAAACAATGATACAATTTATACTGCTTTAGTGAAGATAGATAGTTCTCACTCAATGCTGGAAATGACTCATGCAGATGGCAAAGAAATGTGTTTTTATTCATTTATAAGTTATCAATAATTTCATTTCTCATTGATCAATAACCCCTGAGCCTCTCTGCTTCTAGGGTGTTTCTGCAGTCAAAGCATTTTATGAACTTCTCAGTCAGTCGAGCCTAAATGTATTGCATCCTGAAGAAAACAAGCCAGTTGCTCCTGTGGAGCTCTGCCCCATCTTGAAGACGCTATATAAAATATTGATAACAAGGTAATTTCCGGCCAACTTGTAATCCATTTTCTTACCTGAAGGCTTTTATTTTGTCATACATAAGGGATAAAAAATATTCACCATGATAAATTATACTAAGAGGCGTTTGTGTGATCCGAAAGATCACCCTGCATTACTTGGTATAACCTAAATCTTGTTTGGCAATTGTCTTGACCTGCCACAAAGTTTTGTGTTCCTCCTCCCCTTCTATTCTTAAATTTTGTGCCTATGCATCTGCAAATTAAGGCTAGATTGTGTCTTTTTTGTTAATTTACAAGTATATCATTCAACCATGCGTATTGCTTGATCTCCAGGGAGCAATCATCACAAGCTATTCTTCAAGCGTTGAGGGATGAAAACTTGAATGATCCCAGGGAACGCATTGAGATTGCACAGAGCCATGTCTTCTATAGGCCCTCACTTCTTGGGCAGCCTTTGACTAGTTTTCCATTGCAAGATAAAGTGGCAATATAACCTTGTGGAAGCATGGTATTATTGGACTTGCTTGGTGAAAACAAGCGCATTGGTTTTCGATACATGTTTAATTTGATAAATATATAATATATATGATAGTTGAGTAATGGACTGAAGAGGAGCAAGTCGTTGTAATCTGCAATCTGCAATCTGTTTGGTGGCTCTGGTTGATTTGCATGTGGCACACTAATGCAATGGCAAACCCGAAAACTTCTCTATAAGGTGCAGCAAACCGAAACTTCTCTACCCTTGCTTTTCTGCTGTGAAGTTGCCTTCAGCCCAAGTGATTTTCATAACAGTTGAGTTTAAGAAGTTGCAATTGCCAAGACGGTTGTATAGGGAGCTGGATTTACATTGTATTGTGCGTTATATTATAAGATGCAAAAACCGATGTATCTCATATTTGTATAGACCTGCCATGGAAACAGAAAAACTTCCTTTTCCCCTCTTTTTCTTCTGTGTGCACTGCTGCCTAAAATAGTTCATGTGCTTTACGTAACAATACATATACAGTGAATTAGCTCAAGCCCTTGGAACTGGAAGAATGTAAAAAGCTTTCTTCTTCTTTTTCTCGTCAATAGCGACATGATATATCACCAAGTTGATCAAAACCTCTGTCCAAATCCATTGAAAATAACTTCCATGAAATCCCAATAGGCCCAAGCAAAGGACTCTAGGTCTTGATTTTGATTGTTGAGCCCTTCTCAAAGACATTGGTCATGTGTGGCAGAAGATCCCTCAACGCTGATAGAGTAGTCTACTTCGATCTTGTATGGGAAATCCAAGAAATATACAAGTCATTTTTTAAGAGGGAATGCCAGGGCACAGGAACTAGGAGGTGGTGTTGGTGTTTAGGCCCAGGTTTTGGGTTCACCCGTCACACCAAAAAATTACTCGATTTGAAGAACGATCAAATCTGGCAGGCGAATACAGTGGAATTAGAGGGTCTGTTCAAGTAGAAGAGCAAAGTCATTCTGGCCCCCATGCTACCCAAATCCTTTCTAGCAGAAAAGATACGCATCAGTAAGGGAGGGCACGATTAGCAGATTGAGCCATATCAATTCTTCTAACCCTCCTAGTGTCTTTTCAAGGTATGTGATAATTGAGAAAGTAAAGAACAAAAAGGGCATAAGAGAGGAGGGATTAAAAAACCACGAAACTATACACCTAGTAGATTATCTTCCAAACTTTTGGAGAAAATTAACTGATTGTATACAACCATGAATCTTCACCCCTTATGTACCACTTCTCTAATAGCGATAGGAGTCCCATCCCATCAATACAATGGATCTCACCTCTATTAAGAGGTCTTACATAAGATGGTCTATAAATGTGATCTCCATCGCATTTCCCTTGTTATATGGCTACATTTTAAAACTGCACATCAACCTTAGGATCTGGGTTGGGAAGTGTACAGGTAGCAGACATATACGGACACTTGGGCTTGCAATCAGTTGCGTTTAGTTACATTAATTTTCGTTAATGTTCTGAATTCAAGGGAAAATTTACCGTCCTTGTCCAGCAAAGAGCCAGTGCTTGATAGATAAAACAAATGTCTGCCCTAAAGAAAGACTGACCCAAAACAAACCACCATTACACGTTACTGCTAGAAAAATAATCATAAGCTCCAAAACACGTTCTGCTCAATAAAATAAGAATAGAATATGGATTAAATAGAGAGGTTAACAGAAATGAAATAGTTGTATACTGTCAAAATTATGACCGGACCATTTCAGTAAACACATGATACATGCAACAATTTAGAGCACAGAAAATTCAGGCCTGACTAGTGATATCCATAGCTTGCAGTATGATCCGGTAAAGGCGGTTTGCTTTCTTTTCCTCTCAATGGCAATACAGTCTAACTACTGAGTCTGCACCCGCAGTGAACAACCATGGCTGCCTTGGATGGAATTTACAGTCCATTACACCTGCATACAACCAGTCAATAAAAGATTTAGGTTTTATTTTTAGTTTGAATTACACCCAGAAACTGAGTTGACTATAAATTTGGCCTGCAACTCTGCATGTTCTATTCGCCAACTCCTAATTGCATATTATCAAATCCGAATTCTAGAGAAGGGACCTTGAACATATCATACGTTAAAAAACATTCACGCTGGTGAAAGTATGTTTAATATACTGCCCAGCATTCAGTAAACCTTTTTACCCAATCACTGGCAGCATTTCTTTCATCTTGTTAAAATACCCAACAGAATACAAACAAAAGAAAGCTATAAGGCGCACCTCTCCCATTTGTGCTCGAATGACCTCGGAGTATTTCCAATGGAACAATAAGAGGGTTCTGGTTAAGATCTGAATAAACCATGCCATGGAAAACATATGCGGTGCAATCATCTGAGCATGTTGCAAACAGTGGGTATGAGCGATGGAAAGACACATTGTTGATGTCCTTCTGATGCAACCTGATAAATGTTCAAAATGTCAGAAGAAAAACAATATATGAGCAAAAATCAGGCAAATAGAATTTGATGTGTATGCATATTTGGTTTGATGTTTGTGTATCTATTAGATAACATCTCCAGAAATCTACGCATTATCCATTTCAGAGATTGTAAAATTGAAAGTAAACCAGTGTCTTGCAAGAAAGTATTAACCCCCTCTCCAAACAACCAAAAGAAAAGACCCTACAATTCATTTATTTATTTTGCATAATTATTTGAAAAATAAATGTATGACATACTTGAGAGTTTTGTAGGGTTTAGATGAAAGGTCCATGTCGAACCAACATAGTTTTCCTTCTCCGCTCCCCACAATTATATGATCACCTGCATTAACAGTACAACCCAGATAAATCAGAGTACAGTTCACACACAACTGTTACGAAGAATTGAACAAAGAATGGACTCAATCCATTCAGTTGAATATAGTTAGAAAAATTTAATTAATAAAAAATAAAATAAAAAAATAAAAAAAACTACCAGAAGGATGAACTGCAATAGAGGAGATTTCACGTAGTCCAGTCTCAAGTTTTTTGACAAGCTTTCCCTCCTTCACCAGATCGTAAACACGAATAATCTTCTTTGTTGAAATGAAGAAGAAGGAACGTGTAGGATGAAAAACTGAAGTAACTGCAGGCCCTTGCAACTTGAATGAAAGCGTCTGGGTAAACTTCTTAGAGAGCTTGTGTATAAAAATAGCTCTTGATTCACGTAAAGCCAAAGTCAAGAAAATCCGAGGAGATGACTAATTTGATATAACTTTGTTTTGTTATCAGAAATTTAATAATAACTCATGTACAAACAACAAATATAAACCTCATTTCCCATACATGTCTAAGAAATAAAAACACATGCCTAGACCCATCTGTGTCGTGCTTAAAGTAGCATATAATATAAAAATATGGTAAATATGTGCAAAAAGGATATCCGCTGGCATCACTGTCGAAAGGTAGTCTCCTTTACGATGCCATTCTACTGAAGTCACGGTCTGCAGGAGCCCAACAAAGAAAGCAGTTAGAATTCTTTGTAGAAAGACCAACCTTCTAATCTTGACTTCAGCTTAAGAAACTTATAAACTTGCACAACCACAAATAAATTGGTGAAGGAAAAGGCCAATTTACCTTGGAGTGCCTTAACCTGATTCCCTCGAGTTCATCATCTTGAAGCCAGCTTACACTGGATGCTGTTTTGCCTATGTAAGCAGAACATATTTTGCAAAGGTTAGAAACCATTCATTTGATATACGATACTGAAAGCTATCACGATCTCACACTGACCAGAGTCATCTGGCATAGGCATCTCAACCAAGAGAAGTTCTTTAGTACTTTTCTGTACTTCTTCATTCCCACGACCAGTGTTCAAAAGAAGTACGTCTTGTCCCCTAAAATTTACCGACGGTTAATTTACAGTTAGGTAGCAAGATCCCCAGTGAAACAAATGTAAATGAAAAAAAAACCCAAAAATAAATGCAGCCTTACGCAGAGACAGCCAATATAGAATGCTCGGGATTAGGATTCCAAGATACATATTTGACGGCTTCACCAATCTTCCAGTGTTTTAGACATCTACCAGTTTCAACCTCCCAAATACGCACAGTTCCATCCAATGAACCTGTAAGAAGAACAGATGATGAGACCTACATCCGATTTCAATTACGTTACTGAATGCAGCAAAGAATTAGGAATGTCATCCACACCTGATGCAATCCACTGCCCCGAAGCTTCTACAGAAATTGATGTAACTGCATCTCCGTGACCTCTATACTCAAGATAACATGATACAGGGTAAGGCTTGAGATCATTTCGGTTTGGTAGCTTGGGCTTCAGAGACTCAGGATCGATATTAAGCTGGAACATAAAAGGATATACTTTGAATAATTTGATCCTTGTCCTCATATGACTATAAGTAGATTTGTACAAATTGAAACATCTTGCAAAACAATCAAAACCTGAACAAATAATCACTACGGAATCTTTTCCTCAATCAGGATTATTCACTTACGCGTTTTTTCCGGACTCTGGGGCACAAATATAGATCCAAACATCTTTCAAAGCATTCCTTAACAGCATTCTCATATGCAGGGATGCTTCTCATAGATGTAAACCTACCAAATATGATAATAGTGTGCTTATTAGATGCTGAAATATCAGAAAGAGTAGCAAATTACAATTATTCCAAATTTCAAGTCACATTGAATATTACCTTTTAGGTATAAATTTAGGACGGTCTTCCTCGTACATTAACTGATAAGAATTGATCTCTTCTTGTGTTGGGATGTATTCTAAAGAAGGATTGAAGGACTCCTCATGACCTAAATGCAAAAAATAATTTTAAGCTTTCCATCAAGTCTCAAGTTACTTCATGCCAGCAAAAAAGAATTGCTCTATATCTGACTTTTCACAATCCTCAGAATATGGATGAAAATTAATACCAGGCAATTTTGGTTTTGGTGCAGGAATGTAAGATAGATGATCGTTCTTTCCCATTGAATTAGAGTCATCTCCCCACAAGGGATAAACACTTTCTTCTTCTTCTTCCTCCTCTTTGGACTTTTTAGGCTTAATTAAACCCTTACGAATGGCCAACTTGATCTTATTAACCTGTAGATTCATCAGAAGAAGTGCAGAAGACGGACAGGAAACCATGTTAAATTAAAATAATAATAAAAATAAGTTTTCCAATCAAACAAACTCTAGTACATTTGTTTAACTCAGCAGCTGAGTTGAAAAGAAAATAAAACTACAGAAGAAAGAAAAAGGAAAGAAAACACCCAACAGGAGCAATACATTAAAAATCCCTTACCAGTTTACTTTCAGATTTTGAAGGAATGAATCGTCTCTTGGGTTCAGGTGCATTTGACAGTGGATGCTTGGAGTCATCCCATTTAAACCAATCAACATATGGCTGCACTTCAAACATGGAGAATTTTACTTCAACTTAAAATGAGGAATTCATTTGTAAGAAAGTTCCTATAAATAGCCATGTACTACAGTCATATGAATATTACTATTTAAACAATGAGAATATCATATTAATTAGAATTGGATGAGTTTTATCTACAGACCGCATAAGGATCAAAGTCACGATGCGGAGCCTTTCCTTCGAGCAATCTACTTATAGATTTGATATCTTCTTTCGTGAGTTCTACATCCTCATCGTTATATTCATCATAAATTTTGCGCCTGAAAAGTAACAAAACCAGAGTAAACAATATACACTTGAAAATTGTAGATATTTAACATCCTTTAATTGAATGCTATCAACATATTAGAAATAAAAGCACACCAGTTCTTTGAATCATCAGCACTAGCAAGAAAGGATTGCAATTTATCTTCTTTTTCCTTCTTCTTTATCTTCTTCCCTGTAATGTCATAACCAATATGTTTCTCATCCCGATACCACTCCAAGGGGACATCACCAACTGTATTTCGAGGAATCACCTATTAAAAACAGAAAAAAAGGAGAGAGAAGTCACTTGAGTGCATTCAGGTAACTATATCATATAAAATCACATTTAATTTGCTTATGACAAGAATAAAACAACAGACCTCATCTTCAGATGAATCACTCTCCTCAACTCCTTCATGAAGTTCAGAACTATCACTTTCGTCATCATTACCATGATCATTGGCCAAGTGATCATTGTTGCTTGTGTTGAGAACGTCCTGCCATGGTTATAGTTAAAAATATTAACACACAGTCAAAACAACAAACTTCTTGAATCAAACTGGCTTCATTGTTCTACCAAATCATGGAAATTAATCTTACCTATAGTGTAGCTTTATAATATTTGAAATCAAAACAACAGCTCAAATGGCATCGAAAAATAAGCCATATCTTTACATCTTTAAACCTTTTTTTTTTCTTCATATTTCCACTAACCTCATTTCCAGAGGAACCACTCTCTTCATCTTCTGAGTCTGAGCCTCTGATTGATGGATAATCATCAGAGTCATATCCTTCGCTATCAGACATATCCTATAATCACAAAAGGCTAACTCTTTTATGTACTTGAAAACAAAGTTCAGTAGTAGGAAAAAGAAACAGGGTAATTCCTTATGTCAAATTGTAGGTTCTATTGAAAACTTTTCAATTTGGCATTAGAATCAATGATCACAATCTAAACCCAAAAAAATGCGAAACACTCGTAATTAAACTAAATTGTTGTGCAAATAATAGAGCCGGGATTCAAAATTGGGGCGTGCTGATCTTCAAAACCACTTCTTTTTAACCTTCCCAAAATTACATTTACTCATTTTCATATCTATATACATATACAAAAACTTCACCGTACAACAAGAAGCAAAGTTTTGAAAAAAAGAAGAAAACGCATACGCCTAGCCAGAGGAGAGCAGCAGAAAATGGATAGAAGCAGGCGGGAAGAAATTGAAGGCATACCTCTGGTTTTCTGGTGCAGCGGCTGCAAACTCCTCTCTTCTCTTTCTCTTTCTCTCTCTTCCCCTTCTCCTCAATCAGAGACTAAAGCTGAAAAACCCTAAACCCCAGGGTAAGAGAAGAGACGAGAGAGGCTTAAGTTTTGGGGAGGCGCTGCGCTGATGTTTAATGAATGAATTTTTCATATTACCGAAAATACCCTTTAACAACTTTGGAATTTACATCAATTGCCCCAAAGTATATTCACGTCTCTCTTCCTCCTTTTCTCTTCAGTGCAGAGCTCAGTTCTCTCCTCCATCTCTTCCAAACTTTCTTGGCTTAATTATACAAATGCCTATTGAAACTTCGGTCAAATCCCATTTTGCCCCCTTAAATTCAAAATGGCCCACTTTCATCCTTTGACTGATGTTTGGTAACCCACTTTACCTCATGCCGTCAACTCCATCCAAAAGTATGTAAACTTTGATGATGTGGCATGAGTGTTTTTGTAATTTTGTACACATGGACCATTATCTACCAATTGAGTGGGTGAAGTGGCAAGTGGAGCCCACCTCCATATAAATAAAAATATAATTAAATATTCTAATAATCAATAATTAAATAAAGCATAAAAATTCTTTATATTGTAAATTAATTAAAAATTATAATATTATTTACTGTAGCACCCCCTGAAACTTCGGTCAAATCTCACTTAAACCCCCCCCCAAAAAAAAGTTAAAATGACCCACTTAACCCCCTTGACCGTGGTTTTGTGTTCCACTTTCCCCCCCACCGTTAACGCCTTCCAAAAGACCGTCAAAAAAGCTAACGTGGTAGGGTCATTATGGTAAAAGCCACAATAATAAAAATTCAAAAATCCAAAAGAAAAAAGAAACAAAAATTTTAAAATTGAAATATTAGTACGGAAAAAAAAAATGGCATCACAGCCCCGACCTTCATCCCTACGGCCACCATCTCCCCTAATCTTTCCCAAGCTGCCCACATCACCCTGAAGTTGAACTTCATCCCCACCCTCAACCCCCCCATGGTAGACCACACCCCAGCACACACCGATCTGCCACACTTTCCCCTACAAACTTGGCAACCACCATCCCCCCACTAGATCCAATCATTCACAGCCCATAACCAATACACAACCAATTCACCACACAACAAATGGATCAAAACCCATGAATACCCAGAAACCAAAAGCAAAAAACCCCATATGTATGCTATCTCCTTTTAGGAGATTAGCATGTTAATTAAGGGAGAAGGGGTAGCACCATCCCTTCCTCTTCATCTCTTTTTCCCATCACAGGTGACCGATCCCCACAACTCAACAACGTAGGCCCCCTCACCATAGTCCAAAAGCGGAGATTGAGAGGTTTTGAAGAAAAGTAAAAAAAAAAAAAGATTGAGGGGCGGCAGATTTGGATTATATGCCTCTCGATTCTTGCTTGTTCTTGAAGTTGGGCGTTGATGGTTGAGATTGGATTGCGATGGTGATAGGGCTTGAATTTGGGGTGGGCTAGTGCGGTTGGGTTTGCTGATGGAGTGGTGGTGGGATGTGGAGAATATGGTGGCTATTGGCTTTAATTTTTTATTTTAATTTAGGCTCTTATAAAGTTTTCTTTAAATTATTTTAAAAGGGGACATATGGATGAAATTACCAAAAAGCATATGCCAAGTCATCATATTTAATAGAGTTTTGGATGGCGTTAACGGTGGGGGGAAAGTGGAACACAAAACCACGGTCAAGGGGGTTAAGTGGGTCATTTTAACTTTTTAGGGAGGGGGGGTTAGGTGGGATTTGACTGAAATTTCAGGGGTGCTACAGTAAATAAGCCTAAAATAAAATAACAATAGGAAAAAAAACAAAACAAAACAAAACCATCATCCTCACCCTCCCTCCCCAACGACCTATAATCTCTCAACCCACCCCAGCCTAATACCGTCCCCAATTCTCTGAGCCCCAACCCGTCGACCTTGTGCTACCTACTCTCTCTCTCTCTCTCTCTCTCTCTCTCTATGTTGTCCTTCTCACTCACTTCAACTAATTAATCATGACTCAATCCTCTTTTCACCATTTTGATGCAGCCACCTTGTGCTCAAGCGCACCATTCAGAGCCGGTTGAGGTCGGGCCCGTCCTACTTTGAGATTAGTCTGGCTTTAGGCTCTCGGGGTCGGGGCAACGACAATGATATCTGAGACGAATCACTGCCATTGGTCTTGCTAGAGAACTTGAGGCAGAATCCAAAGCGGAAGGCCATGGACCCAAACAAGGTCAGGTTTTTGGGTCAGAGTTTGACATTTTAAGGAAATGGGTTCAGTCAAGGAAGTAAAACTAGTGGTGCATAGCTTGAATTGAATGAAGTTAATGCATATCTGAACATGTACTCAAAGTTTAGGTTTTAAAATCAATTTAGAAATTATCTTATATTTTTTCTCTATGAATGTGGGTGGGTTCTTGTGACTGGCATGTTATGGTGGCGATGGTGGAGGTTTGAGAGAGAGAGGTCAGGGGGTGGGTGGTGTCGGGTGCGCAAATCTCACGGCCTGGGGTTCCAGGCCGAGGGGATGTGCGTTAACACGTGGCTTCCTGCTTTTGGATACGGTGCGATTGTGCGCGGGCGTGCCAGCACGGTCTACCGTGCGTCGAGATGTTGATGTGGATAGAATGGTCAAGTGGTGCACCTGTTTGAACTCGTCCCTCTAAACACCCAACTTAGGAGGAAGCCCCTCTTGCGGTTGTAAGTGAAGCCCCTCCTGTGGCCGTAAGTGTTCCTCGATTTCTTCCCTCTTCTTTATCCTCCAGGTCACCCCCTCCCCTTTTTATATACTTTTGGTAATCTGGTTCTTTCCTCAGGACGAGGTAGTGGTCGAGGAGGAAGCTGCTGCCGAGGAGCCTGCCATCGAGGAAGCGGCCGCTGCCGAGATGATGGTCGAGGAGGTGGGCACCGCGGTGGCGGTGGTTGAGAGGACGGCCACTGCCGCCGAGGTGGTAGAGATGCTGGATGCCGAGTCAGCATCCGCGGAGGTGTTGGCTGCTGAGGAGGCCGCTGAAGAGGCCGCCGAGGAAGCCGCTGCGGTCGTGCTAGACGATGAAGTCATTGTCGTGGAACCAACGCGGACCGCCCTAGCGGAAGTCCTTTCGGCTGTTTCTGTCGTGCCTTCCTTGGCTGCTACCGCGCTTGCCGAGCCGTTCCCGTCCGCTCCCCGTCGTCCAAGCGGCATTGTGTTCCGGCCGGTAAGCGTTTGCTTTTATTATACTTGGCTTTATTTTTAAAATTGCGCCACATGCGTCTGACCGAATTCTCTGCTTCCAGCCTCCCCGATCGTCGCCGCCGCTGTCCATGGTTGCTGCGACCATGCCCCCAGCGCCATTGTCCCAGGACTCGACGGTTGTGACCGAGCTGGTGGTAACCGGGGCCATGATCGCGAGTGTGCCAAGTCCCCTGTGGGCTACTTCGGCGGTCCTGACCGAGCTTTCGGTCACAGAAGTTCCTGCTGCTACGCTCGCCACTGCCGTGAGTGTTCGGCCCTTTTCCTTATCTTGTCATTCGTCATGTCCCAGCTGGTTGTTTCTCACCTAAACCTTTCTTCTTCTTTTTTCTTTTCAGGAGACCACCTCCTCCGATGATCTTGAGGAGTTATACGCCAGCCTCCATGAGGAAGGAGGTAGCTCAACCTCGGCTCCCCTGGACGAGGATTCTAGGACCGTCGTTGAACGGCTCCGAGAGTTCCTTTTCTTTGGGGTTCATCAAATGACCACCGCCGAGGCATTCATGGAGTTCAGGTCCTGCCTGGATACGGCTATGGCGCTCGGTCTGCTGAACTCGGCTCAGCTGGATGAGTTGCAAGCCCGTCTGGCAGAAGGCGAGGAGATGATCGGCCGGTATGCTGAAGCCGTTATGAGGATGGCCGAGGGAAGCTCGCTCGAGCAAGAGCTGGTGGAGATAAAGGAACAAGTCCGACCTGCGATGGCCCGATTGAAAGAAAATGACCTCGTTGTCCAACGAGAAAATGAAGAACTTGCGCAGGTCGAGGCTCAGATTGCCGAGCTCCAGGCCCGCTGAAACCTCATACTTCAACGCCGAGATGACGCGGTCGCGGTCAGGACCGAGCTGAAGTCTTCGGCCAGGCAAATCCTTAAAGCAACGACCGAGACGAAGAAGGCACTGGCCGAGAGGAAGCTGATCTGGGCGAGATGGCAGGCGGACATAGACGGCGGGGATATTGCTTGGAGAAGGATCACCTGCTTGATCTAGGGGATGTTCAGCAAAGGGGTCTAGGCGAGCGGCGAGCGGCTGTTTTAAATATTTTTTGGGATGTAATAATTAACCACATACATGCATTTTATTTTATATATATATATACTTTTGTATTGACATCTGTGTTTATTTTTTTCTTTTGATCGGCCACGACTGGCCGTTCACCCTTATTGTAAAGAAATTTTTTTAATCTAAATATAAGGCCAGGGCCTTTTTCCCTAAAAGATCAAACGTATGCCTCTCGCCTTATGTTGACCGCACCGTTTGTTTAACTCGCTCGCCTACTTCCCCCTCTTTTTCTTTTTGACTTTTTTGTCGTAGGCCCTCGGTGCCATTTTTTCTGGAACTTGCACCGAGTTGCAAGCGTCGAGTCTCGGCTGTTCTAAATTTTCTGAACTCCAGGGCATGGTTTGCGAGTAGTCCTTCTCCTTTTGGCTATGTTGCTTGATAATTTGAAGAAATCGCACCCCCGGTTCCAATAGTCCATCGGTGTCATGGCCATAGGCCAAGACGCAAGGAGATGTGTCTATGACCGAGTTTTTTGAGGTGCGGCGTGCCGGAAAAGCTTTAGGAAATAAGTTGCGCCAAACCCTGGGTTTCCTTGATAGGTACGGCTTTGTGTAACTTGGTGCCCCCGGCTGCCCCTGTGTTAAACCGTCTTTCGTGATAGGCCGGATATCTTCGGGCCGAAACCCTTGAAAAGACCTACCCCGTTGCGCATCATTTCGCGGCTTTACTTGCTGGGTCGTTCGAGCAAAGGGCTCGGCCGCGGCGACCGAGCCGGGTAGTATTAGAGGAACGCCGTGGGCTTGATCGAGGTACGTTTGGTCCGCCGGCCATCGAGGTATGGCCACCTGGTTCTGTTGGATCTCATCATAATGGGAACCTAGGTGCGTCTGCGTTGTCGTCGGAATGGCCGGATCGTGTATTTGTACTGGTAGTGCAGCGGCCAAGCCATTCCGATCGTGTCGCTGTGATGATGCTTCTGTCGCGTTGCTCTGGCCGGGCTGCGCCTGGTTGGCCAAAGTGTGGGTTGGGCCGAATTGCTGGACCGTAGACGACGCAGGGCTGCCCTGCCCTAACGCTTTTGCCAAAACGTGAAGTGGGCCGTATGCTGTCTCTGCCGGGTAGGTTGGTCCGAGGCTCGCCTATGCGGGCTGGGACCGTAACCTGACGCTTGGGTTCGGCCAGAGATGCCGAGGCTGCTGCTTTCGCCGTAGGGCTCGATCCTTTCGCGCTCTTAGCCTCTCTGTCCGGCTCTAGGAGGTGTTGCGGGCGAGGTCGTCGGCGTCCTCTCCTGGAAAAGTGTCCGTAGTTCCGAGGAAGATCTGTCCATTGCGGCCATAAAGGATGTCTCTATCCTGTGGGCCTACTTAGACATCAAATCTTCCACCACGGCCTGTTCTTGCATGGACTCGGCCGTGCGATCCGTCGTCACTGGGACGCTGGACGAGATTCTGACTGCATGTTCGGTCTCGGTGACAGTGATGGGTGAGGTGGACTCAGGAGTCTCAGAAGTCATTTCGACTGCTTTGTTTTTTAGCTTTGCCTGTGCCCTAGTTTCCACCATGAGTTTTTGACAAGTGTCCCACCGGGCGTGCCAAAAGTGTCGGCTGCGCAAATCTCACGGCCTGGGGTTCCGGGCCGAGGGGATGTGCGTTAACACGTGGCTTTCTGCTTTTGGATGCTGTGCGGTTGTGCGCGGGCACGCCCGCACGGTCTACCGTGCGTCGAGATGTTGATGTGGATAGAATGGTCAAGTGGTGCGCCTGTTTGAACTCGTCTTCTAATCAAACGATTG
>NW_018921325.1:220694-235631 GCF_002207925.1 Prunus avium
TCTCTCTCTCTCTCTCTCTCTCTCTCTCTCTCTCTCAAATTGCTAAACCTGTGAAAGTTCAGCTCCCATGCCACATGCTCCTCATGCCAAGTCATTAACAAATTTCATGCATTCCTTTGGGTGTTGGTGAAAGGAACCCGAACGTATTTTTTCTAAGGCTTCAGTAAGTCTTTTAAAAATTCTTTCGGGAGTCTGGTTCTTGAACTCAGGCTTTAGAGAGGATCTTTTGTTCGCTTTCTTCTCCCAGCGGCCCAAGCCCATTCGTTAGGTTGCTGGAACAAAAGGACCCCCACAGAATGTAATTATTGTCATAATACTTACAAAGGCTCCTACTCCATAGTCAAGCTTCATTTGTTGAAAATGTTGGGAAATGGGATTGCAGCTTGCAAAAAGGTTATTGATGAAGTTTATGCTGAAATGAAAAAAACTTGTGAGAGAATATGAATACATGTTGAAAAGTGCAGCTGTGAAACAAGTGTCTTTGCCCAATACTAGTTCTTTGTTTTGTTCTTCTGTGTCTAATGTTGAGCAAAAGAAGTGAAAGTGAATGAATGGCTTCTTGATAGAGCTTTTCAAAAAGAGAGTAGAAAACAATGTGATGCTGAAGTTGCATGGATGTTTTATACAAGTGAATTGTCCTTCCACCTTATAAGGAATCCACACTATTGAAACTCCTATCTTCATGCTTCTATGCTTCCAGGATATATTCCACCAGGTTACAATGCACTAAGAACTACTCTTTTGCAATCATAGAAGAGCCACATTGGGCAGTGTTTACTAACAATCAAGAGTACATGGAGCACTAAAGGTGTAAGTATGTGTAGTGATGGTGGACAGATTTTCAAAGAAAACCATTTATTAAAATTATGGCAACTTGTGAAAACGAGTCTATGTTCTTGAAGGGAATTAATTGTGATGGAGAGTACAAGGAAAAACATTGTATTGCCAACTTCCTTATTGATTCCATTAAGGAAATTGGTTATCAAAATGTGGTTCAAGTAATCACTGACAATGTGCCAGTTTGTAGAGCTGTTGGATTACTTGTTGAGGCTAGATATCCCAATATCTTTTGGACCCAATGTGTGGTTCACACTATCAATCTTGCTTTGAAGAGCATACGCTCACCAAAACAAAATGATAATTGGCATGGTAAATGTAGTTGTATTTCACGCATTGCTGATGATGTTTGGTTCATAATTTTTTTTTATTGTGAACCATAATATGAGATTGACTATGTATAAGGACTACTATTGATTTAAGATGCTTTTCATTGTTGAAACAAGGTTTGCTTCTACACTTGTGATGATTAGAAGATTTAAGGAGGTAAAGGAAGGTCTAGAACAAATGGTGATTAGTCCAAACTTGTCTTTATATAAAGAGGATCATGTTGGCAAAGCAAGAGTAGTGAAGGAAAAGATATTGGATGAATACTTTTGGGATGAGATTGATTATATACTTTCCTTTACAGCTTCTATATATTGTATTATTAGGATGGCTAACATAGATAAACCTTCTCTTCACTTGGTTTATAAGTGGAGGGATTCCATGATAGAGAAGGTGGAGGTAGCTATCTATAGGAAACAATACAAGCAACTACATGAACAAAGCAACTTCTTTGATGTGGTTAGGGGTCATCATTTGGCCCATGGGTTTATGAGTCAATAGGGGCCCGCCGAGCCTATAGAGAAAAAGCCCGGCCCAACCTTCGAGAAAAAGTCTGACCCGGTTTGTTAGTTAGTGGGTTGAGCTTAGGCTTGGGCTAAAGGGTTTAAAGCCCAACCTGACTTATAAACCTGGCCCGTTTAAGCCCAAAAAGGCCCAGCCCGGCCCACAGGCCCACATATATAGGATTTTTTAGAGCCCAATATCTAGAATAGCTGCTATTTCTCTTATGCTTTCAATTTTTTTTTTAGCTCAATACCTCTCCATATAACAGTATCTATTACAGGTATCCCTTATCATCTCTAAACCTAAACTAGCCGCCCATTTCTCTCACCCGTCTCTCTCCCTAAATTCTATATGCATGTAAGAGAGAGCTTTGTCTCTCTCATCTCTCTCTTGCGCTCAAAGAGAGCTTTGTTGTGTTGACTGCTACGAAGACGACGACGTTGATGACTTCACGGCGAAGAGAAACACCATGGCATCTCCGACAAGCAGTTATCTGTCAATTCTTGCCATTGGGAAGAAGAAATATGAGTGTGTTTTCATCTGTTTGAATCATTAACTCTCTGTACTTTATATTATTTATTCTTGTTCTTATATATATAAAAAAGTATTATTGATTCTTGTACTTGGATGCTTGTTTAATAATAGATCTCTATACTTGGTATCAGAAAGGCAAAAGACATACATGAGATCAGTTTTCTTTGATGTGAATTTCTTAGGTCTCTCATCTTTCCAATTGGATTCACATCTTTCTTAAAATTTATTGTGGCATTCACATCACTTGTTGGAAAAATATTCTGGCTATTAGCAGCAACAAACGAAGTCTTTTATGATTTTTGAGAGAACACTTTACACTTGGTTTCATCACTTATGAGATGCAACGACAAAAAATTGGAGATGTAATTTAAATTTGGTTTCAATTTAATTTTCTTTATTATGTATTTTTTTTGTTATTGGGTTGTAATTTTAAATTTAATGTTAGATTGTTTTATTATTTTTGCCTAAGGCAACTATGAACATAGAAAAAATGGGGAACATAAATATAGGAAAACAGGAAATACATAAAAACATAGAAAAAGAAGAGAAGAGAAGAAAGGAACAAAAAAAAGAAGAGAAAAAACATATTAAGCCCATTTTGGCCCCTGCCAATAGGGCCAACCTGTTACACATATGCCATTGGAAATTCTAATGATATAATATTAAAGAACTATAATCAATAGAGCATGAAAGTTACTTTAGGAAACTTATACAAACTACAAAGTAACAAGTCTATGGATAGGGATATAGATGGAAAGCAGTCTAAAGAAGTTAGATTCACGAGACATTTCCATCATATGTATATCGTATCCTAAAATGTTCCTGATCATAGGATCACCAATTGGACAAAGGTGACCCATAAAGACTGGTACACACTATGTCCACTCAATTGGGAGGATGACTAGTCTCAAGTCATTCGTGTGGAGACACTAAGACAAGTGTGTAGGAGCTCTATAAAGAGGGAGTTCACTGAACACGATGAAAATAAGAATTCTTGTATGAAAGTCTTATTCACAAGTGTCAAACAAGTAATTCTAAGTTGCAATCATGCAAATTGGTCCTCAGACCTGAGACATCATAGTTGTCTTGTGTATGAGTTGTTTGTCTTTGAGAACACTATACAGTCGTGTCAAAAGGATATGACTTAAAGATGTTCTTCAGGATATATAGAGGCATGTGAATGTACAACAAGCAATCTCTACTCTTAGTAAGAAGAGAGAATACTTTAGAGATATGATTTGTTGAATCTTTGGCCAAAGTATAGGATGAGAATTGAAACAAGAATCTTTGGCCAGGGGTGAAAAATGCCTTTAATTTTTCGACCCTTGCTCGACACTTAGACTCCTCCTAAGTCGGCCTTCTCGTACCTCTAACTCGCAAGGCTTCAGATTTCATGCAGCGGAACAAGTGAATGCCAACACACCCAAGCAAGACTTGTCTACACAGGAAACTCACACACAATATGTGAGCAAAGTTCCCAACCTGCTATTTCTTTCTCTTAAATAGAAAAGGATTACAAGCTTCTTACTTTTGTTAGACTATCACATCACTTGGTATCTCAACTCAACCTTCTCAAGGTATATATATAAGCATAAAACATGTAGATGACACCCTCATCTACTAGGCATTGTTTGACACATTCTTTAAATCCTAGGTAAGTATTATGTTCTTTTTTCCTTTTAAAGTATTTAAAATTTACTTTTAATATTGTGATTATAATTTTATAAAATGATATCATTCTTTACTTTTAGGTTTTATAGTCTAGAATGGGTGCAAGAGGATCCTAATCGTGTTTCTCCCCACCAAGACGCCGAGATTACAAAGGAAAGAAAAAGTGTCTTGAGAAATACTGTTCGGATAAGTGGGCTAGAAGAGATATGAATGTGGAGTATGCCTCTTTTTCAATGTGCTTGGATGACTTTGGAGTTATTGATGCTATGAATGATAGGTTTCACATGGAACCAATGGTGTGGTGGATTGTCCATGGAGCTTCCACACCAACTCTCCAATTCATAGCTTAGAAGCTACTTAGATAACCTTGTTCCTCCTCATGTTGTGAAAGAAATTGGAGTACATATAGTTTCATTCACTCTTTAAGAAGAAAAAAGTTAGCACTCAAAAGAGCTGAAGATTTGGTATTTGTGCATAATAATCTTTGTCTTTTATCAAGGAAGAGGCCAAGCTACAAAGAAGGTGTTACTCAAATGGGGGATGTTGGAGGAGGTGGAGTTGTTAGCATGGGTGAAGAAGGTGTTGGGATGCTTGAAATTGCTAACCTTTCTCTTGATGAACCATTATTGGAGGTTCATCAAACATTACAAACATTGAAGTTGATTGAGACTTGTGTTTTTCATTTTTCTAGATTTTAAATTTGAATTTGGTTGATGAATTTAAATTTTTATGTTATTTAAAATATGTTTTAAATTATATATATTGTTATTATTATATTTTAATATATATTTTTGAATATTGTAAACATGATGTATCGTATTCTAGTTTTTGGAAATTTGCCATATCCCAATGTCATGTCATATCATATCATATCACCGTATTCGTATTCGTGTCCGTGCTTCATAGGTTGAGAGTGATTTTGTTATAAGCATATTTAATTTTTTATTTAAAATTCACATATTTCACAAATGAATTGGAAATGTTTTACGAGATACACCCTGGAAAATCACTGAGAACGATTATGGGCTTATTGAAATTCTTTAGAATGGCATCATTTGGATGGAGGGATTTCGTATGGGTTTAGATTGTATGGTAAAATTGTGTGTATAAATTATTAGAATTCATGTATACTAAGATTTGACAAGAAAAAGAGGTAAAAAAACAAATGAATTTCAAATGACTAGTTGCATATAATCATTTCAAATCTATTTCATGTTTTTATTTCAATCTAATGTTGCAAATTTATCATTGTTGTCATCTAATCTCTATTTACAATTTTACATTGAGTTCCACAAAGAGAGCAAATGATTTTATTGAGTAAAAGACATTAGCTACATTTTGCCTCACGAGTGGATAGTTTGTATTTTTATGAATATTACGTTTTAAAGTTGGTCGTGTGAACAAAGATTTTAATGAAATGTAATGAAAAAAGCCAAAAGATTATTAAACACCAAATTGATTGATTTCGAAGTGTGAGGACTGAAATGAACACTTGTAACAAGTTTAGGGACAATTCCAGATAAAAACCTAAATTTGTATTAAACTAGCGAAAATGTTGAGTACGCCCCATTGTATACGCGCATATAAACCTTCGTTTTGGTCAAAGTTTTCCGCTGAAGCTATTCTGAAGAATCTGAGAAAACCCATTGCCGGACTTTTCGTCTTATTGGAAAGTCTTGGGCACCAAACTCCAAAGATGGCGTCTGAGAATCTAGGCGTCCTCGAAGAGACCTTGAAGCCCTTTTACCAGAGAGCCTCTCAAGCCGAGGTTACCCACATTTTTACTTGCTTATGATTATAGTTTTTGCTTTCATAGCTTAAAACCTTGATGTCATTCATAATAGGCTTTCTTTGCTTCTGGGTTTGGCTGAATTGTGAAGGTGGGGGGTCAATGGTGTCAGTAATTGGTGGTAGTGCTAGTGATTCGGGTTTGATTGGTTTCATAATTGGCTGTATCCCAATAAGTTTGTTTGAGAATTTTTCTTTCTGAGCTCGTTTCTACTGGTCGTGGGAAAAAAAAAAAAAAAAATCTAAATGTTGCATTTTGTGGTGTGGATTTCGTTATCAATGATGAAATTTTACTTCATAGAGCCATTATGCAGTATGCTAAATAAGTGCTTAAGTGGTTGCTTTTGTTTCTTTGGTTCCTAAAGAACGGAAAATCTATGACTCAACACCAATTCTGTTTCTCATCAGAAATAAGGAAACAATAATGCTTTTAATCTTTCAAGTGGCTTATGCATTTGATGAGTACCAATCTTATTTTCCTTTTATGAAGCAAATGATTTCTATGATTTCAGCTTCGTCGTCGGTGAATAAAGATAGGTCTACAACTTTTCCCACTTAGTTCTTAGATTAATATACTGCTCTGTTTACAAGACTTCAGTATCAGTGAAAATGCCCAATTCCGTGTAAAAATATGCCACAAGTCCACGATTGTAACAAGCGCTGCATAACAATTCCGTAATTCCTGTATATAATTTTTATTTTTAATTAGTTAAAAAACGGAAGGGTAACAATTACTGTAATTCATGAATACCAAAAAAGGCCTAGCCTTCACCTTCAGATGGTACATTCTCTGATACTACTTAACTACTTTCTGTGTCATGGTTGTGAAGCTTTCAAAGCTAAATATATAGTTTGGAGTCGATGGTTTCAAGACCTTGTCCCTAAATACGTAGCTTTGGAAAAATTTCTATTCACTTTGACTTTTCCAAACGGTGGGGGTTTGTATACCGCCATTTTCTTATTGGTTTTGCTCCAACTGATCTGACAGAAGACTTGATGAAACCAGAAATAAACCTCTCCGTTGACGGACTAATGATGTGCTGATAGATGATATCTGTTTGATTGAGTTGGGTGAAAATGATACTAGACATATGTTTTTTTATGATAGATATTATTTTCATATTTGGAATAATTTTATGTTTTATTGCTTCCAATATAGTTGTAATAATTTTTTTGGATGAGTTGATTCTGATCAAAAGTATATGCATCAAGTTTATATGATTTTGTTTGATGATTGAAACTACTGGTTTTCCCCTGTAATCTTTGCTAACTTGGCACCATTGTTATAAAGGACCGATTAGCAAGACTTGAGGCCGCCCTTGCAGCCAAGAAGGGTCATCCTTCTGATTCGGCAAATGAGGATTATTCTGAATTGATCAATGAAATCCAATCAAAGCTAAAAGATGCATGTGCTGAGATCGTTTTAGAACAAGAAAAGGTATTGCACCAATGTCTCTTGTATCTTGTTTTTGTCTCATTTGGGAAGTAATGAATGATCTAAATTCTTTGTTGTTTTTTTGGTGACTTGCAGAACAAGAAGCTTGCTGCAGAAAATGCTAAACTCCAATACCGGATACATCATCTTGTTCAGGCAGTGAGAGATGCTGATGACAAATTGGAGAAAAAGTGAGTTATAACTAATAACTCATAATGATTGTGGGAAAAAAGATAGTGGGATTTTATTTTCCTTTCAAATGGGGCATTCTTCCTTTAAAAGGGAGATAAAATGAACTGTATTTATTTTTGCACTTGCCAAATGAACTGTATTTATTTTATCTTATCCACTCAATTTGTTAAATTTCTTGCAAACGATAGAAAGATATAAGTTAAGATCTTAAAATTATTGGACTTGTTGGACACATGCATTTTCCTATGTGGATATTTGTTCTTGTTAGCATAATTTGTGTGGTAAAAAATGATAGGCTTAAGAGTTATCACCTTCTAGTTACTGTGGTGATTGTTCATTCTGAAATTTTCTTGTGTTTTGTATGTGCATGTGTGTGTTGCAAAAAACTCTCGTCTGTGTGTATTCAGAGCATGTTAGAAAGCTAGAATTTAATGAAACTCTACACAGAAGTCAAACACACCCTAAAGAGATCAATCCCCGGGGTTTGCCAGAGTCAAATTTAAATAGTTTGAATAAGTCTGGAAATATTTATGGAAGAGAATAGTACCAAGTAAGTCTGGACATTGATAAGCTAATGTTTGATTAAGCCTATTATCACCTGAAGCTTGGAGGTGCAATAGTTTATTTTGTTCAACTTTCGTGGGAAAAATTTCACAAAATTCATCTTTTTATTATTATTTATTTTTAATACTTGATCTTTTGGCCATTGCAATTGCAAGAAGGGTCTTAAGGAATATTTGTCTTTTATTTAGATATTTTAAGTCCTTTTTAGACGGTTGGCTTTGTTTAGCAGTATATCACACACATCCAGTTAATTTTGACTTCTTAGCAAAACAAAACAAAAGCAAAAAAATTAATATGTGACTTGGTTCATGTTATTCCTTTTGTTTCCACAGGTCATGATGCAGAAGTAACTGGAGACATGGAAGTTAGATTCATAATCGTGAACATAGATTCGTAGTTTTTAGATTTGAGCTGGATTAATAAATTCTGCTACATTATAGATTTTTAATCATAGATAATGTTGATGCTGGTACTTGGGTTAAATTTTTTCCTGTAGTATCTTACAGAACCTGCATTCAGTGATGTATTTGGAGAAAAGCATTAAAGAACATGCGAAGTGTTATATGTTTGTCTCAGGGTTTGCCTTATGCCCTCCCCTCTTTTTAGTTTTTTGTATTGCCTTTCTGCAGAAATTAGAGTACAGAATGCAGCCTCGGTGAGTACTTAAATTGCTTCTTTGATTGTTGCTTCACATTTATTTGTGTTTGGAGCGTCAAAAAGCAGGGAGGAAAAGAAGTATCTTTTCGATGACCCTACGGGACAGTAGCCACGACAAGAAAGGCCGGCAAATGGCCTCGGCCACCACCGGCACCCAGCTTCTTCTCCAACCAAAAGTAACACATCAGCTTGCCACTACCATTAGACCTCAGCAAGCACATAACCAGCATATAATTCACAAGCTCATCCAAGAGTAGGCCTGATTCATTTAAAGCATACTCACATCAGAATTGTGACCAAACAGTGACATTTTTTTTTTAATACCCAACAATAACCATTAACTCAAGCTAATATGTAAAAATGAGTAGAGAGATGATTTGATTGAAATTCGCATTCATAAATCAAAATGAGATTATGAGCAAGAAACCCCCAAGGTCCTCATGCGAGTTTTTCTCCACCAAGGGCATGTTTACGTATCAGTAATGGGTATGGGAGGAAAGGGAATGATTTCCATTCCTGACTTCCCCTGCGTTTACTTGCAATCAGGAATTAAAAAATAAGTGGGCCCCACCTCAAAATTCGTAATCACATCCCCTCAAAACTAGGTATCAGATCAACTAGGGGGGAGTAGTCGATACGATTCCCATTCCTGTTTTCTCTTATTAACTTTCAAAAATACCCTTACCACTTTACCATAATTCCAAAACACCCCAAACCCTTTAAAAAAAAAAAAAAACTCATGCTAAGAAGTTCCAAGACACTCCAACTTCTTTTTCACGTTAGCGTTGCAGACACAACCTCCCAGAAGTAGCAACAATGCCTTGTGCTATGAAAGTCATTCTATATATCTATCTATCTATCTTCTTTTATCTTCTGTCTTCACATTCATCACAAAACAAAGTTTGGTCATGGATAAAGACGTTTGTGGAGATTATATATCTCTTTGTTTGTAATATGAAGATTATGTATTTAATCGTATGAAGATTATGCAAGTTATTATTATTTGATTGTTTACTAGTTACGTAGGTGAAAGATATATATTTATTGGAATTTATTTTTTCGTTTGAAATTGGCTCTGGACAAATGTGTTATTAACATTATCATTGAACTGAGCTCTGGATGTTCATCTTGTTCAGCATATTGATTCCTCATGTTTACACCGCCTTACTGGTTTGATACAAGATTAGTTTAGTCTCGTTAGTCAATTTGAGAATTATATATGTGCTATGGTGAAAATATGCAAGACATTTTGGTAATCAAATTAATTTGGATTCTGATTCATGTAAATTAGTAAACAATAACAATGGGAATCAACCCCATTCCTAAGCTAATTCCATATGTTTAGTAAACAGCTTAATGGGAATGATTCTTCCCATACCGATTCAGTAGTTCCCCGATTCCTAAATTCTCTGATTCCTTACTTTTTCCATTACTGATATGTAAACATGCCCCAATTGTGTCCTGTTGCCTACGGAATGAAAAATGAAATAGAAAATAGTTGTGATCCCGTTGTTTATTTATTTTATTTACAACCCATCATATTTTATCATAATTTGGGGACATCTGATCATTGATTCACACTGAAAAAACAAGAAGAGATATTTAGTCATATACCTATTCTTAGGACTAATAATATAGACAAACCCTACACCATTTAATTTCTATAAACAAACCCAAAAAATAACAGATGACCCTATTGAATTTAATTTTGATTATTAAATTACTTTGATGCCCTATTGAGTGTTTTGGGTAGTTTTATGAGGTTTCGGGGTTTGGCTTGTTTTAAGAAATTGATGACAGTTTTGTAATATAAAAGAGTTAAAAGTCTCTTTGTTATGTTGTAAATGAGTTTTGAGTGTGTTTCTAAAGTCCATTTCATATAGGGTTTTTTTTTAAAAAAAATTTTAAATTTTATAATTTGGGCCTCTATATTAGGTATAATAGTGAATCTCCCATATTTTATTTCATTCATCGATTACGGTGAAAACATTATCTTATCAACTTCACATTCCCCATGTGATTTCGGAATTCCAAAGTGCCTTTATTCCTGACTGTATGATTTTGAACAATGTGTTAGCAGCTTTTGAAACTATTCACTGTTTAAAGAGGCGCAGAAAAGCAAAAAGACGCAAGCTTGTGTTGAAATTGGACATGGCAAAAGCTTATGATCAGGTTGAATGGCCCTTTCTTGATTGCGTGATGTGTACTATGGAGTTTCTTGCTCGCTTTGTCAATTTGATTATGGGTTGTATTACCACAGCCTCTTACTCAGTGTTACTCCAGGGGCGCCCTTATGGTAAGATCATCCCGTCCAGAGGTCTACGCCAAGGGGATCCCATTTCGTCTTATCTTTTTCTTATTGTGGCTGAAGGATTTTCTGCTCTTCTACAACAAGCTGAGTTAAATTCCAAAATTAGAGGAGTTTCAATTGCAGCTTCGGCACCTTCTTTAAATAATTTATTTTTTGCAAATGATAGTTTACTATTTTGTGATGTTGAACCCCGTCAAGTTACTGGGCCCAAGCGGATATTTCGTATCTATGAGGAGGCTTCTAGTCAATAGGTTAATTTGGAGAAATCAGCCCTATGTTTTAGTCCTTCTACACTGCTGGCTACACAAGCCCAAATTCAAGCCATGTTGGGTGTTCCTATTGTCCCCTGCTGTGAAAAATATTTAGGGCTTCCTACAGTTGCTGGAAAAAAAAACTATTGTTTCGCACTCTTAAAGATCGCATCTGGAAGAAAGATCACTGGTTGGGAGGGTCGGTTACTCTTGAAAGCTGGGAAAGAAGTTTTGATTATGGCAGTTTGCCAAGCTATGCCTACTTACTCAATTAGTGTTTTCAGGCTCCCCGTTGCGATCTGCAATGAGGTTGAAAGTATTATTGCTCGGTTTTGGTGGTCTACGGGTGCTGCGCGAGGGATTCATTGGAAAAACTGGAAAGCACTTTGCCGACATAAGTCGAAAGGAGGGTTGGGTTTTCAGGAATTAGTCAATTTTAACAAAGCTCTATTGGTAAAACAAGGCCGGTGTCTGCTCCAATCTCCTAATTCCCTTGTAGCTCGGATGCTGAAAGCTAGGTATTTCCCTACTACTGATTTCTTGAGTGCACAGGAGGGTTCGTCTCCTTCCTATACTTGGTAGTCTATTCTATGGGGTCGAGAGCTCTTACTATGTGGTTTGCGATGGCAGATTGGTGACGGTGGCTAGTAAAAATTTATGGTGATGCCTGTGTCACGCCTCGGACCTGAGGGTCGGTGGAAATCCCGCGCCCGGTGCATGAGTAAAATAAAATAAAAAGAAGCCGAAACATGGGTTTAAAATAAACTTCTCTTATAAAAATAGTTCCAAAATCTTACAACTTTACAATAAATAAATAAAGCTTTATCACTCTCATCCAATTCAGCCTTAAATGGTTTAGTCCTTGTCTTGCCCATAAATTCATCTGAAAAATTAAACAGGGTGAAGGATGAGCAACCACCGCTCAATGAGTAGATTATGTAATATGCCAGTCAAGCAATGCCGTTTTACACACTCTAGAAAATATCATAAAAAGATACACCAATCCATATCATATCACATCATCCCTTCATATCTCGGTTATCCTTCATAGCATGTAACCAACCACGTGACCCCTATTGGCCTCACTGCCCTATGTCCCCGTGTGGTACATCTATCCCTCGGATACTCCAACATTGAAGTTCTCATGTTCCATGAATAATACATACTTCATATTCCAATCAATATATATGTAGTGTGAAAGATTGCACCAAATTAGACATGACTTGAAATAGAGAGATATTTGTAAATAGAACAAATCCACGAGAATTCATGGTTTTCATATTTTATCACAAAATAAGAACTTTTAGAACACGTTACATAAACCACCCACCTTGCTAATGAGAACCCTTTAAATAAATTGGCAAGACAACCCATCTACCTATCTTCATATACTACTACCCAAACCAAGCTCCAAGAGTTTCATCACCACTCTCTCTCCTTCTTTCTCTCTTACTTTTTCTCTCATTTCTCATGCAAACTTACAAATGCTTCACAACTTGGCTGAAATGAGAATGAAAAACAAAGGAATGGAATGGTCTATTTATAGTGTAGTGAAGATGGTAGCTACAGTACATGATAATATCAACACCTATGTAGGAACTTAATCTCCAAGTAATATATCAATATGGCCTTGCACTCCAAGTCAAAAATAGATAAGAAAAGAATTATGAAGACACGTTGTGGTGACTTCAATCCTATTCTAATTTCTTCATGTTGAGTTGACAAGCCTACTAGCATGCCTTGTTGACACCTAACTACCTATTCAAGAATCATTTTACTAATGAAAGTAATCCATATAGAATAAGATATATATAATAAACACACACACACACACACACACACACACATATATATATATATATATAAGTAATACACATATATATAATAGAATAGGATATATGCAGGGGCAGAGCCACAGTGGGGTCAGTGGGGTCGCACGACCTCTTGGAAGCCATGAAAATTGGCTTAGAGGTCCCTTGGAGCTGGGGGAGAGACCCCTTGGAACTGCACACTAGGTGCTCGATGCTTTTCCTGAGGAAGAAATAAGCTGCGTAAGGAAGAAGAAGAGAAGTGTTGTTCTGTTTTTTTTTAAAACTTCCTGGGCAAAACTACGTCGTTTTGACCCAAGAAGTTTTTAAAATAACCTGGCCTAGCAACTCCCCCCAAACCCACCCGATACTTAACTCATAAAACCCCCAAATTCTATTATTTTCTACCCTAGGTTCCCAACTCAATCTCCCACCCCCACCCCCAAACCCTCAACATGGCTGAAAAGGTTCAAAGTTGCGTTTGGAGCCTCATTTATTTGGCTTGTGGGCTTGACTTACTTCACCAGGTTTTCATTCTCTTCCCTCTCCATCTCTGATTTTATAAATTTATTGTTCTTAGTGTACTTAAACCTCTGTGCTACATTCTTTTATTAATTTTTGAGGAATTTAATCTTTTGGGTCATTATATAATGGGGGTTTTTTGTGTTTCTAGGAGGTGGAGATCTTTGTGATTCTAGCTGGTGGTGTGGAAAAGCTCATATTCAAGTAATTTTTAAACCTCTGTGCTACATTCTTTTATTAATTTTTGAGGAATTTAATCTTTTGGGTCATTATATAATGGGGTTTTTTGTGTTTCTAGGAGGTGGAGATATTTGTGATTGTAGTTGGTGGTGTGGAAAAGCTCATATTCAAGTAATTTTTAAACTCTAAATCTCTAATTGATGATAATGCCTGATATTTTTATTCGATAATAATTTATTGGATTGGATGAATATTGATGATTTTGTGTGTGCATGATTTATTGGATTGGATGACTATAGATGATTATTTGATTTGTTGGAATTTAGGGTTTATGATTAATTTTGTGATGGACCTTTTGTCATCCCTCTGTTTGTTTATTTGTCTTAATAAAATTTGTTTCTTTTAAAAAATTGATTGACTATTTGGTTTGATTAATTCATGTGTAGAATTATAGAACAATAAGAGAAACGTAATAGAAATTATCTTTTAGTGTGTTATTTTCATCTTTAAAAAAATATCCGAACTTTTACACTAAGACCCCTTGGAGTAACAATCCTGGATCCGCCATTGGATATATGTAATAGAATTAGATAAATATTTATTACGTAAAACTATATATATATGTATATAACAATTATTTTTGTTTAATCATTGTTGTTAATATTATGTTAACTCGCAATTGTACGGGGCAATTAGTAGTATAGCAAGACAAGTACGAGGTCGTACCCACGAAGACTGAGAAGTTAAAACTAGTTATGTACTTAGATTACCAAATTCAAGAAAGTAGGAGGTTATGTCTAAAACAGAATTTAAAACAAGAGTGGTTGTGATTGTTGAACAAAAGAAGCAAAATGAAATTGCAAACAAAAACAAGTAAACAAATGTAACAAAGAGTGGTTTTAAGAGTTGGAAAACAGATTTTGAGACTAGGGCATTCGAATCACCATAACAATTCAATTCTGGGTTATAAAGATTCAAGTAACAAGTCTAATTCAGATTCAAAGATTGATTCTAGCTAAAGTATGATTAGGCCATGGTGTTTGGTCCTAACCTTGTGTTCCTAATTCCCTAATTTGATCATTAGTTGTCTAACCTAAAATTAAGCATTAGGAACACATTAAGCATAGAAGAACATTTTAAACAACCAAGTATGTATCTAATCCCTGTTGTCGAATGTCCATACATACTCTTCCATTTCATAGTTCAATTCGAATTAAAGCATGGTGTATACTCTTAATTCAAACCAAGATAGCTAACATGCAAGCCTAAATGGTGATCAATCATTCAAACTAGCATATTAACTTATAAGCATAATGAATAAGAACAAAAACCATAATTGAAACTTGGAAACTAATT
>NW_018921325.1:239293-267916 GCF_002207925.1 Prunus avium
TCTGTGTTTGCTAGGTGACAGACTCCATATTTATCCAATGGGGCTGAATTTTGGATATGTTATATTACACACCCATTGGAACAACTTTCATGAAGAATGTGGCCTCATCCGAGCTATGTAGGTTGCTGAAACAAAGCTTGCAATATGACCTACGAAACTGGGCTGGCAGGGGACTGTAGCCAAAATTGAGTTTGTCTTTAAGCTCTTCATCCATTCATCCAAATTAGGCCCTAACATGCATGGATTGCATCATTTACTATCCAAAGCCCTCATTATTACCTAAAGCTCAATGAACTGAAAGATAAACACAAAAAGGATTAAAAGCACAAGTTTAACTCAAAAACATAACCAAATCATAAGCTAGAAGGGTACAAAATGATATACAATTATGAACCGATCAGTGCTCTTTCCTACTCCGGGGTTTTATCCCTTGTGGTTTTCCCCGGGAAGGTTTTAACGAGGCCACCGTTAATATGCTCGTTCTTACCATGTAATGTTCTCTTTGGGTTGAATGCAATACCATTTTCTCTATAAAAAAAAAAAAAATGGAGGCCTATCTTCATTGAATTTCATATATTGTTTGCCTTCAAAGACTTTGAAAGTTAAAAACAACAAATTGCTCCAAGAATTGATTAGTTCTCATCATATGAGTCATTAGTTGACCCATTTTGGCCAAAGTTTTAGTTTCCTCCCAATATGTAAGGACTTTGTTTGTGTAACATTTCCTCGCATGGGTACCCCATGCTTGGAGGACACTTGTTTACAAGACTATGTTTGTTAAAGTTAGGCGTAACTTGAACTTTGGGATCCGTTTTAGAATTCGGTAATAAATGGAGTGAGTTTTAAGGTTTACGTGAACATCAATTTTATACATAAATGAACAGTTTCGATTTATTGTTCTTTATTTCATCCAATGGTTACAGTGAAAATATTATATTATCAAGTTCAGATTTCTTATCTTTTTTGACCGAAAGGGGCCTATCTTCATTTAATTTCATATATTGTCATTTTTTACTTATTTCATGAGAAAGTTAAACCTAAAAATAGTAGATTTCGAAGACAAAAGTTCATTCCATAACCATAAACTTCAAACACAGACTAAAAACAATCAATACAACACAATTGAAAATATAAACCAATGCTTTACCAAAAAAAAAAATATATAAACCAATGGAACAACATGACTCATTTGCATTTTTCATAAAGCATGCCACAATTTACATAGTTTTTGTAATTACATTGATATTGTCAATTATCATGAAGAGAGAGAAGCTCTGGAGAGGGAAAGAGGAAAAAAGGACTAGGGCACAATTAGGACTCAAAAATTTGGGGATCTGGAAGATAAGGAAGAGAAAAAGGTATCAGAAGGAGGAGAAAATCCATTATTCACAAGAATTGGCTGGGTATCTCAACAGACTCCGTCTCTTTCAAATTGGGCGTGGTTTGCTTAGGGACTTTCAATCAGACAAAAAACACTCAATGAAACTTGGCTGGAGCTACAATATCCTTCTTTGGAAAAATGAGGAAGCTAACCAAGCGTTGGAGGTGAAGAGCTCGATGGCATCGTTTGATCCTCTCGAGAGTGCACCGGATTTCAGTGATTGGGGAAGGGATCTAATCTACTGTTTTTATGTTATTTTAAAATATGTTAATTATTACCTATTTCTGTTTTATCTAATATTAGCCCAATCTAATGGCTAGGATTACTTGAAGAACATCAATGACTTGCTATACTAGTTAAACCAGCTGAGAAGTGAGGCGTGCACTGATTTTGGTTGGTGTTCTCAAGACTCTGGGGAAGTTCCTTCTTTATCACTTAATAGCTCTTACATGCATTGGCGGTTTTGTTTGTGTAGCAATCATTATTACCTGCTTGAAACCTCTATTTATACCATGCCTTGGATGTGGGTAGTCATCTGCTTCCAAGTTTTTCAGTTTTCTTAGTGTTGCTACTCTGTTGTGTGCTTCTGTGTCACTATGAATCCCCAAATTGTTGCTAGCTCTTCCCCTACCCGTAGCTCAAGTCCTAGACTCCACCCTAACCCTAGGAGGAATACTCCCCCTGAACCCACCACCATTCATAAAGGCCGATTCACCTTCACCGTGGAAAATAACGAAACGAGATTGTCCACCACTGCCATTGCTTCTAGTGTCTAGAGTCATTATGAATCCTTCTGTCTGGTAGGGAAAGTCTTTGCTATTCCTGTCCCTGGGAGGGCTATCAAGAATTGGCTGAAAAGTGACTGGAAAAACCTGCAGGAAGAAGTCTATGTTGATCACATTGGCAGAGATTGGTATAAGATAGAGTTTTACTCCGAGGAGGATGTTGAATATGTGCTGAAGCACAAACCTTGGTTTGTTCAAGTTTAGATCTTTGCTCTTCAAAGATGAAGACTTGATTTCTCTCCGTTCCATGCTTCTGTCGAGTCCATTGTTTGTTGGGCAAGAATTCCTTTCTTGCTGCTTTATTATAAGGATCCTGAAGTGCTTAGTGATTTGGTCTCCATACTTGGAACCCTTATTAGTATCAACCAAGCTTCCATGGTAGGGAAGCAGAGCATGTTTGTTTGTGTTTGCTTGGAGGTGGATTTAACCAAGCCCTTGAAGAGGTGTTTGATCCTAGGAGATGACCCTGAGGAAACCCGTATCTACATTAGTTATGAGGCCTTTTTTTTTCAATCTGTTTCTATTGTAGCCAGAAGAAGGAGCTAGGACATGTGTGTCCTATCAAAATTTCCAATAAAAAATATCTGCAAGTGGAGAGGCTGAACAATGAGCCTAACTTCTTTCACAGAGACTTAGTTCTGGATGAAGAGGACCAAAGGAAGCTGCAAGAGGATGTGATCCTCATTTTCCCCCAGCCTATCACGGTTGAAGATATCCATAAGAATGATAATGGGGAGGATGTTGATGAAGGGATTATGCAGAATAATAAAGAAAAAGATGTTGGTTGGACAATGGTCTCAAACCGCAAGGGGAAAGCCAAAAGTGTGGTGAGAGATAGCAGAACTTTCAATGAAGTGGCCAGAGGCATCCGTATTGCTAATGAGGTGTCTAGTCCTATCCCCAAAATTTATTTCAAGGATGCTAGGCCAAGCGGGTTGGACAAAGGGAAGAATTTGATGTAAGATCCAAGCCTTTCACGGGAGGAGAATAGCACTTATGCTGCTACTACTTTCAAAAGCCCCAAGAAAATAGCTAGAGAGCTTTTTGAAGAAGTCCAGGAAAATTCAGAACCGAGTGTAGAAATTTTGGGGGCCTTTAACCCCTCTGCCCTAGAAGTTGAAGACCCCAATCCACAAAGCTCTTAATCTGGAATAGCCGAGGCAGTGCCTGGTGAGGTTTCGTTCTCCAATCCTAATATTATATTAGTACCTTTTGCTTAGATCAACTTTGTATTTTGGACTCTAGAACCTCTCAAGATTAGGCTGATCGCTTGGTTCAAAGGTTAGGGTTTAGTAGTAGTTTTTGTATCCCCTCCATAAGTCAATGTGGGGGGATTATCTTGATGTGGAATCCTTCTATTTTAAATATTAGTATTTTGAATTACCATGAGCGTTATATTAACTAGGAGATCAAGAGTTATCTACTAAGAAGGTGTGGATAACCTTCATCTATGCCTATCTAGAAAAAGCTAAGCAAGTGACTCTGTGGATAGACCTTATATCCCTAAAACCTGTGACTAATATCCCTTGGCTTCTTCTAGGTGATTTCAATAATATATGTTCTTTAAATGAAAAGATGGGTGGATCCCAGGTGATTACCCAGGCCATGATGAATTTTAATAAGTTTCTAAATGATTGTGAAGTTGTTTCTATGAATGCTTCTGGTGTTCCTTTTACTTGGTGCAATGGCATCATGATAATTCTGTTATCTTTGAAAGATTAGATCGGGCTCACGCTAACCATGGGTGATTGAGACTTTCCCCTAATTCTGAGCTCCAAAACCTTCCTATTTTAAGATCAGATGATGGTCCCATTCTTCTTACTTGTAACGATACCCTAGAAGAGTCCCAAAAGCCTTTAGATTTGAAGCCATGTGGTTAGCTCATAGAGACTTTGACAAAGTAGTTACCCAAACCTGGAATGATTCTTATAGTGGGAATGCTACTCAGAAAATTCAATCTTGCTGTAACACTTTTAAACATAAATTGAAATCTTGGAATAGAAACGTTTTTGCGGACCTGTTCAAAAAGCTTAGATTAACCCAAGAGAAATTACTTCTAATTCAAGAGCAGTTGGCCCAAAACCCCTACAACCCTTATCTATTAGATAAAGACCTCAAGTTAAATACTAAATTGAAGCTTTTTCTTGAGCAAGAGGAAGTTTTCTATGCCCAAAAAGTGAGAGCTAACTGGCTCCAACTTAGTGACAAAAACACCAAATATTTTCACACTTAAGCTCTCATTTGAAGAAAACGTAATCAAATTATTAGAGTAAGGGATCCTGATGGGTTGTGGGTTGAGGGTGATGTCCTCCATCATACTTTTATCAAAGCTTTCAAGCTTAGATTCACGGCTGATCAGGCTCTTAATCCTCGTTTAATGATTGAATTTTTCCAAGTGATCAAGCCTTATGTCACCAGCCAAGATAAAGTGAATCTTTTGGCTCCTATCTCAGATTTTGAATTGGAATGTGTTGTTAAGGGTATATGACCTCTTAAAGCCCCTAGCCCAGATGGCTTGCAAGCAGTCTTCTATCAAAGATGCTAGGAGAATACTAAGCTAATGTTTAAAGACTTAGTCAATGATTTCTTTACCAATAATGTTTCTTTGCAGGATGTAAATCATACCAACATTGCCCTAATTCCTAAACTAGATTCTCCTGAGACTGTCAATCATTATAGGCACAAATTTCTATGCAATGTTTCTTATAAAATTATCATTAAAATTCTAATTAATCGTCTTAGACCCTTGCTTTCAAAGTGCATTTCCAAAAACCAAGGAGCTTTTGCTCCTGGTAGATTCATTTTCGACAACATTCTCGTTGCTCATGAATTATTTCATGATTTTAAACGAAAGAAAGGTAATCAGGGAGCGAGGGCTATCAAACTTGACCTTGAAAAGGCCTATGACCTTCATGACTGGGGGTTCATTACAGGCTGCCTGTCTCAATTTGGTTTCAACACTGATTGGTGTGATCGAATCATGAATTGTGTTTCTAGTACTTCCTTCTCCTTGCTTATTAATGGTTCTCCCCATGGCCACTTCAATGCTTCCAGGGGAATTCGGCAAGGAGGTCCTTTATCTCCTTATATTTTTATCCTGTGTATGAAGCCTTTTATTAGGCACTTCAATATTCTTGCTAAGAATCCTAAGACTAATGTGGGTCTGCTCTCTTCCCTAGGAGGCGATCGAATCTCTAATCTGGTTTTTGTTGATGATTGTCTTATTTTGATGAGGGCAACTACAGTGGCTGCTAGAAATATCAACGCTTTATTAGAAAAGCTTTCTAAAGTCTCTGGTCAGAAAATTAACTTGCATAAATCCAATGTTTATTTTTCTGGAAATGTTCACTCTCAAGTTAGAGCTGCTCTAAGTAATCTTCTGCAGATTCAGCATAAAGCCACCTTAGGTCGCTACCTTGGCATCCACAATATTATTTTTTTGGAAAGATCCAACTAATGCCAAATCAGTGGTGGAAAGAATCTGATCTAAGTTTGTCGGTTGGAAGGCCCAAACGTTTTCTAAAGCTGGTTGTCTCACCTTAATTAAGGCTAGTGTTTCTGGAATTCCTAACCATACTCTTTCCTGCTTCAAGTGCCCTAAAGAAGTTTGCAAGGAAATGAATGCTTGTAGTAGACGTTTTTTCTGGGGTAGTGGTAATAAGGTCCCCTTAGTTTCTTGGAAAGATATTTGTTTGCCAAAATATTTAGGGGGTCTAGGGGTTAGATCTGTTGCTCATTTTAACAAGGCAGTGTTATGTTTTCCTATTTAGATCGGTGTAGTAGATACTAAGTTATATCAAGTTTGATAAGAGTTTAAATTAAGTTGCACCTTGAGGCCCAAAACCTTGTGAAATAAGGAAGGGTTTTGAGGCCTATTAAGAGGTCCTATTTATTTCCATTTATGCGTGAACCGATTTGGTGGGCTTGGAAGATAAGTCAAGTTGGCCCTCGGTGATGAGTACAAACGACTTGACCTAGCCTATATAAGCTTAAGGCCCTACTCTCATCAGACACGTTCTCTAAATCTATTCTCATCATAAAGAGAGAGTTGAAACAGATTCTGAGAGAGAGTAGAAGTCTTGAGCCGTTCCTGTTCTTGCTAGGATTGCTGCTGCTACGGATTGGATGAGTTCAAAGGCTGTATACTCAAGGAAGATGGCTCCAGGTATGTCTTTATGTCTTTATATGTATTACATATTTGTGTGAAAGATCTAGATTGTATAATAAAGAAATCTAACAGTTGGTATCAGAGCTTAAGGTTGTTCACACATATCTGTAATCGTTGTTCAAGCATGCCTACTCTGTTTACATATCTGTATGAGTTTGGGTTATGTTTATTTTTTGAAGATTGATTAAACATGTTTTATGAAATATCAAGAATATTAAAGAATCCGGGAAAAGCATGTTTTGATTTGTTTTTCATATCTTCAAAACTTTAAACACGTTTTTGACATGCTAGATGACCTTATAACCCTAAAAATTCCTACATATGACCGCAACGCTGTGAGTTGTGTTAATTAGGTCATTCCCTTTTTGGAAAGGTATTTTGCGTCAAAAACGGACACCAAGAACCCCTAAAACACTGTTCACATCAAAACACTGTTCACATCAAAACACTGTTCACACAGAAATACTATTACTACAAATTTAGGGTTTTTCTCTTGAACTGTGTTTTGGTTGGTTATTTTATGTGCTAGATAGGTACTTGTTTTTGTTTTGAGAATTAACAAATTTTTCATAACAAAACCAAACCTAAAAACTCAAACCCTAAAGAAATAACTGAAAATTGCATCATACATAAATTGCTTGGTAAGTTTCTTCAACAAATAGAATCTATCTTATAATTTATTTGTGATGGCACAAGATAACATGTAATTTGTGTAAGCTATAAGTAATCTCTTGCCACAAAGGTGTGATACTTAATTAAGGACGCTTGCATGTGTTATTTGTTAGTTTTGTGAATGAAGTTAAACTGTTTTCTCTTAACAAATTGAGAATTGGTTTCTAGGAAAGTAATATATAATATGCTTTCTTTTGCAAATCCTTACAGTTTTGAACACTCCCTCGATAAATTTATCGCAAATTGAAATACTCACTAGTCAAACTTCAAAAGATGAAAGTTTGATTTTAAAGATATTCTCGGAATGAATGAAATCAATTATGATCACTAGTCAAATTGCTGTTTCAAGATTATCAAGACTTGGTTTTGTTTTTCAATTCAATAAAGATGGCTTTGCATTATCTCAGAATTCAAATATTCTTGCTATTGGTTTTCTCTCAAATGGGTTATATTGTCTCAATTACAATAAAGAGGGTGAGGTTTTAATAGCTGAATCGAGTGAGAAAAAGATAAGAAGTGAAGGAACATCCACTAGGTTATGGCATAGACGTTTAGGGCACATTTCAAAAGAAAGAATGAAAATTCTTGTTAAAGAACAAATCTTGCCATCACTGACTTTCGGTGATGACGAAATTTGCATTGAGTGTGTTAAAGGAAAGCTCACCAAGACTAAGAAGAAAGATGCAACTCGTAGTAATGATCTCTTAGAAATCATCCACTCAGATATTTGTGGACCATTCCCTCATCAAACAATTGATGGAAATCGTTATTTCATCACCTTTATAGATGATCATTCTCGTTTTGGTTATCTATATCTCATAGCAGAAAAGTCTCAAGCTTTTGAAATGTTTAAGATTTTCCAAACTAAAGTAGAAAGGCAGCTTGAGAAAAAGATCAAGATTGTGAGGTCAAACAAAGGGGGTGAATATTATGGACGTTTTGATGAAGGAGGACGACGTGCTGGACCTTTTGCAAGGTATTTACAAGATAATGGAATAGTTGCTCAGTACACAACGCTAGGAACTCCGCAATAGAATGGTGTAGCTGAGAGAAGAAATCGAACCTTGAAGGATATGGTTCGCATCATGATTTTGAAAACTGGTTTGCCTAAAAGTCTATGGGGAGAAGCAATCAAAACAGCAAACTACATACTTAATAGAGTGCCTAGCAAGTTTGTGCCAAAGACACCTTTCGAAATTTGGACTACCAGAAAGCCTAGCCTAAGACATCTTCATGTATGAGGTTGCAAGGCTGAAGCTAGAATCTATAACCCTCAAGAGAAGAAGCTTGATCCTAAAACGATTAGCTGCCATTTTATAGGTTGTCCCACAAGGTCAAAAGGTTTTAGATTTTATTGTCCAAATTATAGTACCTGAATTGTTGAGACTGGTTGTGCAAAGTTTATGGAGCATGAGGAGAATGTCACTATGAATGAAGATTTTATTTTTGAAGAAGAAGGTGATGTAGTTGTGATTGAGAATGCTGAACAAGATGTTACAACCTTAATTCCTTTAAGTGAAACTGTATTGGAAAATCCTCAGTTTGAAGAACTAGATAATCCACAAGAGCCAGTACAACCGAGGAGATCTGACAGACCAAGAAGATCCACAGCAAATTCGAATTATGTGTACTTATATGAAGCAGATTTTGACTTTGGAGATGAGACTGATCCAACAAGTTTTAAAGAAGCTATGGAGAGTCAAAATGCAAACAAATGGAGGGAAGCAATGTTGAATGAACTCGAAAACATGAAGAATAATCAAGTATGGGAATTAGTTGAACCTCACAAGAGCCAAAAATTGGTAGGCTCTCGAAATGGGTATTTAAGACAAAGAAGGATAAGGATGGAAGAATCGAAAGATTTAAGGCTAGATTGGTAGCCAAAGGATTTACCCAAAGAGAGGGAATTGACTACACTAAGACGTTTTCTCCAGTTTCCACCAAAGATTCTTTCCGCATCATTATAGCTTTGGTGGCGCATTATGACCTACTTTTGCATCAAATGGATGTCAAAACTACCTTCCTAAATGGTGAACTTGAAGAAGAAAATTATATGAGGCAACTTGAAGAGTTTGCAAAGGAGGGAAAAGAGCATATGGTTTGCAAACTTAACAAGGCAATTTATGGACTAAAGCAAGCAAACAAGAGGTGGTGTTTCAAATTTCAACAAACTGTTTCATCTTATGGTTTTGAAGTGAACATAGCTGACCAGTGCATTTATCTGAAGAAGTGTGGGAGCCGATTTATTTTTCTGGTGTTGTATGTCGACGATATACTCTTGGCTACAAATGATCACAATTTACTAAAGGACACTAAGGAGCTACTTTCAAATAATTTTGAAATGAAGGATTTGGGAGAAGCTACTTTTGTATTGGGCATTGAAATTCAGAGAGACCGAGCTCGAGGCCTCCTAGGCTTATCACAGAAGACATACATTGAGAGGATACTCAAGCGTTTTGACATAAGTATGTCTTTTGGATAGAAAGTTTCTTTTAGCTAAAGGAGATTTAAAGAAGGAGCATTGCTCCAAGAATAAAGAAGAAGAAGATGAGATGAGGAACAAGCCATACGCTTCTCTAGTTGGGAGCATTATGTACGCACAAGTGTGTACAAGGCTAGACCTAGCCCTGTGCATTAGCAAGATGGGGAGATTTCAGTCAAATCCGGGAATGCAACATTGGATAGCTGGAAAGAAGATTCTGAGGTAACTACAGAGAACAAAGGCTTATATGTTGATTTACAGACGCACAGAAAATTTAGAGCGAGTTGGTTATGTTGATGCAAATCTTGGAAAAGCAGAGGATGATTACATCTCTACTTTAGGTTTTCTTTTCAAGATGGCAGGAGTGGCTGTTGCTTGGAAGAGTGCTAAACAAACTGGTGTTTCGAGTTCAACCATGTTTTCAGAATACATAGCTTGCTATGAAGCCACTTCTCATGCAGTATGGCTAAGGAATTTTATTAAATACATTAAGGTGGTGGACTCAATCTCTAGACCAATATAGATATATAATGACAACACTGCGATTGTTTTTCACTGCATGAACAACAAGATGTCGTCTGGACTTCAACATATTGACAGAAAATATTTAATAGTGAGGGAGAAGGTGGCGGACAAACTAGTCAGGTTTGATCATATCAGAACTCAAGATATGATTGCAGATCCGTTCACAAAGTTTTTGCCTTTAGAAGCTTTTCTTAGACATGTTGAGAGCATGAGATTATTTCCTAGTTTTGATGCTGCAATCTAGTGGGAGTCTTGTTCCCATTATGATATTTTACTAGTTTTGTTTATTTTACTGTTTTTTGGATTGAGGGATTTGCATTTATGGATGTTAATTTGGTTGACAGTTTTATTTATTATTGAATAAATTCTGCCGTTTTGACTATTTAGCTGTTTAAAGTTATTATTCAATTTTGTTTACGCATGTGAGTTTATGGTCTCTTTTGAGATATTATTGTTTTAATAACATTGCGGATTGACTCTTGCTAAGTCGTAAAGGGGTTCTTGTACTGAAATTGCATAAAGATTCACATTAAAGATCAGTACATATTAAGGTTCACGTTGTAGGTGCTTCATGTGTTTTGAGATTGCATTATGTGATTATAGATGGCCTGGTTTTAATAAAGAGAGCAGTGCTTGTCTATAGTTCATTTTGTCTAATCACTTTTCACGGTAGCTTGAGGGGAAGGACTTAACTGTTTTAAACTCATGGCCAATAAAGATTATCAAACCTTTCGGAATATAGAAGCTTAATGTTCTAGTGCTTGATCTAGTGGGAGAATGTTATGTTTTCCTGTTTAGATCGGTGCACTAGATACTAAGTTATATCAGGTTTGATGAGAGTTTAAATTAAGTTGCACCTTAAGGCCCAAAACCTTGTGAAATAAGGAAGGGTTTTGAGGCCTATTAAGGGGTCCTATTTATTTCCATTTATGCGTGAACCGATTTGGTGGGCTTGGAAGATAAGTCAAGTCGGCCCTCGGTGATGAGCAGAGACGACTTGACCTAGCCTATATAAGCTTAAGGCCCTGCTCTCATTAGGCACGTTCTCTAAACCTATTCTCATCATAAAGAGAGAGCTAAAACAGATTCTGAGAGAGAGCAGAAGTCTTGAGTCGTTCCTGTTCTTGCTAGGATTGCTGCTGCTACGAATTGGATGAGTTCAGAGGCTGTGTACTCAAGGAAGATGGCTCCAGGTATGTCTTCATGTCTTTATACGTATTACATATTTGTGTGAAAGATCTAGATTGTATAATAAAGAACTCTAACAGGTGGTTTTAGCTAAATTAGGCTGGATTTGCCTGACTGATCCTACCAATTGGTGGGCTCAGATCATGTTTAAGAAGTACTTAAGAAAAGACTGCTTTCTTTATGTTAGTAAAAAGAATTCTCATTCGTTAACTTGGAAGGCAATCCTTGATGCTAGTACACTGCTGCATAAAGGTATTAAATGGATTGTTGGTAATGGGCAATCCATCCTCTTCTGGACTGCAAATTGGGTTTTCCCTTTTCCTTTGCTAATTTAATTCATGTGTTCTTGAGAAACAATCTAAATTTGAATGCTAAAGTTGCAGATTTTATTCAGAACCATGTTTGGTAGCGTGATAAGCTCCTACAAGAAGTTGATGAAGATATTATGGAAAAAATCCTATATATCCCTCTCCCTCTGTCTCCTTTGCAGGATGAGTTAATTTGGGGGACCAACCCTAATGGGAAATTTTCTATCAAATCTACTTATAACTTACAATTACAGGATGAGCCTTCCCATCCTAGAGCTTCCTTACTAAAGAAAATGTGGAGTTTAACTCTGCCCCCTAAAGTCAAGCTCTTTGCTTGGTTACTCATACGAAAAAGATTACAAGTTAGAAGTCATTTACACAAATGCTTACCTAATATCAATCCAGAGTGCCCTCTTTGTAATAATCACTTGGAGACTATTAACCATTTATTTTTCGAATGCCAGTTTGCTGTTAATATTTGGACGTGTACCTCAGTTATCCCTACGACTTCACATCAAAATTTTGATGGTATTGAGTGGCTAGATGTGCTCCCTCACATGAAGGATAAGGATGGCTCGAATATTCTTTCGAAAGCTCTCCTTCTCTGCTGGCAAATTTGGGAGGCTCAGAACAACTGTGTTTTTAAAGACATTGCCCCTCATCCGATTAGAGCCCTTAATGTTGCTAGTCAGATTGGTCTAGACTATTGGAAAATCAACTCCATTTCTCCCCAGAAGCCCAAAGGTGAGCTTACTATCAAATTGAAACCGCCTCCCTTCAACTAGATAAAATTGAATTTTGATGGCTTGGTGTGTGACAACATGGCTGCTATTGGTTTCATTATACGGGACTGGAATGGTAATGTTCGGCTTGCCGGAGCCAAGAACTCGAGGCAGCTTTCGATCATGATGGCGAAGTGTTTGGCTCTTCGTGATGGCTTGACCCACGCAATCAACAATGGTTGGCGCTTAATTGAAGGAGACTCCAAACTCATCATTGACTGCATCAACAACAAAGTTTCGGTTCCTTGGACTATTCCTCTCTTGGTTCAAGACATAAAGCTGCTAAGTTCCTACTGTGAAGAGATTTCTTTCCATCATGTCTTTCAGGAAGCAAACTTCATTATTGATGCTTGAGCTAATTTAGGCCATAATTTGAACCCTTTCCACCTCTGGGAGCGGGGGCTTCCTTTAAGGTGCTCTGCTCTGTTTTATTTTGATTTAGTTGGGTTTGCGTGCCCTCGTGGTTTCCAGTTGTAAGATTTCTTTTTCAAAAATAAAAAATAACAAAATGACTCATTTGCTTATGTGGCTAGCCAACTCATTTACGTACTCCCTTCAAGATGCTCTAATACTTTTTCAAAGAATATTCCAAAGTTGCCCTTCACTTTTAAATTATTTACAGCCACCATCCATCGATCCGGTGAAGCAAAAACCCGGCCCGAAAACCATTCTTTTCCTCTCCGACGTTCATCTCCCTCCCCCGTTCTTTTTCCCCAGGCTTCTCCTCCATTCAGGTGACCATCCTTCATTTCCTCTTTCTCACCATTCTTAATTTACTCTTTTACTCTTTTGGGTTTAACTTTTAAGCAAATTTGTGTATCTTTTTTTGTGGGAATTCGTCGGCAATGCTTCTACTTCTTTCCAGTGTTTTTGTTTCTGCATTACAGCAAATGGGTAGGGTTGATGTTTTTTTTCCCTCTAATTAATTAATTTCCATGATTTTGAAGTGGTTGCGGAGCAATTCAGTTTAATATTTCCTCGTTTTTGTTTGTATAATTTATTTACTCGGTTAAATCAAGTTGCTTTTGTTGCCGTTTGGTAAGGAGGGATGTCTATGATGTTGGTGAAGTTATTATGATGATGGTTTTTCATATTAAACCTCGCCTACTAACTGTTTGATTAAATGGGTATGAGAATCTCTTTCAGTGACAGTGTTTGCTAAATTGGATATGCTTAACTCTTTATATCTTGCTACACTCGTATGCACAGGATTAGCCCGAAAATGCTTCTTTGGGATTTGCATGCGGTTGTCTCCACGCGCAAGTTTTGTTAAAGGTCATTGAACTTCTTAACACAGCTGATAGCCTGAGTTGCATTTGTTTTCATTGATGGGTTTAGGCTGCACCGGATGAAGCTTTTCTGGGTACTGCTTTTGCTCTTCCAGGGCAGAGGCATGGTACATTTTAGTGAGCAGCTGCTACTTCTGTTTGTAGGGTGTTTCTGACAAGCATTTAGAGATGCTTTTCAAAATTCAAAACTACAGTGACTTTAAAAAAAAATGTCGAATGAGATATATTAGATATAGCATTTCACTACTAGTTTTCTCACTGATGCTTTTCGAAAGCCACTGCAACAAAAGGAAATTGAATCTGGAGTCCACAATCATTTCCTTTCTTTAGGTTATCAGTCAGATTATTTTTCTTTGCAATATTAGTTGTTAGAAAGACAATCCATATGAGAATTCAGTTATTAATGGTTTTCTACGTGAACTACATTGTCTTTTCTTGTGCTTCACCTGCTTTGTGTGTGAGAGAGAGATAGAGAGAATCTTCAAGGACTGCATATAGTAGAGTATGCTTATGGTGAATTGAGAGAAAGTGATTTGATTTCTAGTAATAACTTTTCAAATGTCTCATACAGCATTCTTATGTGTGAATGGGTTGGGTTGTGAGGTAAGTTTTGAGAGGAGAATTAAAACATATAAGTGAAAAGATGAGTTGATCTGAAACATGAATATATTCAAAAGTTTTTTTTTCAGTGTCAGAGTAATTGCGTGCTTATAATATCCTATTGTATCTTAACTTCTTGCAGATTCTAAATTTAAATGGCAGCAGTGATGGATGGCTCATCTCAGGCTACACAATCTAATTCTGTCACAGGTTTAGATTCTAACAATGTCGAAAGGAGGATGGCAAATGATGATCAGCGCTTTCTCTTGTACTTCATTATGGGTACCTACTTTGGGCCTGGTCTTAAAGGAGAGAGCCCGCCAAAGTCAGTTTTGCAGAGAATAGCTGAGCGACTTCCACCATATACTTTTAAGCAACTAGGTGGATCCCACCTGAAAACTGCGGAGGTAGAGCAGGTGTACTACTATGTTCTTCGGAAGGCTGATAAATCTGCCATTGTTAAATTACCTGTGTTATACCAGTTCTTCCATGGTAACCTCCTTAGCCATCGAGAAGACACCACAGCCAATTACCCTCAGTTTCCTGATCTATTTCCTCTCCAACTCCACCCCAATTCACAGTTCAGTAACAGATACAATATCTTTGAGAACATTGTATTTATTAATAACCCAGAAATGCATTACATTAAGACAGAGGACATTGAAAGATTTAAGAGGCTAACTGGACTGGAGGAGTTTCTTCTGGATAGAGATGCTGCAAGGCTGCATACTTATGATGGAAGTGTTTTATATAATGTGTCGGTGCAGGAGCCGGAGTCCAATGGAGAGTCACCTCCCACTAGTTCTTGTCAAACTTCTAGGGGAACAAAACATTTAGATAATCTCGTGGAATCGAAGGATCCTCTGAAACATGTACATGTCGTGGCACCTATCAGTAGTGTGCCATATAACGGTTCGCCTATGCGGTATAGTTATATGGCCCCTTTATCTACTAAAGATGACTCTGATCCTGTGGAGAAGGTCGATCCTGCTATGATTTTTCTTCCTTCTCTTCCAACTAAAAGAGAGTGGTCCAATATTGTAGCTGCCACCAGAGATGGATTTGGTTTAACTGGGAGTGCAGCAAAGAGGCAGGTGGGACCAACAATAGGGCTGATTGACATTGGAGAATGTGAGGATTCATACTTGTTTCGTGTATCTCTTCCTGGAGTCCGAAGAGATGAAAGTAAGTTGCTCTATCAACTTAAAAAAATTGAATCAGTTACTGAAATGAAACGAATAATAAATAGATTTCCAGGTACTGAAACAGAAACTACACAGACATGCATGTATGTCTTTGTGCAGCCTTGTTAATAAATATAAAAAATGCTTAACCAATGATTCAAGACACATATTTCACTTTCAATAAACCACAGCAAAGTGGCGGAGACTTATCTCTCACATATGTCTGTCCGCAGCCACTTGTATGGCCTCTTCGATGCTAGCACTACAACTTGTATACTTCATTAACTAAACGGATGCAGAGTGATGATTTCATTTTTCACTACAGGGGAATTCAGCTGTGAAGTTGAAAATGAGGGTCGAGTGTTGATAAGAGGAGTGACAATGACAGGTGAGAAGACAGTCTACAGATACTCTCAGATGTTTGAAATGCGAACACAGAATCTTTGTCCGTCAGGGCATTTTTCTATCTCATTTCAGCTGCCTGGTCCAGTTGATCCTCAGGAGTTTTCTGGTAATTTTGGGACAGACGGAATTCTGGAGGGTGTTGTGATGAAACGAAAAGATGCCAAATATGCTTAACTAAAATTTAGTCAGTCCCTGTACATTTGTGATATTACCAAATTCTATTTCGTGATATAGCCGTTGAATGGATGCATGGTGAAGGTCAAATTCCAAGATGAACATTTCACATGCATACCTCGAAAATGTTAGGGCAGCCTCAGCTGATTTCATATTATTATATCCACATCAGCCAGCCTTAAAATTCTTATTAATCGATCCTTGCTAAGGGAAGGCTAATGTTCTTGAAATCAGTTAACTTAGTGTTTTTTTTTCTGTTTTTTGAGAGGAACTTTTCAGTTTCTTGATTTACTGATTTTGCCCAAAAGCTTGCAATTAGTGGTGGATATGCTAGTAAGCAAGTTAGTGATGTGCGATCTGAGGTCTAGCACATTGATTAGTAGATTGAATGGCTCCCGCTGATTTGGCAATTGGTTTACCCCGAAAATTAGAATTTAAGTAAATTTGTAACGCCATGTTGTGTTACCGTTACACAATTATTTTTCCAGGAGTTTGGCTCCCGATCAAAAGTACACTGAAGCTAGCATATGTCAAATAACAGAAGTTAAAGATGTCATCTATGCAAATCTACTACTTACTCCTCAAACCAACATCAAAGGATCCCCTTCCCACAAATTTAAACGGTGAAATAAAGACTCAAATGAACAAATGTCAAAAGAACTTCATTGGATACGACTGCACATATAAAAACTGCACTGTCGTTTGTTTCTCACCTCATAATTTACTCAAATCTTTGAAAAGAAACTAAACATAATCCCTTCACTGAGAAGCAGACAGTTGTTTCATCAATTCTTGTATTCAGATGCGAAAACAAAAGTTCGTATACAAAAACCTAGAGAAAATCTAACGTCCTATTCCAGTTAAACAGCTCCATTGTCCCAAAGTTCTATGTTTTCTTTGTGTAATATATGAACTACCATTTCATGCAAATCCGTAACTTAAACCTATGAAGGGGATGGCCGCACTTTCTTTCCTGTACTACAAGGTGTAGGTTATGGACAAAGAAGAAGTATGTTATGATACTATTTACACCACAGTGGATCCATTCATAACTCATCAAACATGTGCAAGGAACATAGCCACAAACATGGACAAAATGGAATCAACAACAGCTGAGTTTTTCGGCTATTTTTTCAACCAGAGCCTCTTTTCGTAACTTAGAATACCCTGTCAGCTTGATTTTCTGTGCCAACTTCCTCAGTTCAACTATTTTCTTGTTCTTCAAGCTTGAAATTGTGTGAGGAACCAAAGCCCCAGCGTAAGAACCATCTTCAACAGAGTAGGGTTCTATGATATGAAGATCTTCCGTTTTTTCATAGACTACAATCTGAAGATCTTTCTTACTCCCACCATCTGTTGCATCCTTGCGTGAATCTTGCAAATCCAAATCTACAGGCAAATCTTTAACCTCTGCAGTAAGTGGCAAAGTTGAAGTCCTTTTCCTCTTCTTTTGTGATGGTGAAGCTGAAACTTTGGTACTGTGAACTGATTTTTTCAAGTGCATCAAACTTAAAAACTGCTTTAAACTGGTGTTGTCATCATCAATTATTGATTTTCTTTCCTTTTTGGAATTTGGAATGAACGATGTATCTGTAGGAGGAAAACTTGGTTCTTGGACATTCTTCATACTGAATGGTGATTTCCTCTGTGTCTTTGGCTTTTGTGGTTCCAAACCCAAGTTCACACGGGGTTTCTTGTGGAGGTTAGCATTAGCCTTTTGAGATTCTTCTGCTGGTTCTCCTACATCATTTAACTTAGGCTTGGTTGAATCTTTACCCATCTGATCTTTTGAAGGCAAAGCAAAATGTCCAAGGTCAGTGAGACCACCTTCTTGAAACTTGACTATTTGTAGATTATTACTGACATCCCCAGCACCCTTTAAACATGTATTAGAACATACCGTCTTGTTAGCAAGAATAACCTTGGATTCTTTGATGCCCACTTTCCGTGCAGTTTTAGGAACAAAGTCAATTAGCTTTTGCTCTACATCAGATTTTTCATTTTTTCCGTGTCTTGAAGCACATAATCTGGATTCAGAACATTCAGTCCTCTTGTTGATGCTAGCAGATTGTCTCCAAGAATTTGGACTCATATACTTAACAAGAGTATTTGCAGGCTCCTAAAAGAAAGAGAAACATGCCTTATTACAAGTTAATGACCAGAGCAGGGGTATTGAGCTAAGAATTGTGATCCCTTGCAGTGCAGTCAGCCTGGTACTGCAACTACAGGTTTATAAACAAGGATGGTTCCCTAGGTTTTAAATTCTTAAGTAAGATAGTTGTAACTGACCATAAGAAAGTAAGATAATTGCTATAGAGAAGTAATTGTATATCTATTACAGAAAAGAGAGAGCTTCTCTTACCTTTTCTATTTTTTGATGGGTTGCTTTCCCTCCTTCCTCATATCCTTTTTCAATCAATCGAGGCATGCATGAATTTTTCATCTCATTCGACCAGCCCTTTGCGTATTTAAGAGAATCTGAGCTGAAATATTTCACAACACCATCTGCCGGCTGTTCAATTGAAATGAAAGAGCAAAAGAGAAACAAAATTTTAAGATCTACTGCAAAAATATTCCGTATAAGGAATAAGTCACACTAGGACCTTTTTATTCCTTCAGTTGAATTAAACTATGTGAAACATAAGACATAAGGTGCAGTAGTTGTAAACTCTTACAGTACATGATCATATTGACTATGTTGTACGGATAATTGGATACACATTAAGTGCAGATGTGAATTAACAAACAAAAGAGAGCTGCATGTACCTCAACTGTTCTATCAACATCTGTTCCACGTTTATCAGGCCTTGATGAACGTACAATATTTACCATAGGTATTGAAGTGTGTTCTCCCACCTTCTCACTCATGATTTTTGAATCAGAATTTTTCAATTTGTTCTTCTCATCAGGACAGCTGACACTTGTACTTGAAGTTTCTATAGTAACATGCTGTTCATTGTAAAATAAAACGAATTATGGGCGGACCATAAGTCATACTATGAACAACATAGTTGTTACCATTGCAGAGATCTATAACAGAAAAGAGAGAGGTACTGTAGTAGTTTTAAACTCTTACAGCACATGATCATATTGACTATGTAGTACGGATACACATTAGGTGCTCATCTATATTATACAAACAAGAGAGCTGCAAGTACCTCAACCAGTTTAACATCTGTTCCAGGTCCATCAGGCCTCAATGATGGACCTATATTATCTGCCACAGGCATTGAAGCATGTTCTTCAACCATCTCATTCATAATTACTGAATCAGAAATTTTCAATTTGATCTTCTCATCAGGGCAGATGACACTTGTACTTGAATTTTTCATAGCAATATGCTGCTCATTGTAAACAAAAATAAATTATGTTCATACCATAAATCAATATTATTTATTTATTTATTTTTGAAAAGAAACAATTTGTATTCATAAATCAATATTATGAGTAACACAATTGTTACTATTACAGAGATGTAATAGTTAGTAACATAATTGTTATAGAGATGTAACTGTATATCTATTACAGAGAAGGGAGAGCTTCTTGTACCTTTTCAGTTTTTTCAAGGTTTGATTCAGGATTTAAAGATAAACTCAACATTTGATTTTTTTCTGTGGAAGTAGAAGGCTGTTTCCTTACTTCCTCATATCCATTTTCTGCCAAGAGAGGCAGGCATGAATTTTTTGTCTCACTGGAACAGCCATTTGCATATTTTAGAGAATCTGAGCTGAAATATTTGACACTAGCATCTTCAGGCAGTTCAATTTGAAACTAAAGAGCAAAAGAGAAACAAAATGTTAGTACTGTAGAGCTATTCCCAAGTAGAAGGAATACGTCAGAGTTGGACCTAAGTTGAGCTCTAGAAGAAAACCTAAGTTGTGTTTTCAATAATGGTAAACTCTTACAGCACACAAACATACTGACTATGCACTATGGATACACATTAGCTTCTGATGTACATTATACAAACAATGCAGCTGCAAGTACCTCAACCGTTTTACCAAAATCTCTTCCGAATCCATCAGGCCTCGATAGTGAACCTGTAATATCTGCCACAGGTATTGAACTGTATTCATCCACCTTCTCATTGATGCTTTCCGAATAAACAAAATTCAATATGTCATTCTCATCAGGGCAGCTGATACTTGTACTTGAATCTTTGATAGTAGCATGCTGTTAAAATAAATAATAAATAAAAAAATCATGTCCAGACTATAAATCCTATTATGAAATTATGAGTGACAAATATAGAAGATAGGTTATTAGAGGTGAAGGTATTAAAAAAAACGATGAATCTGCAAATTATTAAACACATGATCTCCAGCACAATTTAAGAAAGTAAGAGAAGTGCTGTTTTGTAGCTACAGCACTACTTGATTTTCAGTTGCACAACTAGGATGCTGCAGATGCACAATCCCTGTAATTTAAATGCGTAAAACAATAATAGTGGATATGCGATTCATGAACTCTGCTTGCTCTCCAGATGGAAACACCAAATGGATCCATAGTTCTAGATGCCTTCTTTGCATTGCATAAATAATAAGTTCATAACTTGATACGAGACTGATGTGAATCTGATAGAAAGTGAAAGAAATCTGAATATAAAAAAAGCCATCTTAAGGTCATAACTCGATAGGCGCTTTCTACACTTCAAATGTGAATCTGATAGAAAGTGAAAGAAATCTGAATATAAAAAAAGCCATCTTAAGGTCAGGGTGATTTCGCATTGATGGGCGAGTAAGATGTTCTTAAAAAGTTATAAAGAAAAGAAGATCATGGCTGCAGCACGGCATGTCTATAATTGCATAGAAGGTTCAACTAATAGACACGTTTATTTAATCTAAATTGCAACACATGGCATAATTTTGCATTGAAATAATGAAAATGAGAGAAATGAAAACAGTGAGAGACACAGAGAGAGGGAGAGAGAGAGACCCAAACCTCAACTTCTAAATTTTGCACACTCTTCTCTTTATGGAACATAGATGCATCTTGAATCATTTTCTTTTCGTCTGGAGCAAGACCTTGGCCTTTGGGTTCCCAGTGCATAGTGCTTTCTGAATATGTTGTTTTCTTCTTGTCGCAGTATCCAGCTGCAAGTCTCAAAGAGTCTGGGCTGGAATACATGATATTAGTATTTGCAGGCTTTTCATCGTTAAACATCATGGTTGATGTTTTATTTTCCTCACAAGTAAGACCTTGTCCTTTGGCCTCCCATTGCCGAGTGCTTTTTGAATTACTATTGCTTGATGTTTTCTTTTTGTCATAGTAGTCAGCTGCAAGTCTTAAAGAATCTGGGCTGGAATCCATGATATTAGTATTTGCAGGCTGTTCATTGTTAAAGATCATGTGTCAACTGAAGGCAATACAACATAATTCATTGTTAAAGATCTCCTAACCTAAATTTAACCCTCTTTTTTTTTTTTTGCAGGGGGGAGGGGGAACATGTTTATTTATGTGAAATAAGTCGATAAATATTAAAGGACATTGCTCAGTTAACTATCGACATTCTGGTCATGAGACAACATCCACAAAATGTTTAACGTTCATTATGGTCTATGAATATTGCATGTTTAAGAAGTTTATGGAATAAAATCTAACAGTAAATCCATTTTTTGCTTTTATATTGTTGAAAAATTAGAGTCCGTTAATTCTTACTGAACTGAGGCCTCATATATATTTGGCATATGGTTCGATTCAGAAGCCATCTAGACAATACAAATATCAAGAGCAAAAAGGTTTTGAAATATGGCCCCAAATTGGTGTGAAACCTTAGAAGAAAAAGGTTTTATGAAAGAAATGATAAAATACAAAAAGACAACAAGAAGTCCAAAAACAAAGAGAACAAGGAGACCACCAGTCAACAGGATAACACTGATTAAAAGAGAAATACAGCAACAAAACTACAGCAGAAAAGCTATCCTAGAGCTGCCTTCCAATCTAGCAAAATAATGGACAGAGAAAGGTCCTTGAAATCTGATGGAACGGAAGCCCACAACAACCTAGCCTTCTCTCCTCTACCAAAAGCAGCAAGTCTTTCACTAAGCAATGAATGGCACCCTTCTGGAATTACATGGCTCACTCCGGCCTCCCTGAATAATAGATACCACAAACTTAGAGCTACTGGACAATGAAAAAACAGATGATCTGCACTCTCCCCTTTCATTTTACACATAATACACCAACTAGGAGGAAGACAACAATTAGGTCCCCTTTTCTGAAACAAATCACACGTATTCACCTTCTTGCACACCTGTCTATTTGACACAAGTTCTATTGTTAGGTGTTCTTTGCATAAATATGCTGCTAATTTTTTTTCTTTAATTCTACTTGAAGGGCTGCAAAGGTTCTCCATGAATCTTATTTCAATATATTCAAGCTATTGATAAGCAATTATGACTTAAAGCCTGGCCTCTGGTTGTATTATTTATTTCCCCTGCCCCCAAACCTTTTGCCCACAGCCAGGTCTGATTGTGTTCTACAATAAACACAACTAATAGCCACCGACTACTTGAAAGAGTCCCAGTTCACCTCCAAAATATTTACTTCAGAAATCCTTAATCACCCCTGAGCTTTTCTATATCAAAATCTGGCTCTTAATATTGCATTGTTAGTAATATTGTCAAACATCATGCATAAAATTAGTTACAAGAGCATCTGGAAAGCTTTTGCATGTCAAAGAGAAAGACAGTTTGAAATTATGATAACTTGAAAAAACCTAAGATATTACTGCAGAGTCATGCTACATTGTAAGCAGTCACAAACAGCTTATGTTCAAAGAGGAAGACTTGCACACAAAAATAAATGGTCCAAAGTAGCGCACCCTCAAGTTGTAAGCACATTCATCCAAATTTGAAGAATAATATAGTGGTATGAGTTCAACAATAAGGGGGATAGAGCTTGTCAAACCTTAATTGTTTTGGGGTCATTTGTTTTCTCTTCTTGAAACTTCAAAGTCGTACTTGTACATCTTTCTCCCTTAGTAATGCCAATTTCACCACGTTCCTCCTTTACAACACTATGTGAGTCAGATTTATTCAAGTCTTTGTGCCCATCCAAAAGTCCAGTAGCATGTAGTGAGGAATCTGAGCTTGAGTTTAAGGCAATGACTTCTGGAGTCTGCTTTTTGTAGAAAGAAAAATATGTATTGATTATATCAGTTCATTATAAAATTGTTAGAGGATCAAATTTCAAAATTAGGATCGTTATGAGCATTAAAAGCACTGGATTCAAAAACAGCAAACAAAAACCATGTGTATATAAATTAATAAACCTTTTTTAGTTGACCCATTTCTCTAGATAGGTCCCATCAAATACCATTCATTCCAAAGGTAACCAGATAACGTTTTGATCTCGAAAAATGCAGAACCAACAAACAACAAATAGGAGAAGAAAGTTTTGGCGGATAAAGAGGAGGAAAATCTCAACTAATCCAAACATGCCTTTGAAAAGCAATAAAGTGGGAGGAAATAAACTATCCTATGATTGGCAGATCTGAAGGTGAATAAATTTGAAAACATGTGACACTATAAAGGAGGCTTCATATAACCATGTCGAGTTCTTATTGCAAGTTTGCAATGACCTTTTTATCAACATTAAAAGTGAATACTCCATTATGGAGATTTTATTTGGAGAGAGATTCCCTATGGCATGCTGTCATTAAAAGCACGTACGGGATGCAAGAGAAGGGGTGGTATTCTAACATTGTGATTCATGGTTCAAGCAGATGCCCATGGAAAGATACTTCTCAAGTCTCCAATTCTTTTTCCTCTTGCTGTCAACTTGTGGTGGGTAATGAGGAAAGGGTGAAATTTTGAGAAGAGATATGGGTGGGGTAAACAGCTTTGTGCCATTCTTAGCTAGCTTGTATGGAATATCACAACATCATAATTCTTCTATTGGAGGGATGTTGGCTGTTCTGTTTTAGTAGAAATTTCAATATCAGGAAGCTGGGGAATTCATATCTCTAGTATCTTGGTTGGAGAGTGTTATGCTTGTGCATAATCCTTTTCTTTCTCATTTCCTTCCCTCTTATACAATATGGAACACCAAAATGCCTTCAAAGATAAGGGTGTTAGCTTGGATTGTTGCTCATTGAAAAGCTAATGCCTGTTATATGGTTCAAAGGAGAAGACCTTATCTCTGTCTCTCTCCTCATTGGTGTCTGATGTGCAAGAAAGATGATGAGAGCGTCGATCATCTGTTTTTGCACTTCCCAGTAGCATTTACTCTTTGGTTAAGGTTATGTAAGGGGGGTAATTTGAGCTGGGTGATTCCAACAACATGTGTGGCATTGTTTTGGAAGAAGCACAAGTATTTTGGAGGTAGGAAGTGGGATGTGATCTTGGGAAGATGCGGTATGTTGGCTATTATTTGGGTAGTGTGAATAAAAAGAAATAGATAGGTATTTGAGAATGCAAGGGGTGAGGAGATTGATTATTTGTGGGAGAGGTTGTGTTTCTGGGCTTCTCTTTGGGCATTGGTATCTTCGGAGTTAAGGAAGAGTTTGTTTTCTGTTATTTTATCAAACTGGAATGCTGTTGTTTCTTAATGTATTTTTTATTTTTGTCTTGGATGGTTTTGAGTCTTGTCCTCGGTATTGTACAATTGCTTTCATTAATAAAGTTCAGTTTCCTTTCATTTTTTCAAACATTAAAAGCAAAGACTAAGTTTTAATAGTCACCTGCTCATCTTTCACCGGGAAGTACTTTCTCAGAAGAGCCTTCAGTATGTCGTGTATATTGTCTGCAGGTTCTCTATGCATTAGTAACTGGACGTCATTATTATTCTCATCTTTACTTCTCAAATACCTTGTAGAAATGTCAAGCCAAGCAATCTTTTCTCTCAAGGCACTACCACATATTTCAGACCATTCTTCATGTTCAGCCCAGGCTAGTTCACTTTGAAGAGCCACCAAATCCTTTTCAAGTTCATCAATTTCAGTATCTGCCTTTGTTATTAATATCTTCAACACTTGTATGCAACATTTCTCATTTATTGCATCTTCTTCTATCAGATCTATAATCATAAGAAAAGACCAGTGTGGCTATTAAAGCACAAACAGGGAAAACAAGGAATGACACCAATGAAATAGAAAGAAACATATTATACCACTACCACAACCAAAGTAGAAGTCGCACTCCCATCCAGATTCTGTGCTGTAAGTGCTCCCAGGTGCAACTGATAAGCAAGCATTCAGTTCAGCTAACATTAGTACAAACTCTACAGCCACATGTTCCTAAGATAAGTTCTACAACAATGTATTTCTTCGATATGAAAACTAGCCAGCAATGGTGCAAGAGAGGTTAGGGAAACCTTGATGATCTGGTGAATCCCATAGATCCCAAGAGTCATATGGTGAACTCCATAGATCCCAAGCCATGAATTTCAAAGGTATATATATATTATCCTGAAATGCAAATACGACGAAGTCATGATTCTTTGACCAGGAGCACAAAGATAAAGTTCATTCATTTGATATAGAAGTTTGAAGCAAATGCTATAACTTGAAAGAGGGCTCAACCTTAGGTTCAGAATATCATGTCAACCAAGTCAAATTATCCAGCAACTTATTTTATGAAAATGGAACCCAAATCGTAATCAGCAGTACACCACTAGAAGTTTAATGAATACCTTAGGAATGAACAAATATGCAAATGGGACTTACATTTCAATCGTTAAATTAGAAAACAAACAACAAAGGAGTGCAATGACGAAAAGCTTAGCCACTGCAATATTTTAATATTTTTTATTACTTAAAAAAGCTAATAAAACCAAACAGTCATCCAGTTCTTCCGCTAAAAGCTACCCACAAACTATCAAGAAAGCGGGCAAAAAACTATAGCAGCAAGTAATCAGCGTTTGCAGCTTTCCCTCACCCCGGCCGGAAAAAGAAAATAATATATATAATTAGTATTATATAAAATAAATACATAAATAAAATAAAAAACAAAATAATCAACTCATGATCATCACAGAACTTTTAGAAACAGAACAAGCATGGAAATAGGAATAATAAAAATTAAGAAATTAGCAACCAAAAAAAGAAGAAAAAAAACGTAAACGTCTGAACTGACTACAAATTGTTGATGCTCAACTGTGCACACAACCAACAATCAATGAAATAATGAAAGCTCGTAAATGTGTATGTGAGTATCTCATCAACAAAAGATTGATTGAGAAAGTTCAAGCATAGTAGTTGAAAATAAAAGTTCTAAGCAAATGACAGAGTAAAGGAACCAAGGAAGATTACTTTCTAGCGTCGAGGCATGAAAAACAGAGCTGCAGTAGGTTGTGCCATGGTAAAAGTAAGGGAGAAAGTGAGAGAAAATAAGAGAATGTACCTTTCTCGGAAACCAAACAGAACGGAAGGACAGGGAAAATGGGGAAGAAAAAGACGGTATTTGAGAGAAGAGAAAAGCCGCTAAGAATCGGTGTGGAAATGAGAGCCCATTTTTCGAAAGAGAAAAATCTGAGAAAGCAATGCCTAGGGTTTCGCGGCGTTGAAGTTAGAGAGAGAAAATGCGTACCAGAGACGTCTTCTCTCTCTGTCACTCTCACTCTCTCTGGCTCTGCTGGTGACAGAAATGAGAGCTGCTGCTGCCTATTAAAAGCGACGAACTGCTGCTCGTTTCGGAAAGAGAGAGAATGGGTGGGAAGGGAACGGAATTTGTTGAGGGGTAATATGGTCATTTTAAGTAACTTTTTTGTTTTCTTTTGGTAAAAAGTAACTTCTTTCTTTCAAGGTTTTTTTTTTTGGTCGATTCTTTTAAGGTTCATTATTATGAGAACATGGAAATTTCCATCTCTAATTCACAATTTTCTTTTTTTTTTCACAACATTTTTTAAAATTTATATACATAAAATTATTTGAGGAATCCCTTAATAAAAGAGCATTGTATGTATATATAGTAGGAAGGAGTACAAAATATATGGCGTCCGTACGATAATAACGTCTGAATATCCGCATAGGAGAATATATATTAAATATGTTTATCATTTCTCATTTGAAGAAGGCTTATTTATGGATATGCCCCATGTGCTTTTAAAATAGTCTCAAATTATCACTTGTTCTTTAAAATATTTCAATCTACCATCTATACTTTCAATAAGTGTCTGACGTTAACTATTCCGTCAGATTTGAGAGAAGTTACGTTAGCTGATATGGCCACCACTTCTTTTCAATCTCTTAACAAAAGAGAGGGAGCATTAGTCAGGTTGAGAAAGGGGGAATTTGGGAGAAAATGTGGAATTTGGGAGAATAAGGTTAGGTTGAGGGAATTTGATTTGGGAGAAAATGGGGATTTCAGATTTGGGAGAAAAAATTTCATTAATTACCATTTCTTTTACAAAATACATAGTATCCGCACGATAATAACGTTCGAATGTCCGCATAGAAGAATTTCAATATATATATTAAAATGTTTATTATTTCTCATTGGAAGAATTTTCATTAATTACCCTTTCTTTTCCCTTTCTTTTCGTCGACTATAACGGGGCTAGGGATTTCATAGCCATGTAAATAATGAACAGGCCACGTCACGATATGTAGGCCCATAATACCATATCACCTAACAAATGTGCTTTCAGTTTTGCCACGTAATTACATGCTGAGGCCGAATAAATTTCACCTTGCCACGTAATTTACATGCCGAAGTCGAACAAGTTTCACCATTCCCAATTTCTAAATTTCAGAAAATTTAGAATGTAGGAAAAGTTATTCTTAGAGAAAAAAAAATTAATGATATTTGAGTTATTAATGATTCAAAAACTTTAAATATGAAGACTTCATTGTTAAAAAAAAATGTTAAACCAACAGGAGTTGGTCCAAGTGGAAGGGGCTTGGATCCTTTAAACAAGAGGTCCTGAGATCGATCCCAGGCGCTTGTGAATAGAGCGGACTTTGTTGGGAGAGGTCCCCGCTTTGCGCCCGACAGTACCTCGAGGGTTAGTCCCCGCAATCGCGCGGGGATACCTTGATTTTCAACACAAAAAAAAAATGTTAAGAGTCTGCTATTTTTTGTTTCAATCCCTCCCAGCTCACCACTCTCCCCCACACCTTGCAATGAAAACTTTTTTTTTTTCTTTTGCATTACACTTTTTATAGTTTTTAAAAAGGAATTTTTTATTTGTTCTTCAAAGTAACTTCATGCACTTGTGTAAATAAATGAATTAGTGCCCAGGAATAGTTTCAAAGTGTATTTAACAATTCTCATTTTAAAATATTTAAAATCATCGAAACTTTTTTCTGTGCCTACCATATGTTTGTCGATTACAGTCATGCAAGAGAGATTTAAAAGCCACGTTGTGATATGTGTAGGCCCAATATATCATATCACTTGACAAATACTCTATTCATATATTTTCAATCTTGCCACGTATTTTACATGCTCTGGTCGAACAAGTTTCACTATTCCCAATATCAAAATTACCAAAAACAAAAAGGAATATATATAAAAAATTATTTAGAAAGAAGAAAAAAAATTCTCACTAATGATAAAACAACTACTATATTGTTTCACTCCCTCCCATCACACCCTCCACACTTATAATCAAAACTAAGTTTCTATTTTTTTTTCAAAGAATTTTTATTTTTATTTTTATTTTTCAAAGCAATTGTTTTTTTTTATTTCAAAAGTAACCTCATGCATTGCTAACGGGGTCTCTGTTTTTTTTTTTTT